>CM033112.1:17710937-18310937 GCA_019321725.1 Paulownia fortunei | reverse complement strand
ATTTTGGACATTTCAATATATATTTCATTCAAAATTGTAACACTTGTAGTAAGGGTTTTTTTTGGCCTTTGCTTGAATATTCTCAATCTGGAATGATTCAAAAGTAATGTGACTAATTGACTGGGTCAGAAATGCAGACTCAAAAGTTTCAACTTTCAACTAAGTATGTTCAATTTCAACACTTCATTTTATATATATTGTAGACCAAATTGACTTTACCAAACACTACCTTAATTTAAAGTAGTAATATTACAAATCAAAACTGGTCACCCACTCCAGTCAAGTCCTCCAATCTTGAGGCAAGTCCAAAAATAAATGCAAAAGAAACTTACAACTAATTTATTATAGTGATTATTAGATACTTTTGATATTATAAAACTTTCAAATAATAGTAATCATTAAGTTATTTAATATTATTCACATATTTTACAATAAATTGACTAATTACTATTTTATAATAATATTTATAAAATATTTAAGTACTTAAGTAGAATGCTTAATGCCAAACATGGTATTTTTTTGACAAAACAGGTCAGCATATATATGTTTTTCTCATGTTTTATATTATTAGTGCATTATAAATAAATAAAATATATTATTAGTGCATTATAGGACAAGAAATAACAAGAAACTGAACAAATTTATAACTTGTGGGACTTTGAAATTGAATTTTCTATACTCATGTGGCTTTGATTTTTGACTTGTATTAGTCACTAAACTAAAGCCCTTAATTATTTGTGCCAAAACACTCTATTTAAAGTATTCTATTTGTTTTTTTGTTGCTTACTATTCAAATCAATCCAAATATTCAAGGGTTTAAAATATTATTATGATTGGTTCTCTTAATGTAAAATAAATATTGGCTTTTACCGACAGGAATTCAAGGATTTTATTATGCGAAATTGAAAAATACTATGGAAAACCAAATGGAACATTTTTCAAGGTTTTTTCCCAATCCCACCCACCATTATTAACTCCCTTTGTTTTAAACAAAATCAATTTTTTTAATTAAATATATTTCTCTAGTATATGTTTTTTAATTAAAAAAAGAAAGTAAATATTCATTGGAAGAATACAGTTTATAAGAATAAGTTTTCCGTAAAAGATTAATATTTAGCACAAAAAAAAATCAGAGAATAATTTTTTTTTCAATTTGGATTCATCACAATATAAAGAATTAAGATCATTCAAAGCAAGTTCACTCTCTTAATTAAGTGCATTTTATTTTCTTTCTTTCTTTTTTTTCTCATTAAAGAAGTTGCAAGCCATTACTCCATTAGGCCGCCCATGTTTAATATGTTTTGGCCATGTTTGTTCCCACTCCGTAAAAGAAAGTTTGGATCTTTCATTTTTAGTGTTTTCATAATTAGATAGGGTTTAAATCGATCTTACTATCAATTATCGGTTTAATCATCAATCGGGTCGATTTAATAAAAAATAATTATATTTTATTATTATATTATGTAAAATAATAATTTAATAAATTAATTATTATGTAATACATTTTAAATAAAAAAATAAAAAATAAATAACTATCTAAAAAATATATAACAAAATACAAAATTCAAATAATCACATAAATATGAGAAAATATCAAATTTAAGTTTCTTAACAAAATTAAAAAAAATAAATAAATAAAAACTGATTTGGTATGTGAAAAAATAATAAGTACTAAAATTATTGCATTTGGTCTAATACAAAATAATAAATGTTGAGCACTTGTCATTTTTCTCATGCACCTATAGAAAGAAAAATGTGGAGCATACTTTTCTTGTTGAAGTTGAGTCAAAAATTAATATTTTTTCTGAGAAGGAAAATTTGATAGTTGCCATAGACTTCTAATTTGATGCTGAAATGTTTTTCAAATTGAAATGGGTTTTAAATATTTTTTTGGTGGACTTTACCACTTAATGTTTTTCGTGTTTTTTTGTTTATTATTTTTATTTGAATTGTAATCAATTCAAGACCTAATTAGGTGATTTATCTATTACACCACTATAAGTGAATTATTTTGTTATTAATATTTTGTTTCTACTAGTTTGGTTTTACTGCGATATCTATTGCTGGTGCGAAAAATTTATTGCAAAAACATATATATATATTTTTTAAGTGGCTCGAAAACTAAAATCATGACATCGAATAAAGTTAGTGTCAACCATGTTTAGAATATATATTTCATTTAAAAGTTTAAATTAATTCATAAAAGAAAAAATAAATTTAACACCTACATATCCTTATCCGAATACAAACTTGACAATAAATAAATAAAAAGGTAGACTATTTTTTGAATTTTATGTTCCTAACCTGGGTCCATCTGTTCCCATGATTTGATATTAATGCATTTAGATAATTATCAACATTAATAATTGACATTGCATTATCCAATAATCAGATTCAACATGTCGATGTCATCATTACTAAGACAAAGAAAGTTGCTTTGTCATTGTAATTAATACGTGAGTAAATCCCATTGGGCTAAACTTTTTTTTTTCTTTTTTAATTAGAAGTGGTTAAATACATTATTTATTATATTAAAATATTATAAAAATAATTAAATGTAATTAAAAGGATCAGATAAAAACAAACAACGGAAGAAAAAAAACTATTAATTAAGCAAACAAATAACCGTATATAGGTAGAACTTGAACCTAAAACTTATTTGATTACATAATTATGAGACTAAAGTCTTAATACTAATGCTTAGGCAAGACCTCACTGATTTTTTTTTTAATTTAATTTTTCTCAAAAACTATTGGGAATTTGGTAGGCCCAAGAAAAGGAGAAAACAATCATAAATATTTTGATTAACCCTTTCTCTTCCAAGGTAAGAAAGTGATTAATTAATTTGTTAAGAAAAGTGACACACCCTCAAATGATTAATGGTACTTCAAGTCTAAAGAGTAATAGAAACTTAGCTGCTATAATAATTGGCTTTCTTAATAATATACCATATAAAGTCAATGTTTCTTGATGAGACCTTTGTGCTTATTACTAATAAATGCCTAATTAGGACCACATACATAGTATAATCACTATAGGTGTGATGTGGCATAGAGTCACCAACCATCAGCCCAAGATGTATAGTTTTATATTGAGTATCACAATTTTATTATAAAAAAAGTATATAGCTTTATATTAAGTTTCATAATTTTATTATACAAAAAGTGCGTGAGAAATAGATTGATCTTTTACTTGTAAATTACATATCACTAGCATATTTAATCGATATAAGATATCTTTCTCTAACACGAGTCCCAACATGTGGGGTGGACTTAGTACTCAGACGCATGGGGAGGTGATGTGGATTCCCCCACTAGATGGAAGACTCGAATTGGGAAAAAATTGTTCGCACATCGATTATAAGTACATGAACGGTCTGTGGTTTACTAGTAAGGGGTCAATTCATTTCCGCAAAAAGATATTTTGTCAAGATAAAATTGTGAGGCTTCGGTTAAAGCGTGCAATATTTCTTGGGTTGATGTTTGCTCATTCCGTGCCACATCAAGATGGATCTTATTTTTCACTTTAAAAAAAAAACGAACAATACATTAGGATGAATTCCTTCCTAATACGAGCCCCCAACAGGTGGGTGGACTGTGTGCTCAGATGCTTAGGGAGTCGATGCGTATTCCCCAACAGGTGTGAGGCTCGTGTTGGGGAGGAATTCATCTCACATCGATTAAGCACACGAGTGGCCTGTGGTTTACTAGCAATGTGTCAGTCCCTCTCTCCAAAGAGGTGTCTTCAAAATAAAATTCTAAAACTTCGGTCAAAACGGACAATACCTCTTGGACTAATGCTTGCTTATTCCGTACCAAATATGTGTTAAAACCATTAATATCTTAAATATGTATTAAAAAAATACTATCTTCAATATGTGATTGTAAGTGTAAATTTAACTTTCTTGAAGGAGGTTTTATGCTTATATTTATTTATATATGTGATCATATTTCTAATTTCAATTTCAAGTTGAAATTATTATTTAATTAGTTTAGCAGATAAAAAGTTAACCACCTGTTAATGTAATGGGTTGCTAATGTTCTGTTATAAATGAAAAAGATGCCCTTTAATCAGATTGGGGGAGGTAGGTAGGTTTTAGTATTTTCTTCCTGTCTTTATTTTTCGGTTTCCTAGTGGTTTTAAATAGAGTACAAGTGCTTGAAAAGTGAAAACTATAGGCAAACAAATTTCAAGTCTTTTATTATTATTTTTTTAAAATTGAATTGTGAAACTAGATGCAAATTAAAAGTAGAAAAACTAATGCTTTATCCGAAAAGATAGACAAAAAAGTAAAACAAAATTAGTTTATTATTAAGTGAAATAGTTGTAAAATTTGGAATGTGAAGGGCTTCCTTTTATGGTAGAGGATTGTCTATAGATTTGGCCAAAAAAAAAAAGAAAAAACATTAACCCTTAAACTTTTTGTCTTCTATAATTTTCAGCTCTCAAACTTTAAAATTACCACATAATATATGAAATAATAAGGCACGTTTTATAATAAGGGAATGAGGATTTTAGAATTTTTTTTCACTGTTTTAATCTCCCTTCTTATTTGATAAAACTAATAGAAATGGAATTAAAGAGTTCAAGGACAATATTCCCACTCAAAATAAATTTATTTACTTATATTTATAAATATTGTACACAAACGTATATTTATATGTATGATCTATGACTATATATATGGCTTTATATTTATAAACATGTATTTATACATATTGAATATATGTAAAATTATTTATATACTTACAAATATATGTGTTTGTGTGCCTAACACCCTTGTGTGTATGCGTACACTTGTATATATGTATAACTACATATGCATGTATATATATATATATATATATATATATATATAACTACATATGCATATATATCGATAATTATTAAAATGAATAATTTTTTATTTTAAATACGTGCTTGTGTAATAGGTTTTTTAGTAGAAATAAGGGTTTAATGGTCATAATAAACAAAAGTTTACTTCAATTAATTGTTTATGTAAGCGAATTAAAAATTGTTTATGATTTCAATCCACGTTTGTAGTCAAATAATGGTATGAAATAATCAATTCATATAACAAACATGCCGCTAAAGTAAAGTAAAGTCATGGGCATTTTGAGAGTTTCAATTTATATTCAGAACAAAAGTATTCTAGAAAAGTTGAGTTGAAATCCTCTTGTTAGCTCCTCATGTTCCAAGATTGTTTGGATGAAGTAATATTAGTACGGTGTGCTTTTGTTAAAAAAAAAAAATATAAAAAAAAACCAATTCTTAAGGGAACTCCGACTTTGTATATATAGGAACATTTTGCAAATTGCAACTTGAGACAAACGGATATCTAATGGAACTATAATTTCTTATAATTAGGGCCCAAAATTAAGAAATATTAAAATCTTGAGAGGCTAATTTCTGAAGTTTCCAAAATCTTTGTTTAATTCACGTTTCGCTCTAGAAAATCTCTATCCAATAGCTCAATTAACCTTGTCCCTCATCTATTTTAATTTATTATTTTATTTCATATTTTATATCACAAATGCATATTAATTATACAATTATTTTTTTAAATATTTGGCATGAAACATATACATGTTACATGTAAATATAAAATGACATAGGAGATGAAACACTAAACTAAAATAGATTGTAGTGCAATTAATCCTTCACATCCATGGGAAAAAAAAAAGAGGAACATGCATAAATTTAGCATTAACAAAATATTGCACTGATAAACAAAAACAGAAAAACCCATTTAGGGGTTGCGATTGGCGAGTCTAAATTCAAACCCATTCTATTTGGGGCAAGTTTTAATGGTATAAATGAATTTGAATCAGGTTTTGAATTTTTTATTCTCAAACTAGAACCGACTCAAACACGATTTATTTATTTATTTTTTAAAAATTAATTATGTATATTTATATGATATTTTTTAGAAAATTTTAATAATATTATTTTTAAAAATATAAATTTTAATAATTTTAAATTATAAAATGGATTTTATAGGTCTAACAGATTTACCCACCAAATTTGAATTTGGATTTTAAAATTTTTAATGAGTCATGTATAGGATCCATGCAAATCCGACCGAAACTCGACTCATTGCCATCTCTAAACCTAGTGTATTAAGACAACATTGTCATTTTTATATTTTCTCCTAATTCTTGATTGTGGAGACATACAATTTCTGATGAACAAAAGAATTTTTATAATTCAAATTGTCATGTTTAGCTACATTATACTTACACTTTATATATATGCATAAACAATTATATTTAGATATTTAGTTTGAGGTGTAAGATTGTAGCCATTGATCAGCATCAATGAAAGAAACATTAAGAAATGGTGAGGCCTGTGTGTCGTTGAGTCTTTGTGCATAAGGCGCCCTCAATGTCGTATTAGCTCCATCACCTGTGCAGTTGTACTCTCCATAAAAGATGGTCCTGAAAAATATCCAAAAAAATTTCAATTATGCAACAAGTTTAAATCTACTTTCGAGATCTTACTTTAAAATTTTATAAATATTTTTAACATATTTTTATAAATTCTAAAATATAAGAGAAAGAAAAGAGGAGAAAAGTAGTAATTAGTAATTGATAGACTGACTGGTCTCTGGTGGGGTCATTGAAATCGTTCCATCCCTCAGGTGCAATGATATCAGACATATTTGTGTATGAAAAAACAACAGTGGAGAAAGGCCTCCAAGCTCGGCCTAACCAAATTCTTCCAGTCCCTCCAATGGTGCAGTTTACGAATGCAAACCCGCTGTTCTCATCCTTGGAAGCTCGGCCATGCGCCGTCACAGCTCCGTTTATGACTCTTGCACCTGCTGCCACTGGGCTGGCTATTGAAGTTATATGACAATTCTGTGAAGAAGACGAAATCCGTACACTTGCTGGATTATTTCTAGCAAAGATGTTGATGCTAAGACGTTTATTTTTCTCACTGTATCTCAAGAATGGTACGATTATCATTCACGTTTCTGTCATGCAATGCACATGCCAAAGGTTGCCATTTCAAATTTGTTATATTTCGTGTTATGCATCATGCCACGTGCATATAAATAATGTCAATTGTATATTTAAAAAATATTTTATATTTTATAAACGTGACTTGCATGTATTGTATGAAATATAAAATGAAACACCATATTAAATTAGAAGATCTTACCCTCAACATGTAGTTAACGCTTTTTGCCACAAATGATTTTCAAGCTATATGGTTGTAAATATGTATTACTGATTGTCAAAACAATGTAACAGAAATCTTGCATGGTGAAGAAGTCTGTCTGAAATTACCTCATAAAATGACTTTGCATTCCCAAAAATAAAGTCTATGGAACCCTGGATATAGCAATCCTTGAAGTAATGGCGACCCCTGTCGTCGTGTAGAGTGTCCTGTGCTCCAAAGAATCCACAGCCCCAGAAGGCAGCTTGATCTCCTGCAATTCTAAGGGCTACGGCTTGCGCTCCAACGACTCCTGGCCCTGGAATTGGAGCCACATTCTGATATATATATACAAATTATAACAAAGTCTTGGTTAAATTCATCCATCGTATTATCTATCTTGTTGTGTAATCAAATGAAATGTCACTATATAATCATCATATACCATAAAACTTATATTTTTGGCAATAAAGTTGACTGCAAAAACTTGAACAGAACCACTGTAGAACGTGCCATGAGAGGAGTTGGCAGTGTCATTCCACACAATTGCTGTTGAAGTATAGCCTTGCCCTTGAAATGTGATGTTAGGCTTTGTTTTTGGAACCATCACTTTCTCACTGAATTTCACAATTTGCATAACACATAAATGATGATATACAGAAGAAATATGTACAAATAAATTCCATTGGAGCTTACAAATAAATTCCATTGTTGATCCAAATTATGGTCCTTTTTGGGCTCAAAACACCAACTGCATCAACTGCTGCTTGAACAGTGGTAAAATTGCAACATCCATTAGAATCAACGCAGAAAACCGACGTTGTGTTAGTGTCCGGTGGGGGGAAATCAGGTGGAAAATCGTCGCAGATGGTTTTCGTCGTCTTCCTTTTGTCGGTATGATGATGGTGGCCGTGGCCGCGATGGATGCCCGAAAATAGTATCTGAACAAGAAGGGTTATTGAGGAGAGTGTTGGAGGGGTGAAATTGACAAGGTGGTTGAGGAATAGTGTGTGTGGATTCAAGAAATTTGTGGATGCTAAGGCTGCAAGAAGGGCAAACAAAATGGATAGAGAAATGAGTTTAGGACTCATCATGATATTTTTTTCTTTCTAAATGGAGGAAGAGTATGGGAAGAATGTGATGTTATAAAAAGGTGAATGAAAATAGCACTTGAAGTATAAGGCTGAATGGCATGTCTTGGAAGTTACCTTGGCCCCAGCTTCATTCTTAGGACAATATGCAAACAACCTACCAAGCTTAAAATGGATACACCAAAATTCATGTCCCTGTGGTAGACCTGATAAGAAGAGATTATAATTTATAGGCACAAGCAAATAAAGACATAATATACTTTTATCATGATTGTTGCGGCTTCATTTAAATTTGATGCGAAGTTTTAGATTTTTATATCATTTTTGTTGTGATTGAAAGTTAGTGATATCATATCATTATTTTAAATGAGATGATAATTTTGAAAAAAATAAATTTTTATTTTATAAAATAAAATCTTATTTTGAGACGTCTAAAAAAAAAAACTATAAAACCTTATCTAAGCAAGATTTTCAAAATTTAAATTTTAAAGAAAAACAAGACAAAATTGAGTAAGAATTAATGTACTCTTTCTGTCCTAACTGAAAGTAGATATTTTGGATATTTTTATAATTATATTTTTAAAAGTAGTATTTGATAATTAGGAATGTTATATTATTATTTTAAATGAGTGAATATTTATGAAAAAAATTCATTTTAAGACCATGACATATTTACAAATATTCCAAAACGACAATAAAACAGTCAATTTGAAATAAAGGGAATAGTGAAAAGTTATTTGTATTGTAGTTGGAGGAATGAGTTGTAGACAAAACATATAGCAATGGAACCATCTGAACTTTTCAACATTTACATCAGTTCAAGCTCACCTCAGGCTTCCCGACAATTGTTTTCAGTAGGGTGCATATGGTTTGATTTTTAGATTTTTTAATTAAATTTATATGTATCTACTATAGTAATTTTAATTGACTGAAAATAAAAATCTAGCTTTTTAATATTGATGTTCTTATATTTGGTGTCACACAATATTGGTCTTACAGATTTTTATATACTTTTATGTAACTTTAATATATAAAACTTTTTTAAAGCTATTATAATGCAAATTTAAGATACAAATCAATATTTTTTTAGATCGGTGATCAAATCGATTTTATTACCGATCAATTATTCAACGTTATGTAAAATAGTACATAAACTAATTGTTATTTACTAAATTTTGAGGATAAAAAAAGATTAATAATTAATTAAAAAATATATGTAATAAAATTTTAAATCCAAATAACCACATAAATTTAATCAAATACTAAGTTTAAATTTTTTCAAAAAAAATAAAAAATACAAAAAAAAATTCGTTTTAACTGATTTTTGACCGATTCAACTTATTCAAACTGTTCTGTGATTTTTTGTAAAGAATCGAATCAAATTGAGTATCAATTCCCAATCAAATCGAACTCCTGCACTAGGATATCATAAACTATTTTATAAGACTACACTTAATATATATTTATTTGAAAAATTAACTAATGAAATTAATATAAATTTATATACACGGTCAAATCAGATTTAAACACATGTTGAAGAATTCGAGTCTTAAAACCTCAATAATTGCCCATTGAACCACATTTTACAGCTTCCATTTATTTTAATTGTCAATTATATACAAAATCTACTGTCATAATAAACAATAAAATTGAAGAACCAAAAAAAAAAGGGAAAAAAGTTAACCCCATAAAACTGCAAACCCCATAAAAAGTTAACCCCACATTAAGATTTTCTAAAGTCTTTTTATGGGTCAGAAGTAGTTGTGGAATTCGTTTTATAATGGCTAATGTGTTAGAATTTCACAATAAAATAATAGATGTGTAATAAAGAATATTTATATTGAATAATATGAACGAAATCTATTATATATTAAATATATCATAGGGACAATTTTTTTAATATTTTATTTATAAAATCAAAATCATATCAAAATTTTCGATATAGTATTTTATTGATAACCAACATTTTAATATTGTAAGAAAAACCATAAATTCGATATGGTCCCATACGATCGATTTTTTAAAACCATGAACACTCCTAATTTTTATATCCAAATTCTTTACACTAATTCATTTTATTTTCAGAATGTTTTTAAGTCTTTTCCAAAAAAATAATATTAATTGAACTCAGTTTAAAATAAGCACAAATATCACCAAAAGGAGGACAGTGTGACTCTAAAACATTCAACTGTGAACTATGTGCTTCTGAGACTGTATAATGTCTTTTATCAATAATGTTTCCTTTTTTTCCCCAGTTTCAAACAATTTCTACATACGGAAGCAGCCGGATATTCCAAAGAAGAAGAAAAAGGCAAAATTCTTTTCTTATTATCTGACCTTTTTCACCACAGCAAAAATCCCACTCTTCCCCCTTTTCTTTCCGCCATTATTTTTTGCAGTATATACACAGACACGCGCGTCCATGCGCATATATATATATATAGTATATGCATATACAGAGAGCCATTTTTACTTGAATAAATAGTTTTCCGGAGCGCAATTTTCAAACACAAACACAGACACAGACACACACACACACAGCAATAAATGCAGAGTCACAGAATACTAGTAGTATAATAAACTTGGTTCTGTCTCCATTTCTTTGTTAATTGTTTCCTCTGCTGGCTGGTTTTTCTTATTGAATTGATTACTCTTTTCTTTTTTCTTCGTCTTTTTACGATTTTTGTTTTCTTCAAATTGGTTGGCATATATAAGTTTTTTTGCTGATCCCGGACCTCATTTGAATCAGTTAACACACAAACCCAATTGCTGAGTGAGTAATAAATGCTGGCTGTTCTTTCTAGCTAGTTATTCGATTGAAAAAAGATTCTTTTCCTTTTTTTTTCTTCAGAAATTCGTATTTTCAGATGAAATGGGCAGCTGGGAGTTTAGATAAGTAAGCTGAAAAAGTCTTTGGTTATGGGGTGTGTCATCGGAAAAAGAGCCACCCGGCGAAGAGAAGCTAGCCGGAAGCCAAAACGTGATGAAGGGCTGGATTCGGAATCCGTCGTCGTGACGGTGCAGAACGACGCCGTGGAAAGAGACAAGGAGCAGAAGATCGAAGAGGTTCCCGCAGCGGCTGGTAGACGGCGGAGTCTTCCGGCGGCGGCACCGGAGTTTCGATTGAGAACAGGCGTCGCCGCGGCGGCGGCAGAAAGGTGGCCGTCGTGGCTAGTTGACGTCGCCGGAAACGTGATCAAGGACTGGAAACCCCGGCGTGCTAACACCTTCGAGAAACTTGACAAGGTAATCCCCGTCAAGTCGTCAACTCATATGAGGTTGTGTGCTTGCACTTTGTTTAGCACTAATTTAAGGGTAGGTAAAGGTACATTTGTTGATTGCAAAGGTACAATACCTGGATGCATGCGTTTCATATGCCTTTGCGTTGACATTAGGGTGAGTGAGCGTAATGCAAACAGTATATAATGTAATTCCAAGGAGAAGTATCAATTTCTCTGCCGAAGGTACAACACGTGGATGTGGTGCTGGTTCTGAGCAATGCAAACATTTTCATGTTTATTCATGTAAAGGGATTAAGGGATTTCTTGTCCCAGTGTGGAAGCTGCATAGCTTTGGTTGTGGATTGTATTAATCTTGTCGATTTGTAATTTGCCCGTGGCAGAAAATATAAAACTCAAAAAAGCTTATCAACACATTCTGTTTGTACTGCAATAATAACTTTGGATTTTGAACTAATTCTGGATTTTGGGGTGGGTGGATGGTGATTTTGTTGTACAGATTGGGCAGGGGACGTATAGCAATGTGTATAAAGCTAGGGACTTGATCACTGGGAAGGTGGTGGCCCTGAAGAAAGTAAGGTTTGATAACTTTGAACCAGAGACTGTGAGGTTCATGGCAAGAGAAATATTTGTGTTGAGGAAGCTGAATCATCCCAATGTAATTAAGCTTGAAGGTCTAGTTATTTCGAGGATGTCTTGCAGTCTTTACCTTGTTTTTGAGTATATGGACCATGATCTTGCTGGCCTTGCTGCTGTCCAAAGTGTCAAGTTCACTAAGCCCCAGGTAAGTAAGTACTGAAGAAGGAATAAACATCCTTTTTTGATTTTTAGTAGTTTTCATATATTTGATGGGTTTAATCACTGCACCAATTTTTAAACAGTTGGCTAGATCCACCTGGTTCTTTTTTACTATTTTTCCTGGGTGCGTGCATCTTTTTTGGGTTATATATTGGCTATCTTGCTTTTGTAACAGTTTATCTTGTATTTATTTAGTGATAAAGGATATTGTGAAATTTTCTCTGACAAGTGACTGAACTCACATGTCATCAAACCTTTGACTTTTATCCGAGGCCGAATTCTTATTCCTGGTATCCTTCTGCTTACGATGTAACTGAGATTGGATTGTATCATGTGCTTTTTGGATGCTACTGAGAGAACTTTCTTGATCATTGGCCCCAAACAGTGAAGGTCTGGGTATCCACTGCAATTTTTTCTAGTGGTTATTACACCGACACAGCAGGGATATGACATTGCATCAGCAATGTGATTGAACCATCTTATACGGTTAATAACTTTCTCTGTTCCCATTCAAGAAGTAAACTGCTCCTTTCTTATTGGTTATTCAGGCGCTCCCGGGGGGATATGACATACTTGACCAATGTGATTGAACCGTCTAGTACATTTTACAACTTGCTAATTTCTTTCTTAAGAAGGAACAGAAAAGGCAAAAGTACCTAATCTACTTTGATTTTCTGGTCAAAAGCATGTTGAAGCATTTGTTTTAAATCTTCATTTTGGTAATTTGAATTTAGGTGAAATGCAGACGTGGTTGTGAGAAAAGTTTTGTTTGGTTTAAGTGAAATAACATCTTACTGTTTTTTTGTTACTTTCTTCTCCTTTCACCTCCGAGAAAAGTGCAATATGGTGGTTCCCTCAGTATAGGCTTGAGAAGCTCTTGCGAACTGTTGGAAACTCGGTGATAGTAGAGATCTTAGATTTGTAAATTTCTCTGTTTAGTAAATTTCTGTGGTAGTACTTGTAAATTTGCCTTTTAATGTCGCTATAAGGACACTTTGCTTCTGGATTTTGGTTGTCTGATCTTTGAGGGTTCTACATTTTGCAGTTCTTTTTCCATCTATTTTTTCAGTTGACTGTCCTGATGTCTGTGAATTGCATCCAACAAAGTTCTGGTCTTGGCCTATATTAATGTCAAAACCTGGATAAGGGGAACAAGAATGAAGACAGATTTCATTGTTCCAAGAAGCTAAATTTAGTATGAATTTTCCTTCTTGCCACTATTTTCTCTAAATTGAAAAGATAAGAAGAAGTTACTTGCAATTTATGATCAGATTTTGAAATCCCAAGTGGATGTTTGGAACCAAATATCAAGGGAACGAGAACAACTTAGAATGAAAGTAGTTAGTCACAGTCCCCTACATTCTCTGGACGTGCACGAGCCCACAATACAAGTTGCTAGGCGAACTAATTTATTTATTTGCAGAATTTCGAAGCTTAGATGTTTTATTATAAAATATAGTTTATTTTCTAAAAACAAGATTATTTGTAGTTTACATTCATCTGTAAGATCTCTGACTGACTGGAAAATTCAAATAAAATCTAATCATGCATTTCCTACTTGTATCCAGTATACCACACTCAATTCTCGAATTTATGCAGAACTTCTGCTTCATTTGTCTGGAAAGCTTTTTCCTGGCCTCTACCCGGGCCCCGTCATTCTAGTGTCATGACTGTTTAAAAAAGTAAATTCATGTGTATTTCCTCTTCTCTTAATGCTGAAATGGGGTTGCCTTTGATGGTTGTGAATGTTCACTAGTTTAAATTCAAAGATATTGGAATCCTTTGCAAGTTTGAGATAGACAGTCTAAGGTTTTGATGAATTTTCCAATTTGCAGGATTTATATTGTTAAAGTCATAACATGTTGCCCTTAACATCATAAAATATGAGAAACTGATAAACTAATTTCTTACTCTAAACAACTGGCTAAAATTTGTCATAAACTTTATGATTGTCTGATTTATCCTCTTTTTTCTTGTTTTTTGCACAGAGTCTTGCTATACTTGTGTATTATTTGAGCAGCTTATTAGTTACCGATTATGTTTCCTCTTGCAGGTCAAATGTTATATGAAACAATTACTTTCTGGTCTAGAGCACTGCCACAGCAATGGTGTCCTACATCGTGATATTAAGTGCTCTAATTTGCTAATTGACAATGAAGGAATCTTAAAAATAGCTGATTTTGGGCTAGCTTCTTTTTTTGATCCTGAACGCAAGAAACCAATGACAAGCCGGGTTGTCACCCTCTGGTATCGTCCTCCCGAACTCTTGCTAGGGGCCACTTATTATGGAGTTGGTGTTGATTTATGGAGTGCTGGCTGTATTCTGGCGGAGTTGCTTGCTGGGAAGCCAATATTGCGGGGACGAACAGAGGTACTTTTATTTAGGTTTTCTTTGTTGATTGTTAATTGTGAACTTCAATAGATTCTATTAAGAAGAGTATGCTCAGATAAGAGTTTTTTTTTATTTTTTATTGATACTACATAATTCTCTTTCTTTTTTTTTTTGTTGATAGTACTTCTCAACTTCATATAGATGCTATAAAAAAGGTATGCTCAGATAAGAGGCTGCCCTCACCTCTAATCAGCTGGAGTCTGTCTCAATATTGATTCTGATTCATCACTCAAGATTAAGAACCCAGCACCTCATCTATGGTGATTTTATTTTTGTCGAAGTCTTTAAGCTGCATGACTAGCATCCTTTATTTTAATTGAGCTGATGTGGCTGGTTCTTCTTTAGTTTGTTTTACCTAATTGAAAATATAAATGGAAGAGAATGGTAGGTTTATTTCCTAATCTATTCAAATGCAGTTGTGGTTCTTTTCTGAGTTTAGACATGGTCGTAGAATTTTCAGGTTGCCATCCTCCTGCGGAATTGGTGCATTTCTGAATTATATAAAAACCTCTTTTGCGCATTCGAAATTACATTCAAATGGTGTGCATTAACTTCCTTTGTAGTTTTGATGTTTTTCCTTGATCTGATGAGAGATTTCTGTTTTTTGGAACTTTGGTGGGTGTTTCGGTCATTCTACTTGTCTTATGTAATTGATATTTTTCAAACTCTGAAGTTTATTGGTTTATTTTGCTCCGTAGGTTGAGCAACTACACAAGATATTTAAATTATGTGGTTCTCCAACTGAGGAATACTGGAAGAAATCCAGATTGCCAAATGCAACGCTTTATAAACCTCAGCAACCTTATAAACGTTGCACAATGGAGACATTTAAGGATTTTCCGCCATCTTCTCTTGCTCTGATAGAAACTCTTCTCGCAATTGATCCTGATGCACGAGGCACTGCCACTGCAGCATTGAATAGTGAAGTAAGTAATCTTCTACTCTGTATGCTTTTGGCTCGAATGTCGAATGAAAACTATCTGTTAAATTGCTTTATAAGATATTTGGTGCTAAGCTTTTTAGAGTTTTGCCTTTGGGTATAATTGGATGAGGTATACTACGTGTGTTGTGCATATGATCATTATTGTAAACGCCACAGGGGATAAAATATTTATCATAATTAAAGCACGCTGATGTTTCCTGCTGGGAGCAATACATTGAGATGATGAAGCCTAGCATTTTTGACTGCTATATGTTTTTCAACAACTCATTTATTCTTAATGTGCTTTCCAATGACAAACAGCACATCTGTTGCATTTAAATCTTCCTAGGAACTTGCTTGGTTGAAAACCCAATAACATCTGTTGCATTTTACTTGAGGCTTACATGCAGTTTTTTTCTCCTTGCCAGTTATCTGCTTAAGCCAAACAGAATTCTCTTTCAGAAGCTTGAGATACATTGAGATGTTTGTTCTATGTTTTAAGACAAGGCATTTGCTTTTTCAACTTTCTTATAGAGGTAGTTCAATGGGTACATTCCTTACCCACTGAGGAAAATATCATAAAGTTTCATTGATGCTTGGTCCTGAACGATACCATAGTTGTTGCCGAACTTTTTGGTTCTGACCACAAGTACTTGTACTTCCTTTTTCCGTAGGCTGTATATAGTGACAAGTTTGCTTCGCAGAATTATTACTGATCAGAATTAGCTATCTGTAGTTAATTTACAGAGTATGCCTGTGGAGTGGTTGCGCTAGTTGGTGAGTTTCTGTATGTTGGTGTGCATTTCCATGTTGAGGGATGGAATATTTATTATTTGAATCTGAACTTCTTCGTACTTAACATTTTTTGTCCCGATTTTGATATGCTGTTTACGACCAGTTTTTTACGACTGAGCCATATGCCTGTGAGCCATCAAGTTTACCTAAATTTCCTCCTAGCAAGGAAATGGATATAAAATTGAGAGATGAAGAAGCCAGAAGGTGCTTTTACTTTCTTCACCTTATGTAGTAACTATTTTACCAATACATAATCATGTGCTAACTTCTGTCCTACCTATGAAGGCAACGAGGCTTAGGTGGAAAATCTCACACCACTGATGGTCATAGAAGAGCGAGAGTACGTGACAAGGTCATCCGTGCAATTCCGGCCCCAGAAGCCAACGCTGAACTCCAAACAAACTTAGATGTATGTCAGCACAATTTCTTCGTTTCATTTTACCATTACTCCGTGGAAATGCTCTATGTATCTTGTTGCTGCATTCAGAAAGCAATGAAAAAAAAAAGCAAAAAGGAAAAGAAAAAAAAAAAAAAGTAGATGGGCTTCTTCGCCATTTATTCTATTGCCTAGTAAACACTGACAGAAAAAAATCGTCAAAACTGCAATTGTCTAGTAAAGTGGTGATGCTACAATGGTTTGTGGGACTCCGCATTGTACCTGCTAACCACTAGTAGAGTATTTCATCTCATTTGCTGGTGTTCCAATGATAGTCGGTAATGACACAAAAGGATGATTTTCAGCAATCTGAAGAAGACCAAACTGATTCCAAGTTTAATTCTTCAACTTTCTGATTTAATTTTTTTCCTTCTTGCTTAACGTGTGTAATTACCTGTACAGTATGCCACGGGAGATAGCTTTCATTAACATTGCATACCAGAAGGAAACCTCTTTTCTTTTATCACTTCAGAGGTGGTGATTTCATCTCTGTATTTGAAGTTCTATTCTCAATTGTTTTTATCTTCTGCAGAGGCTGAGGATCATGTCAGGTGCTAAAGCCAAGGGCAAGGGTGAAAAATTTCCACCACCACATCAGGATGGAGCAGTCGGCCACCCTCCCGATGCATCCCAAAATGGTCCTTTATCATTTGGTGCAGCTGATACTTCATTTAATTCCTCAATTTTTGATCCCAAGTCATCAAGATCTCTGCGAAACGGTACATCAAAAAGTGCAGCTTCAAGGAGAAAAAACATTAATGAAGAGCCTCATAGGGCTCCTCCTCGGAGATTCATCAATGCTTTCTATCCATCCTCCATTGGTTGGTCGATGGATTTCAGGTTTAGCCGCAGATGAGCAGTTTCAGAGGATTTTGCTTATTGGAAGGTAGAGAGGCAGGTTGTAAACAAATTTTGAAAATTAGGTGTACCTATCAAGTGTATTCTATGTTCTTCTGTTTCATTGTCGACATTGTAATCATAGTTGGGTCTTGTGTATAATCAAAACAAAGCGAATTCTGAAATAGAGTATGGTTTAAAGGCCACATTTGCTGTAGAGTTCAGGTTTTCCTGACTTCTAAGATTGATGGTATGTATGTATCTAACCATGTTCAAATTTCTCCTCTTATCATTCTTTATTTGGGCATTTCAGCTAGGAACAAGGGCTTTATGCTAATGTAGTTGAGCTTTTTCATTCCAGTAGTCTTTCTAAATTGTATCATCGGCTAGAATGCTAATAACTTATTTTCTCACACTTTTAAAGGTTATATATATATATATATAAATATTTATATGTTTTTAAAAAAATCTTGTAATATTTTTAAATTACAAATAAGTTTACTAGATCCAGTATGTGTAGTCTGTTGTTAGTAAAAATTAGTGTTATATGCATATAGTACAAGAATGTATGAGTTATGATATGAATAATGGCAAAATGCTTTTGAGTTTAAAGCATCATAATCGTACATTTGAAGTGAATATTTGACAAATACTAATTTATTTATATTCATTTAAAATTTTAAACTATATTAAAATTTTCCATAAGATTTAATTAATAATATAATGATATATTTAAAGTAATTTTTGCATAATTATGAAATAAGTACAATCATGATACATATAAAAATATTATTAAAATAAGTTATATTTTTGTTCCGGATAATTCTTTTAGATTCGTATATTACCTGTACGTCTATGAATTTATATATTTATCTATTTTTTATTTTTTAATTGATTTTTTAATCATAATTTTAAATAACACTCATCATATATTTCACATATACTAAATATATAAATTTAAGCACTTTATTCAACCAAAAGTAAGCATTTTGTTTCATCAATTTATATATATTGTAGCACTTTGTCCCTTAACTTACATTTTATTGTAACACTTTGCCCATCTCTCTCCTAAATCAAATTTTCATCTTATATTTGCTCAAATAAACTTTTTATTATATTTTCATTATTGATAATAATAATAAAATATATTAAATTATTTTTTTCTCGACTTTTGAATGGAAAAGAAGAGGGATAATGGCTAATGAAAAATATTATAATAAAATTTTAATTTAAAAATGAGATGAGGGAAGTACTTTAATAAATATAAATTAAAAGGATAAAGTGTTTAAAGTTTATATTGGGTTAACATAACAACATGATTAAAATTTATTTCTTTGAGATAAAATGCTAAAATTGTTAAGTTGAACGGGAGAATTTGGAGGAGGGGGTGGCTGTTGGGTTCCTGTAGAAGTGACATTTAGCCTAATTTTTCTCCCTTATATATCTAGCTAAGAACCTATCGGGTAGGAGTTGGAGTGGGATAGGGTTCGAGACTTCGAGTGGGTGTTGGGTCCTCCTAAAAGTTGGGTTGCTGGGTCTCAAGCCATCCTAAAAGGGCCAGAGTACACAGTCTGACTGGACTTTTATGTCGAATCACACGGCCCATGTAAAACGGGGAAAAGCCCAAAACACTATCCACCACCTTTGACGACGATTTTAGTTCAAAACCAACACTGCTGGTTTCTCATACACTATTTCAAGAAACATCGGACTGGAGAATTTTCTTGATTTTCCTTCCAGGTGCCCCTCAAACTGCAGATTAAAGCCATGGCTCTGTGGATGGAGGCTGGTTCAGAACCTAGAACCAATGAAGAAATTGTTGACCTCGAGGCTATCTCAGCTCTCAAAGAATCTGCTGCTGTTGAACTCAAGGTCCTCACTACAATTTCATATTTCTATTTTTTATTATAGTTTGTTCAATTTTTCTTTTCTTTTTTTTGGGTTTTTGGTTTTGTATGTTAAATTATGGTTAGACAAATTATTTGCTTCGTTGTTTGGCATTTAAGCTTTTGGTGTTACTGGGTAGACTATGATGCTTTATTGGCTATAAGCAGCTTTCTTGCTTGAAATGTTGCATATTGATGGAAATGTAACTTTTTTTTGGCAGTTTCTTTAAGAGATTCAATCTTTGAATGTGAAATGTCGTTTCTTTTAGTTGCTCATGGGCATTTTATATGAAAAGAATAAAGAAACTGGAAAAAAAAAAAAATTGGCAAGATTTTTACTGTTTGTTAGTCCTGATGTTTCTTTTTTAATTTTCTGCTGAATTAAATGATGGAGAAAATAATGAAATCAGTAAAGCCTTAAAATGAAATGAAAAAGGTTTATTTTGGTTCTCTGTGCCTTTTCAGGAAAGGGAAATGAGTATGTAAAAAAGGGGAAGAAGCACTATTCAGATGCTATTGATTGCTACACTAGGGCCATTAATCAGAAGGCTTTAAGCGATTCAGAGAACTCAATTCTTTATTCCAATAGGGCTCATGTCAATCTGCTCTTGGGAAATTACAGACGAGCTCTCCAGGATGCTGAGGAGGCCATTAAACTTTGTCCAACAAATGTTAAGGTTGTGTTGTCATGTTCAGTTCTTCATATCAAGTATAGCTTTTCACCCAATTACTAAGATCTTTATTGGCATTTAGGCTCTTTACAGGGCAGTCAAAGCATCACTATCACTCAATCTGTTGGATGAAGCAAAATCATATTGTCAAAAAGGCCTTCAGCAGTCTCCAGACAATGAAGAACTGAAGAAGCTAGCCAAGCAAATAGATGTAAAGAAATCAGAAAACGAACACCATGAAGTTGAAGTTTCCAAGGCTGTGGCAGCAGCTAAGGTTTAAATTTATGGCGTTGTTTAGTGACATTCAAGTGCTCAAAATATTTCCAAGCTTTGACCTTTCAAGTTAAAATTATACAGGACCTTGTCTCTGCTTTCGAGGATAGATGGATAAAACTTGGGAAGGCAATGTATCAAGAACTCACTGGAATTAAAAAACCAATGCTAGACAAAAACAATATTCTTCATTGGCCTGTTCTCCTTCTCTATGCAGAGGTTACGTCCAGTGACATCATTGAGGATTTCTGTGAGACTGATATCTTCTCAGTTCATCTTGACATGATATCCTTGCAACCAATTTTGTTCTTGTGGAAATTTCAGTTTATAGACTGTTGTCATTTTTTTATTAGTATTTAATGTATGATCAGTACAGTTGCTGGTGATTCGTGTCGTCGCAAAAGTTTTTTATGATCCTTAGCTTCTAAACATGTTCTCAGAAAGCAGTCCGTCTTTGCCCTGGGATACAGAAAATGCATACACTCGTGATGCTCTTGAATTGTACTATGAGGTAAGGAAATGTAAACTGCAGCAGGACTATCTGTTACTTCTATGTTATCTTTATTATTCTTGCAAAAAAAAATTGGAGACCTGGATAATGAGTAGTGTTGTATACAACTGTGAACTGCTTTAAAACTGTTTTTGAAGTAATTAACTCTTAACCGTTAACAAGTTTTCCCAATTGTTAGGAAATAGGGTATTTTGCAACTAATGTTTTCTGGTTCAATACACTAGGGATGTATATGAGTCGAGTTTGAGCTAAGCCGGGAAATTATATAGGCTCGATCTCGAGCTAGATTAAAAAACATTGAGCTTGAGCTCAAGCTCTTCGAGCCTATGTTTGAAGGCTCGAGCTCCAAACAAAGAAACCAAGATTGAGCTCGTCGGTGTACTTGAGCTCAAGCTCAACGAAAGAACAATAAAACGTGGCTGCTGGAAGATTGCACATTGAGAGAGGTGTCACCACTCTTCCGCAGAAGTAGGAATGGCAAGCAAAATGATGATGAAGAGATTAAGGAAAAAGAGAAATTGGGAAAACGCAAAAGAGAAAAGAGAAAATCAATGCTCGTGGTATTGGAAGAATCAAAGGCAGTGTTGGATCCATGATTAGAGAGAGAGTTTAAGAAGAAGGAGAAGTAATTAAGGAAAAAAAATAAAAAAAAGGGAAAGAAAAAGAAAAAGAATGTGGGGCCATGGGGCCATGGATGGAGTAGAGTGCATATAAGTAGTGCACTAGGTTTGCTATAGTTTGGGTTTGTATATATTTTAGTTCTTGTTTTTAATTTATGTTAATGATGTGAAGGAAAATAAATCACTACTAGGGAATTGAAACCATGACAATGGAATAGCTAAGGGCAGCTCGCAAAGCACTTCATCCTTGATACTTTCAATAAAACTATATTGAGATTTATAAAAATATAGTATATCTATCTTTTATATATTTTAAGTCGTTCTCGCTTTTTAAAATTTATTAATTATCCCTTCTTCAGCTCCCACATAAAAGTTTTCAATAAATATTTACAATAAGTACCATACCGATTGTAGATAAATGAGTATAATGTAGGTATTAAATTTTTACATTTAGTTAATTTCTAATTTGTTCTGTGCAAGACAAGTTAAATAAAAGTAGACTCATTTCTCTTTATTCACAAGGACAATATGTTTCACGCATGCTTAATTGTCAATCATTGCACAATATTTGACCCAATTTGTGGATCAATAGCAGAAGTTGATAATGATAATTTAAATGTTCCTGAAGAAAGGTATCACATCATGAGTAAATAGGAAAATAATATATAAGTAAGAAGAAATTGAAAAATTAAGCAAATAAAGAATAAACATGTATGATTTTATTACTTATTTATGATATAGATGTTATGTATTTGCCACACACAAATATATATATATATATTTGTATATATAATATTAAAACATAGACACACATATACATATGCATATATGTATATATTATATTCCTATAAACAAATACATGAATGTGTATGTATAAATTTGGTTAGTTTGTTAGTTTAAAGTTTATGGACAATATCAAACTTAACGGAGACTAGTGTTACATTATATATACATCTGTACGTATTTTGGTAAAATCATATATATATATATATATCTTGAAATAAAAAAATATAAATAAATGAGAAATTTTAATTGATTAATCATTTTGGCAAATCAGTTTGCCAAAAGAAATTTTTTATTTGCATTTAATTGTAAATGAGATTAATTATGGTATATCAAAACTAAAATGATAATTTTTAGCAGCAAATACTCATTAAGATAAAATAATAATTATAAGAGGAACTCACAAAACATACTTTGATTGAACTTATTTGAAGAGATATATAATTTTCTATTATTACTATTATATATTTAACATATTTATGGACGGTACCAAACTTTCCAAAGTTTTAAAAAACATGGATTAGAGATTATGAAGTACATATATGGTAAAGTTATTTATTTATTGATTCAAAGTATAAATAAATAAGAAAAAAATCATCCACCAAAATGTTTTCTTTCCACCAGTACAAGAGTTTGTTTCATCCATTTCTCGAAAAACAAATCTAGTCTCCCCCAAAATAAAATGGGGTCCACTATATATCATAATTATTAGTTTATCAAATTATTATATTACTATGATTATATATCATTTTTTTTTTACGTTCAAAAAACAACATATAACATTTAAAAACACTGATGTGATACTACCTACCCAACACAACCCTACATGACATGTCCCTTTCCGAAATACAAACAAACATTAGTTTCATATTCAAATCCATTCTCCCAAAACACATTCCCCAAAACACCCAAAACACATCCAACCATAGCCTTAATAATTGTCTATCGGAATTAAAAAGATATCTTATATAAGTAAAATGATAGTAGTAATAAAATAGATATTAAGATAAGATAAAGATATCTAGTATTCAATAATTGCTTGCAAATTCATCAAAAAAAAAAAAAAAAAAAAAAGAATAATTGTTTGCAAAATATAAGAGGGGAATACGAAAAAATGCATTAATTGAACTTATTTGTAGGAACATATATCACATAATGTTAATGGGAATATATATAATTTCCAAATTATTGTCATCATCTTTATTATAATTATTATCATTATTACTGTATATAATATTAATATGTGGACATTACCAAACTTAATGGAGATTTACAAAATATGCATTAGATTATTCATGCACTTATATATATCTTGGTAGAATTAATTCCATATTTACTAAATTGAAATGTATGAGATAAATTTAAAAATTTTCATTATTACTTAGAATATATCAATTGTACTGTTTAGTTTGCAAAAAGAATTTTTTTATTTTGGACTGAATTATAAATGAGGTTAATATCTGTATATTTAAATTAATAAGATAATTTACATAAGTAAAATGAGAATGAATATGAAAATAGATATTACGATCAGATAAGTAATATTAATATATCTTGTATTCAGTATTTATTTATTACATATAAGGAAAAGTTACAAAATATGTATTAGTTTAACTTATTTGCAAAAACATAACTTGCATTGTATCAAAGGAAATATCATAATTTTATTATTATTGTTATTGTTGTTGTTATTATAATTATTATTATTATTGTTGTTGTTGTTGTTGTTATTATTATTATTATTATTATTATTACATGTAATTTAAAAAAGTCAAATATTGCTTGAATATCATTTGAATATGTGTACATAATTTTTAAATATTATTTATACATAGTATTAATTATTTATACATATATATAAAAAATAATAAAAGCTCGTGAGCTGGTTTGTGAGCTTATGAACGCCTCCAGGTGAGCTCGAGCTCTAGTCGAGCCGGCTCGCGAGTCAGCTCGACTCACCTTAAACCCTACAATACACTATCTGTTTCTACTCCATGACTAAGCTTGCAATTTGAAGGTGTAGTGTGCATGAGGGTGGATACTGCTTTGGAAGTCTATGTAAAAAAATCCATCATGTGGTTAGGAAAGGAGGTGGGGTTTGGCAACGATTTAGTGTTTTTCTTTCTTTTGCAAGTAGAGGGGACAGGTTTAATGGGTTGTACTATCATGTAAGTTGGTCCACTCTTCTGGTGTGCAAAGGGGGCTCTTGTATCTTGGTATGGATATTTGTATTTGGTTTTCTGTTATGCCATAATTCATTAGTTATGTATGATTCTAAATAGATTAAGCTCAAAGTTTCCATTCATAGTTTTAGTATAGATCATTAATTGCTCATTGATGTTACGAGGACTTGTGCAGGGTCCCAGGACATAGAGACATTATCATGATCTAGCACACGTGCACTGAAAGAATGTGAATTTGGAGTTGATGATTTGTTGGATTTAGCATGAAATTAACCCTCTACAATGAAATATTGTTCTATTTTGTGCTGGAAAGCTGGTAGAATTCATATAGTTTGGATTTATTAGGTTCTTAGAGTCAAGAGTAGTTTGGTCTTTTGATAATGTGTGACATGGGCCCACTTTAAATTTATTTATCTTGTTAACCGACTGAGGAAAAGTCTTAGTTATCTGGAAGTGTTTAGTGGTGAAAGAATCTAAATCTTCATGTTTCCTATCTAGAGTCTTTAGGAGAAGTCTTAGAGGTCTTTATAAATGTCTATGTGATCTCTTATTCTAATAAGCAATATTTGAGTCTTTGGTTCATGTGTCTGTTTGTTTAGTAATTCCTATATGATAAGTATTCGTTTATTATTTTGGCTGTAATTTTAGTACAATAGAAATGGAAGTTTCCACATGTTTCCTTGTACTTTAAAGACGAAGAAGAGTTATTGATGTCAAGCATTGTTTAAATGCTTCAATTCGGATATATTTTGGAGGTTTCTAGCATATATTTGTTGTAGTTTAGCCGCCATCTCAAACTTTTACTTGATTATGTTTCCATTTGGTTAATTTCTTCTTCTCATTTAACATCCTCAGAGGATCGTTATTGAGCATCTTAAGTATCTTCCAATTTTTCATTTGTTGGGGGCTAAAATCTTGATTCAACAGGCTGACTCTGTAGTTTGTTCGTCCAAGAAAGAAATTCTTAGTTATCTCTTAGAAGGGACGGCTGCTTCTCATCTGGAAAAGTATAGTACTGAAGAGACTGCTGCTGCTGCTCATAGTTCCTTTTCAAGTGGTATGTTTACATTCTCATGATCCTGTGAATCGAATACAACTGGGCAATATAAGCAACACCCAGCTCAACCAACACCTTGCTTTTGTTTAGCTAGAATTATGCAGATTGGTCTGCTATAGCTTTTGACATGAAGAGCCTGAGTTGGGTCAATCAAGTTTTATGGAAGTCATCATCTGATAGGGATATATCTTATAAGTGCTTTAATGAGTTTGTGAAAAATATAGTGATTGATCGAAGAAGAATAAGTATCTTTGTGAACTTTGTACATACTGTGTTGAAGTGCTGCTAGTAGTATTGGTATTTATGTGCACATTCTTATTTGATGTAAAAAGAATGGCGCATATATATCAGAGCTCTTCACGTGACTGGCAGCCCAAAAGTAGAACACAAATTCTCTTTAGAACTCTTTGTTTGCTTTCTTTAACACACTTGGCTCTAAAATCATCTTTGCTAGGCTATCCGGAAATGGAACCTGTTGCACAATGAAGATGTGAACGGAAAGCCTTTGTACTAAATACAACAGTTTTTCTATCTGCCTATAACTGAACCAATTTCCAGAGTATATATTTGTCTGTCATATAGAACCAAAGGCGAAAGGGTAAGAGTGCTAATAATTGAACTAAACCCAACCACTCTTAAGATATCAATTAGAGTTGGATAAATAGACCATCCAAAAGTCTTGAACAAATATTCAAAGAAAAAATCTCCTTTATGGAGAAAGTGTAAAAAATAAACCCTGAAATCTATTCTAATTAACTAGAACGAAGTTGTCCGGCCCCAGCTGCTCTTTGTTTCTGACCTAGTTCCACTCATCTGACTCTCAGAAATTGGTTCTAATCAGTCACATGAAGTGGAGGGAAATCTTGAGCCTAGTGTTTCTGGACGGACATCAGAAATTTTAAGTTCATGCGCAATGAGGTGTTCAGAAAGTTAAATCGAATTGTAATCATACTAAAAGTGGTGATTGTTAGCAATGCTGATTTTCTGAGGTCCTTAATTAGATTTTGCTGTTAGACTTAATTAAAGAGCTTGTCCTTTCCTTCACAACTGTAAAGAAAGTTGTGCACATCTTCTTCTTGTGCATAAAGAACAAGTTAAGTTTTCAAATCACGCACTTTCATGTGATAAAATTCGCAGAAATGTTGATCTCTTCATTCATCATTTCAGGCAATGGTCCAAAATGGGTCAGAGTAAATGAGAGGAGAACACTTCATGACATTCTGAAAAATCCAGATATGGTCATTCCTGGAATTCCTGGTTTGTCCCTTTTTGGCTAAACAATTTACCATACCTTGCAATTCAAGAGAATTCAAGTTCATTGCTTTATTTTTCCATAATGCCTTGTGTTTGTTGCAGTGTTTTTTGTTGTTTCAAAAAGGTCGGGCTTCTATAAAGATTTTAAGTCCGGAAATTGGGCTCCACCAAAGGTTGCATGATCAAGATGGTGATCCTTGATCTTTAGAGGTAGTCAATGATTGTGCATTTTATCAATGTAACCTGGATATCATGTTCATGCATTGTTGTTTAGAAAGCTCATTGTGTATATGCCAAACAGATTAGTGGACTACTGGTTCTGTGAAAGTTGACTTTATTTGTCATTGAACCATCATCATCATCATATCATTCTCCTCTTTTCCTTTTTCGTTTTTGCTCTGAAATGACTGATAATATGACTATGAAATCATGCCATTCAAATAGGCCCTCATATTATTCGTCAAATCAACATCAGCCGCACTTGACTTTCTGACATGATAAATTTCATCATCTGCATACAACAATATATGTTTGGTGGATGATTTAACTGAACTTCCCTGCTTACTATGCTTTGAGAGTTTAGCCAAACTCGACCTCCTTAGTATACATAAAATTCCTAGCTATATAGCTCTCCATTTCCAAATTAGGCATTGCATTCTAATCATCCAGCATACTTTGTAAGACTACTCGTGTAGTCCTCAGCTGGACAGCTAATCTCAGAAATCAGAATCGTTGAGGAATAGTAGTTAAGTTGCTTAACTGCATAGGCTAAAGTGGACTTAGTTCTTACCTGCATAAAAATGTGAAGCATAGCTTGAGCAAAATGATTTCATAGCACATAAATATACCGAACAACTGCTGTTTTTGTTACTCTTTAGTCCAGTTTTTCTGTTTCTTCATCATATTAAGTACCAATGGGTGAATTTCGTACTCAGAAATCATTGCTTAAGCTAATAATATAGGGTTGCTATCGGACTGGCTTATTGCATCACAAATGTCCATGTGCATTCTTTATCCTAGGTTCTTTTGTTCTTTTTTTGTATCTTTTAGTAATCCTGTTGATAAGTTCATTGATATCAATGCTTTTCTCTGATTTAATCCAAGTGTTTGTAGATTGAACCTGTAAAGTGCAAGAGTATCGACATATCAAATGATAACATTCAGGGACTTGCATTCTATTCCGGTGAAGCAGACATGAAACTGAAAATAGAATTTCCAGATGCAACCATTGGATAACTATTACGTTGTTCAGCCATTTAGAGAGCAATGGACCCTGGAGCATTGGGCAATGCAGTCAAAACAGATGGAATTGCAAATAAAATTAACAAAGAGCAATGCTTGCACCATTGCTTTTGCTTCGTCCCTGACTTTTTTCAAACCAGTAGTTACAGATTATCCTCCAAAATTGCCAAAAAAGACCTTATTGCCTCTCCGAGTGTTATTTGTTTATGTTAACTAGCAAAAGTAGACTACTCAATCCTTTCGTTCTGGGGATCATCTAAACTTATTCCAAGAAATTGTGGGAATTACACACACCATACAGGCGTTTAAAGAATACAATTGTGAGAGAAGATTATATAGGAACAGCAGCAAGAAGCCTTCTGTTCCTGGTAACTCTAAGCAGCTGCAGCCAATGACCTTGATCTGTAACAGGTCCTCTTTGCTGCACGAACAATGTCGTCAACCTGACAAATGACAAATGAATATCAGAACAACAGATAAATCTTTGTCGAAAAGCCTTTGCCAATTCAAAAATGAACCTAGCAGATATTTCCCAAGTCTGACTTGCCACGACCTTGAAAGTGGGGAGAGGTGATTTATTATGATTCAGATAAGATAAAAGATTGAGATGGATGTCAACTCAGACCACAAATGGAGTGTAATTAGGAGAATGAGAAAATATAATTAACAAATATAGACTGCTAGCACCCTGGACAAACAGTAACTTAGTATATAAAAAAGAAGATTATGTCTCATTTGTATGGACAAGTCTATTTCATATGCAAATGTGGCTTTTGCCAATTAAAAAATGAACATAGTAGATATTTCTAACAAGTCTGACTTGCCATGATCTTGAAAGTGGAGAGACGTGATTTATTATGAGAAGATAAAATTAAAGATAAAATAAGATGTCAACTCAGACCACAAATAAAGTTTAATGAGAAGACGAATGAGAAAAACAAAATTAACAAATATAGATTGATACACCCAGGATGAACAGGCACTTAGTATATCTCCTTGCATTATCTTAATGCCAACATCTTATTCAAATATTTGAGCACTCGAGTCTAAGCATAGAATCTAAACCTAATACACCAGGGTATAATCATGGACTTGCCATTATTTAGTGAACTTTTTGTCCAATAATTGTACTTTTGTCTAATCCAACTCAAATAATTTCAGAGAATCAAGCATATCTATACAACATTTTTCATCGCATACTCTAGTAGAGGGCAACATTTTTGTTTAAGTGCCCACGAGAAAATGTTTAGATCAATTCCGTGGTCTTTGCATTACTATTAAATGCACCCATAGCTACTTCTACTCGTGCAACACCCTTAAAGGCAAAAAAATTATTCAAGGCCAAGAAGAAAAAGAATTAAGGACGGAACAACCTGTGGGACAGCCATCCTCTCAAGATTTGCAGCGTAGGGCATAGGAACATCAGCCCCAGCAATCCTCTCAACAGCTGCATCAAGATACTCAAAGCTATCTTCAAGAACAGATGCACTGAAGAGCCAAAAAATAATCATCAAATAAGCATAAATGATAAAAAGAGAGGTCTATCTAAAGTTTGTGCGTGCGTGTGTGTATGAGGAGAGAGAGAGAGAGAGATGCAGTCAAGAAGTTGACCAGATCTCAGCGCCAATGCCATGTTGAGGGAATCCTTCCTCCACAGTCACAAGTCTATTGGTTTTCCTAACAGAAGCATTTATTGTGGATCTATCAAGAGGGCGGATTGAACGAAGATTTATCACCTGCATAAACAAAAGAAGCCCTGATAAAACAAAGATTCCAACTTTCACTCTCTGTATGAAAATGTGAAAGGATTTAGTGAACCTTTTGAATTACCTCAGCACTGATTCCATCTTTTGCGAGAATATCAGCAGCCTGTATATATTTGATTAAGAGACACAACATTAGAATAGATCAAGATTGGAAATATGCACATATCTTTTAGCTGATCCCAGATAAGTATGGAACTGACTTAGTTGAGTCAGGTTCCATATTCCACCAATTATGCATCCAAAATGTGCTCAATAATTTCATGATTTCTTAACTTCTATGTTGGGAAGTTACCACAAAAACGGCAAATTTTGGTTGCAGGAGTGAACTCTTTGATTGAAGGCCCCATCTATAACTTGCTTGAAAGTTTACAAATTTAACATGACACAATGATAGCAACTAGTATTGCAGATAATGGAAACAGGACCGCCGTTTTAGCACAAGTACAGCCATGAACTGGGCAAGACTAACTAGCCTTGCAATTTTATGTTCCAGAAGCAAAAGAAAAAAGAAGCTTCGCAGTTAACAAACAAATGCCATGATAAAACTCCATAAAAAGTGAAACACGTAACTAGATAAATAAGAAACGTAAATTAAAAGGCAAGAATGTCGACGAAATTAAGTAAGAGGCTACTAGGTTGGTTTGTTATGTTACTGTAGTATCCAATTTCTCTGGTATCAACTTCTGTGAATTATACACACTTATTCAGGACACAATATGTACCAAATTCAAGTTTGGTGTATAGGCAATTTATTTTCAGAGGTCTTATATAACTCAGGTTAAGTAAAGAGAAAGCCCATGTCATAAAAATAAAAAATCAATCTCAATTCATCACAAATAGAATGACAGACCTGAAGAGCATAGCCAACCATCTTTGAGAAAGCAGTGATCGTTACATCCTTTCCTTCACGTTCTATCTGCCAGAAAAATTGTCGAACTAGAAATCAGTAAACATTTAGATGCAAACAGAAAGTACAACATGCTCTAGAGGGTATACCTTAGCTTTCCCAATAGGAAGACAGAAACTGGAATCAAGAGCTTCGGCTGAGATGGGAAACGATTCACCATATCTGTACAAAAAAGTTAAACCGCCAAGGATATAAAACATGAACTCAGATGGTACCAAAATCATACGTATTTAAAGTAATAATACTTACAGCAATTCATTTTCAAGGAAGACAACAGGATCTGGATCCCTTATTGCAGCTTTAAGCAGGCCGCGAGCATCTTCTGAAGAATATGGAGCCAGTACCTTTAAACCTGGACAAGAACCATACCATGCTGCATAGCACTGCAAAGGATACAAACTAAGTTTGCATTGCAAGAAATATCGATATGTGGCAGTAACTGGGTGCATTGTTACCGATTTCCTTCCCACAAGCAGGAAAGGTCACAAGAAGGCTATTCAACAACTAATTCTTCACTCCACATATAACTTTCATTTATTAGTTGATAGTTCATCACAAAATTTAAAAGATCCAAATTTCCCCACCAAAACGGTCTTTATAGCATAAACTCCCTTTTCACAATAGAGACAAAGAACTACATAGCTGCTCTAAAAAACTTATATGGTCAACCTGACCACATTATGTAACATGACAACAATTTCTTGGCTGGTCTACATTCTACAAGCATAGCCAAATGACCATAACAGGATAGAAAATTTTGAAACTCACTTGAAAGTGTACCAATATCGGTTGTGATCATCAATTCAACTCATGTCGGAGATTTGGAATTTTATAGACTACTGAGCTACAGAAAGTTTTATCTCTTTTATCTAAAACTACGAATATGCACAGTGTTTTTCATTTTAATTGTGCTCATCAAAATTGTGAAACACAAGGGAGAAGCAACATTAACAACTTCCTTGAAAAATATCAAAGTTGAGGCTGATAAGGGGGTCACTCGTGGAGGTCATAGAGCTTGCCAGAAAATGCTATTGTCACAAAGATGCTATTGATCAAGCCTTTAAGTTCATAGTGATATATGGTCTGCAGCAGATAGCACGATTGAATCCAAAGTTTCAACTTATTCTTTCTGAAGCGAGAATGAAGGTGAATCAAGCATAAGCGCAGAGCTGCAGTTCATTGGGAGTTGTTCAGTCATCCACCCATCACAGTTTTGTGCAGAAGAAATAATGAATTCGGAGAAGAAGAGTGCCTCATACGTTGAGGATGAAGGAAGTAGGGATACGTGAAGTTGACTACATAAAGTTTGTTCTAGATTTATAGTTTTCAAAAGGTAGTAACTACTTCCCCTTCAGCAGCGAAAGTATTTACACCATCTATTCTGTTTATATGCTAGTTCAATTTGGATTAGTTAATGTTATAATGTTACTTCAGAGTATAAATGGACTCCAGTCTTTAACTCCAATTTTGACTCCAAAGAAAAATATCATCACTTTAATTGAAATTGGACCAACATATAAACATAATAAATGATATAGATGCTTACAGGTACCTTAAATAGAAGAATTTTACCTTAAAGAGACACTTATACCCTGTAGTTTTAATTCAATGATATGGAAATTAAATATTTATACCATAATGCAGCAGGCAAATAAATCTTTGAATTTGACAGGTTGGAAGCTCAGTTAAAGCTTCTTTCCAATCAACAATAAATTTCCATAAAGATGTCCTTTATTTTGGGAGTTAATCATGTGGCTATTAAGAATTCACTTTGTCGAAGAGAAAGTTTGAAGTAGAATCTAGAATTTAAACTAATTTACTTTTCTATTTTCTCTATGATGAAACAAATGAAGGGTAATTCTGGAAGAAATGGAAACAAAGTTTACTTTTCTTATTTTGCAGAAAGAGATAAATAGGACATCCTTTGCTGGATGGAGGTAAATATTCCAACTTCACATATCCAGAATTGTGGTGTTTATGCTTTCCTGCTTGCGATTCAACACTCTTACCCATGAAAGATAAAACAAAACTTCAAATTCACTCCTCTGTTTCAGACCGGATATCCTTTATGGATTCAAGATATGATCAATTATCAATTTGTGGCAATGATGTTTATTTATGATCTCTATGAGAAACCCCTTGTCAGCTTCAATTTTGAACTTATCAGGTATCAACAAATGGAGCTTAGAAGGACAGTTTCAGATTCCCAACAAACATGAGTGCATATTCATACCTGAGAATGTTGAGCACCAACACCAGCAGCAGCACCATTTGGGCCTCTGAAAACAATGGGCACTGATATCTGACCAGCAGACATGTAATTTGATTTTGCAGCAGAATTAATGATGTGATCAATGGCCTGCAACCACATGTCAGTTACCTCAATTGCATTACGTTAACTCATTTTCTTGTATTAAAGTATGCTTAAGAAAATGTTTGTGTTTTCCTTTTTTTTCTTTTTTTTGGCAGGAGATTCGTGTTAAGGTGTTTCTAACATTTAAAATGCATCCAAAAACCTTGCTGGAATTCCTTCCATCCCGCCAAAAGATAAAAATAAAAATACAAAATAAAGTTATTAAAGCTTCTGAACATTTCATTGAACCACAAGTGAGACTGCACACCGAACTCTTCAATTTTAATCTTGTTAATGAATTGGACAATCAACGCTGATCATATTGAAACTCATATCCCGCTTTTTTAGTACAACTATGACGGCTAGACTCTCATCCTTTACGTTTGTCTAAAATCGAAGCTAGCAATAAAATGCAAAGAATGCAACAATATACTAGGGCCAGGTTCTCCACCTCTACAACATGGTTGACAAATGGTACTCAAATAGGCCAAAATCATGTCTCAATATCAGTGTTCAGGCAAGTTAAACATTTGAAGTAATTCTATCCACAGTAGGTCCAATGTGATGTATGTAAGTTGACATTATTCATCAGTAAGAAACAACATAACCATTAACTAACACAATAGAGTTTACATTTTCAAGGCTCAGAATTTGTTTCATTTGAGCTTACCTTATGTTTGGCCATTTAATACAAAATACATGATATAGCTTAAAGCTGGTATGATGAAAAATGAATTTAAAAAGAACAAAAGTAGAGCATCAGTACGGGGTCTTAAAGATATCCAGGGATAAAAGCAGAAGAAACTACGCAGGTTGCTATTGGCAGCAAGAAGTTGCAACTTCGAAGATGGAACTTTAAAAACTAATGCAGTATGTAAGGAAGTTCTAAAGGAATAAATTCTATGAAGCCAAAAAATTGTGTCATGGGGAAAAATTCTAACCTGCATTGAGAAGTTAAAAGTCATAAACTCGATCACAGGCCTTAGACCATAATATGCTGCACCAACTCCAATTCCAGCAAACCCGGCCTATAGAAATTACATGGTTGAGAATGAAAATTTTCACTTAACTCAATTCAAACAATTAATGCAAACAGGGAAAAAGCCAACCTCAGTGATGGGTGTGTCAACCACCCTCTCAGGACCATACTTCTCCAGAAGCCCTTTGGAGATCTAGTACATAATATATAGTGAATTGAAAAGAAGTTAGCGATACAAAGTACTTTCAATTACGATACAAAGTAATTTCAATTAAACGAGTTCATAATTGAACTAACACTCACCTTATATGCACCCTGATACTCACCAACCTGTATACCAGTAATTTAGTCAACAAAGTATCATAAACTCAAAAAGAACCATTGCCAAAATAGAAAATAGAATTTTCTTCTCATACACTTGACTTCTCATAAACCCAACTAAAACTTCCATGATACCTCTTCACCCATTAAAAAGACTTTGGGATCAGCAGACATTTCTTCATCAAGTGCTGAATTTAAAGCATCACGCACAGTCATCTGCAAGAAATGGCGATAACATCATTTAGTATGAATAATGTATATTATATATCAATTCTCTCATCAACTGAAAATAATAATAAGTGAATATGCTGGCACTACATAGAAACACTTAAAATATTATTGTAGGCCTAAATCGGGAGGCCGACTTCTTTTGCATTATGATTGATCTTTTAAAATCCCTCAGAAAAGGGTGTGAAATAATATTGCCAACAAAATTTCCTAAAAATATTGGAATTAAAAAACCTCCAAATGCAGTACTAAGCCTAAATATTTCAGAAATATAAAGTTTTCAAGCCATTTCTAGCTGTATAAACAGTTTTTTCCACCACCCAAACATCAAGGCTTCTCAAACACAATTTCCGACTATATGGAGATAGGTAATAGGTTTACCTCCTTTGCCGAGGAAGAAAAAGTCCGGGATGCAATTACTCGAATTCCTTGCTCCAAACCCTTTTCAAGCCAAAAAATTAAAATAAAAATGATTAAATATTCAAATGAAGAACATCAACAATCAAATTAATAAACTAACCAAAAATAAAAAATAAAAAATTACCCAAGCAGGATTGCCTTTGCCGGCCACTTTTCGCATTAGAATTCCCAACATATCTTCCTCTCTTACAACTCCCTGATGAACATCAAATAACACAACAGATCACACACACATAAATTAAGCGAACCTAAACAAGCTAATCAAATCTCCATTTCAGATCAAATCTTACGCCATAAAGCTCATTGACAACAAAATTGAATACAAACCTACCAACAAAAAAAAAAAAAAACACCTACTTAAATACAATAATTAAACACACAACAAATGAGTTTTAAATAACAGTGAAGGAGAATATCCAACAAGATGCTGAAAAAACTGGGATAACCAAAATGAAAATGAGAACATAAAAAATAACAAGAGAGAGAATCAACGTGGTTGGTTTGCTCCGTTTGCTGAAGGAGGGATTTGGATGGGAGATAGTCAGAGCAAGATATTTCCTTTCTATTTTTTAGTAATTTTCGTGATGGAGACAGAGACTAATAGCAAGAGTACAATACATTTTCTTCTTTTGGCGGCCCCCGGTCAGTTTCAACGGTACCACTCTTGTTGCTGTAGATTCTCTACAGTGGGAGATGTTGGAGGATGCTTTAATAAGTTGTACATTAAGGACGCAATGTCGTGTGAGTTTAGAATCTTATGGATGTGCAAGTTGGACGTACAAGGTGGTAGAAAGAGATTGTAGGGAATGCATAGAGAAGTTACTGTAGAGGGAATTATTTCATAATTGGCTGCTACTAGTTGTACCTTGTTTACTTGCTATTTGATGGGACCAATTTTTTTCTTTTTCTTAATGTAATAGTTTATTTTTGGCCTTTTTGAGTGTGGAAGGGTTGGTGGAGCATTTTACCCACCCAAAAATGTATAATAAAATAAAACTTAAAAGAATAAAGTACAGCAATTTAAAAATGGTTTAGTTACATGGACACCCCTAAGGTTTGATGTAATTGAAAAAATATCCCATATGTTTTAATAATTGCACCTACACCCCATTAATTATGTTTTTCTTACAAATTTCCTTAATCATCACATTCAGTTATGAAAAAAGTTGAACTCTGAGCGCTAATTGAACCTTTTCTGTTTTTAGTGTATAAATATCTACACCAGAGATTGTCATCATGACAAAAACAAAAGTACTTCATATGTGATTTTGCTTTTAGATATTTGATTATTAGTTTTATCATTTTTTTTAAATCAAGAACCTTTTTGTTCTTGTCCATGTGCATTGAATGCGAGGGGTTTGACTTATATTACCAAAAATCTAAGAGTTCTGAATGTAAAGTAATATAATTTCAATTATTCTTAATTTTTTATTTTTATTTTTATTTTATCTTTCTGTTTTTTCAATTGTTAATTTCTTTTTTGTTTTCAGGGATTTGAGTGAAATGTTTTTTTATTTCTTCTTTGTTTTTTCCCTATCTCAAGGCCTAATCGCCATTATCATCCTTGTCATTCCTTGAGGTCATGGGGTGGGACCAGCAAGTAAGACTCTACACAATTGGATTAGTAAACAACTACTTTTTATTAATTATCGCTCTATGAAAATGATTACTCCAAATTGTTAAACGAGTTCATTATTACCACTTGTACATCACATCTAATCAGGGGCCCGTGTCAATAATATCTTAAGATCAACTCTGATAATTTTTTCACACCTAGACCCATTGGTAGGATCTAAAAGTGAGGCTATGACGTTATTACTTAAATTTTATCATGCTTTGTAAAAAATAGTTAATTCTAGTTGCTAGAAGAGTCTAGTATTACCACTTATAAATTAGTTCAAACTTTTTCCACAATACAGGTGTAAGGACGGTTACAAAAATGACCCTAAAAACCTGTAGTGCGATAGAAGTGGTGACACAGAAAAAACTAACTCTTGTATGAATGTGCATAGCATTCAAAACTTTTAAATCAAATAAGCAATATAGTTCAAACTAACTATCTAAAAATAAAAGGCGACAAAAAAAGTCATATAAAAAGTAACTTAAAGTCAGATGGTTTCACAAACCCTTACCTCAATCAAGTTAAAATTACACTCTTCAATACCTCAGATCTTCTTCATGATGGAGTCATAAATATACCGAGCGTGGGCTCCGAAAATATTTATGTTAGAAAATTCTTGAAAATCCCATTTTTTGGATTTTTCCCAGCACCACCTCAACGTGCTAGCTAGGTGCACGATAATGCACATACTTGGCACTAGTTGTGCTTGTGCACACAACATGCATATGTTGGCATGTGCAATGTACTTTTTTCTTTTGGGTTGTTCCCATACAATATTTTTTTTCTTTTTAGATATTATTTCCATATCTATATAAACATATCCATCTGTTGGGTAATATATTTCTTCTACACCACTGAAACTGTAAGCTCCCAAACAGTGGGAGAAGCCAGGGCTCTGTCTGTTGAAGAATGGCCAACAACTCATAAGTTGCCGCTTGGTTAAGGGAAATCAGTAGAGCCGTAACGAAAGCTAATCTTCATAAGGCAATTGTCACTGGTTATGGACTCGAACTCGGGTAATCTATTGATGCATTTAGTGAAAATAAGTGGAGGTCCGAACCAACTAATGTTGAAAAATCAGCGGATGAATTGTGGTTAGTGGTGAAATGGCCTAGAGTTAGCTGGTTCTCCCATTCCAACACATTCATCACATGTACTACAAGTATGTTCTCACTTTATTATAATTTGAGCCTCGTGAAGGATTATTAGGAAAAAAAATTAATTCTAACTCCAAATAGATTAAATCAAATTTATCATCTTCATGATAATATCTTATTATTGTTTAACAGGCATCAAAGTGATTTGCATTACATGCACAAGTTCATGATATTCAAACAATTAAGAGTTAATGCACATAAATATTCATTTTCGATAGTAGTTCAAAATAAATAACTCAAGTGGTCCAATTCGATTTTCCAATCTCATTAGTTTACATTTTATATAATCAAAATCTTTATGTGGAACAACACTTCTACTTAGACTACAATCATATAAAATTATACAATAATATCCATCTTACATTGTGAAAACAAATATAATTTGTGATTAATAATATTTTATAAAAATAAAATAATATTATTCATAAAATATTGCATCTTACAATTAGATTTTAGGACACAATCCTAACATAGGACCACCCCGCATAAATATCTGGCCAGAGCTCTCGCGTTAATAGTACACCCGTGCTCGATCCTGATACCATTTTATCATGCGTCTAGCCTATGAGTTGGGGCCCCGCAAGCAAGAGTCTAGCATAGTTAGCTTTGATAGCAACTACTTTACATTCGTCTTATTTTGTGAAAATATTTAATCAAAGTTATTAAAGAAGTTCATTATACCCATTTATAAACTTGTTCAAACTTTCAACCACGATCCATATGGGATATCATAGCCCTATCCAAGCCTAACTGCCATCTCTGCCCAAACAACCAAATAATATAGTTCGCTCTTCAAATTTACACAAAGTCATAAACCAACCAATAAAAATAAATCAAATAACTTGAAATAAAAGCCTGAGAATTCTAGCACCTATGGTTTTTCTTTTGCATATCATTCCGTCCCACATCCTTATCTTTGTCATGTTTATCGACATCCCCTACTAACAGAGACAACTCTTTCTTCCCCACCTTTGATAATCAATCACAACGACTTGGATTTTCACTAAAGTTCACATGTGAAATAGACTAGGTTAAGATTGAGTGTTGACATCAGTGACTGGTGTGGGGTTGGCATTGACGTCTACACGATTGTTGGGGTGGGTATGGGCAATGTTGGCACGTATAGGGCTTCAGTGAAGCATAAAAATAAAATATAAATTAAAAAAAAAAGACGGGCATGTAAGATTAGGGCTTGAAGAAAGAAGAAAGAAAAGAGGAGGACCTAAGGGTGAGCATGGGCAACATCGGCTAGGGGTTTAAGTTGCAAAAAAGTAAAAATATATTATTTATTTTTTTACATGAACTCCCTTAAAGTTTGACATAATTACATAAATTTAATTTCTTCATGATCATTAACTTTTTTGGACAATCATCACTGATAGGGGATGCATGTGTAATTATGCAAGTAATAGTAGTTTTTAATTATGTTACATCATCACTAATAGAGAATGCCGGTGTAATTATGCAAATAATATCATGTGGCGTATATATATTTATCCTTAAACTAAGTAGGTTTATAATTATCCTGAAAAGATGAGTCTTATATTTAATATTTAATTACATCATGGTAATTTAGTTTAAGAAGATTTTGAGTTTGAATAGAAGTAATGGATACTTTGAACAACCTTCTTTGTTGTATTAAAACGACCACAGACACGTGAGGATATATATATATATATATATATATATATATATTATAAAAGTATGAATGTTTCTTTCAATTTTTGATCCAACTAAAATACTCTTTTAATATTATTAATTTTAAGGGTAGTTATGTAATTTAATAATTATGTAATTTTAGAACAAATAATATTTATTTATTTAATTGGTGGAAAGAGTCCAAGAAAAACTCTATTTTCTTTTTTTTTTTGGTTGATTTGTTGGGATTCCAACTTATTCCCAAGACATGTGTGAAAATTATATCAATAAATATTTTATCTTTTGTTTTCTCTTTTGCCCATTTATGTGTTCATATTTTAATTCAATGATCAAGTTATTTTTTTTTAAAAAAATAAATAGTTAAATATTAAACAACAAAATTTAATTGTATTTTTATTATTTTTAGTTTGGTAAGTTAAAAATAAGAAAAAAAATATAAAATTTATTAATAAATATAAAGTAAGATATAAAAATTATTTACAAAATTTGTAAATATTTTTGATACCAGGTACAATTCGATAAATCAAAATAAAAAATCAAAATCAAACCAAATACCAAATATTTATGTAAAAAAAATTAATAGTTCAAAATTAAAACAAACTCTAATTTTATTTTGAATTTATTATTTTTAGTTCGGTAAGTTAAAAATAAGAAAAAAAGTATAAAATTAATAAATAAATATATAAGTAAGATATAAAAAATTATTTATAAAATTTGTGAAAATTAAAACTCAGTATTCGATATGATTCAAAAAACTGAAATAGAAAATCAAAATCAAACTGAGTATTGAATTTTTATGACAATAAAAATTAAATAACAAATTGATTTTTTTTGTTCAATTTGGGTACATACCGAATTTTCAATTTCAGTTTGATTCCATCGATTTATCGAATTGTAGTCATCTCTATAAAAGAACCATATTGAATTAGAATTGAAAAAGATATGACACACTAGATTTAATATAAAAATTATTTTATTGTGAAATATGTTTATTTGAATAAGTTAAATCTACCTTACAATATCCAGACTAATTAAATTCATCAAAATTAATGTGAAAAATATCATTGATTTTTCATATCAATTTAGAGGCACATTCTATTATCCTATTTGTAATTTTGGTTATTCCACTTTCTGAAAAAATAAAACGAGAAAAACTTGTATATTAAATTGCATTCATGAAGAAAATTGAATCTTTTCCGAAACTATGAATAAATTTGCAAGACCTCCCCAAACTATGAGACTAAAAATGTAATTTCCTGTACATGAGAGATACGAAGAGATACTAAAATAATTTCATCAATATGGATTTGATTTGATTCATTTAATATTTGTTTTCTCAAACCACCCATATTTGAATTTTATATTATTCTTACCAGTTATAAGATCATATTCCAAAAGTTATGCTACCCTTATATTTCACATAGTTTATACACAAAATTCAGAATCAATTTTAATCATTTGACTTATCTTTTACATTACAATCATAATAACTCAGTTGCAATTGCATATGCTATTTAACTTAGTGATTTTTTTTAAATTTTTTGAGATTTATGCTAAATCACTCCTAGAGTTACTTTATAAAAAAATAAAACAAATCTTTTTAAAAACATATCTTTTGGGTTGACTACTAATTTTAATGAATTGTATTTGTACTATTTTGTTGTCAGTTCAAATATTATAGTTTTGGTTGGTTTTCTCTTGCTATTTTTCCTTCAAACATTATTTTCCTCCTCCGAATACAAGAACATGTTTGTTACTTGCATTTTTCAGAAATTTTATTTTCATTCCCACATAATATCAATTATCTATTGCAATACTTAAATAATCTTATATCCTACTATATCATCACTAACACAAATATTGACAAAATATTTATAATTAAAAATATCTAATTAACCACAACAAAATAATATTAACATCTATAGTTGAAAATGCCCCCCCCAAAAAAAAAAATATATCATATCATTTATTACAATAAAATACACACATTTTCATTATATACACGTTCTCCAAACTCATTTTTCTATAACACATTCTCACAAAACACCTTACTCAAAATGACTGAAAATGAAATCAAAGAAAGTCTAAAAATTTTCAACAGAATCAAACATAACAAAAAAATCAGTTGTATGAACCTTCATGCTGTATCACCACATTTCAATATAAATATATTTTAAAAAAATAGAAAATAAATTTGTAGTACATTTACTTGTGTATTTCTTAATCCTTTTACATGTTTTTCTATTGAACAAATTATAGATTAATAAATAATTAGAGTATTTTTAAGAGCATAGGGAGAAAAAATGAAATTAATCCTAAAAATTTCAAGATATTCTAATAGTGATAAAATATTATATATGTATATATTATTACAATATTGCAAAGCTATATGTAACATATTTTCAGCTCAATTTCTTCTTCATTTTCATTTCTTAACAAATCTAATTGTAATTTGAATTATTATATTTTTAGTTTGGTGAGCTAAAAATAAGAAAAAAAGTATAAAATTAAGAAATAAATATAAAAAGATATAAAAATTATTTATAAAATTTATATAACTAAATTCGATTTATAGTATAGTTTGACAGATCGGAATAAAAATCCAAAATCAAACTCAATAGAGAATTTTTATGAAAATAAAAATCATTTACCAAATCGAATTTTTTTATTCAACTTTGATATATACCAAATTTTCAGTTTCGATTTGAATTCATCAAATTATCAAACTGTGGTCACTCCTACAAAAGAGTCACATTAAATTAGAATCGAAAAAGATATGGTACTAGATTTAATATAAAAATTATTTTATTGTGAAATATATTTGTTTGAATAAATTAAATCTATCTTACAATATCCAAGCATTTTAAATTTATTAATTTTTTTTTTCACTTTTGGGATTTATGCTATTACTCATTGAGTCACTTCATAAAAAAAACATGTTTTGGGTTAATCATTTAATCTAATGAATTTTATTTATACTATTCTATTATTAGTTAGAACATTATAATTTTGATTGGCTTTCTCTTGCTCTTTTCTTCTATATGATTTACATTATATTTGGTTTCATTATTCAAACATTATTTTCCTTCTCTAGATACAAAAACGTAGTTGTCACTTGCATTTTTTTTTCCAGAAATGGTGTTTCATTTCCTAGAATACCAATTAATCATTTAATATTTAAATAATCTTATGCCTTACTATACTGTCACAAATTAACATTGATAAGATATCTACAGTAGAAAATATCTCCCAAAATACAACATATCATTTATCCCAACAAAACATAGACATTTTCATTTGTACACTCACTTACCAGAAGACTTTCCTCAAAACGATTGGAAATGAAACCAAACAGAGCCTAAAATTTTTCAACAAAATCAAACATAACAAAAATAAGTTGTATGAACTTTAATGTTGTATTACCACAGTTCATAAAAATATTTTTAAAAAGAAAATATATTAAATTAAGTATAAAATAAATTTGTACTACATTTACTTGTGTACGTAATTCTTGCTTTGACCTAATTTTCTATTGAATAAACTAATAGAATTAATAAATAATTATTTGCAAGTTTGTATATATTTTTTGCCTCAGGCAATCTTCGATTTTTCTTTACAAGTTAAATTTACCTAACCAATATTTAAAGCTATGAGCTTTTTTGGAATATACAAATGCATCGATGATCATACATATCAAATTCATCATTAGGTAATGTTGGTTTAATATGAATTTTTTTTTTGTGTAGAATTAGGAAGATGATTATTTTTGAACTATTTAAGCATTCAAAATACATATATGGTACTTTTATAGAAAGTTTCATATGTTTTATATTACAAAGAAAGATATATATCGATAAAGAATTTTTTTTTTGGGTAAGGTGGAATCATCCACGATTTACACAAAAACTCCACAAAGCAACTACAGAAAAATTCATCAAAAGAAACTCATATCGCCCAAAATGATAATGAAAATTTAATTGATGAAATTAAATATTTTCAAGATGCTCAATGGGTCTTTACTCAAGTAGCAATGTGGAGAATTTTGGAATTTAATTTGAATTAAATATACCTAGTATTTATCAACTTGCATCTTCATCATCCAATTCAACATTGTGTGATTTATTGGGTAAATCAAAATATAGGAAATATTTTTAGTTGGGATTATGTCTTCAAAACAATGCTCATAGAATATTTTTCTATGTGGTCTAAAAGTGAAAATGTACGAAAATATCTTTATAGGGAATTTTCGGAGCACTGTGTATGTGAAAAACAAGATAAATGTTGGAAAGAAACAAAGAAAAGAGATATGATTCGGCGTACAAATACTGAAAGATATATCTTAGGTTACTATTGAATTATGTTAAAGGACCAACATCTTTTCAATATTTGCTAATAGTAAATGATATACGATGGTCCAGTTTCAAAGAAATAACACAAAAAAGAGGATTAATAAAATTTGATCTAAGTGTTATTGGATATCTAAATGAATCTATCACTATTCAAATGCTATATGAACTCCAAAAAACTATTTGCAATCATCTTGGTAGATTAAGCACCAACAAATATGAGAGTTCTTTAGGATACATACTTTGATGCAATGTTTGAAAATTTCAAAAGAGAATCAGAAATCTCAGTTGACTATAAGTTGCCAAAACTTTAAAAAGTTTCAATTTTTTCTTGGAGAGCATAGGAAAAATATTAGTTTATATGATCTTTCAAAAATTCTTTTTATTATAGATAACATGGACAATGATTTTTCAAAAGAGATACAAGATAAAATATCAATAGAAATACCTTCAAAAGATTATAAAGTAGAATTAAAGTTGAATCCTGAACAACAAAAAGTTATTTCAATAATTTAGATTGCATACAAAATGGCCGGGCAAGGTTTGTTTATTGATAGATTAGGTGAAACTCGAAAAAAAAAAATTGTATCATGCATTGTTAGCTAGCTCGTCTTAGACCCAAAATCACTTAGCACTTGCAACTGGACATCTGCAGTTGCTACCGCTATAATGTTAGGGGTAGAACAATTCATTCTTTCTTTAAAATACCAATAGATGCAAATGAATCAAGTGAGTGCGCTATTTTTAAGCAAAGTGGGTTACAGAGTTATTACGTAAAACATAACTATTTTTATGGAATGAAGTACCAATGACGAAATGATGGGCTAACGAGATGATAAATTATTGAACAACGTAATGAAAAATAATGAGAATTTTGATGGAAAAATAATAGTTAATTTTTTTAGATTTTAGACAAGTATTACCAGTTATCCATAGGGTAACAATTTATTAAATAATTTCTGCAAATTTGGTGAAATCATATTTGTAGCCCAAAAAAAAAAAAAAACTTTGTCAAGAACATAAGTTGATGAATGATCCAAACTTCGGTGACTTCTTATTTAGAGTTGGAAACGATGATTAATCGAGTGATACTAAATGCAATATCAAAATTTCAGAAGACATGATTAGTAAGTATGACAATGAAAAAACACTCAATATTACGACTTATTAGGGTTATTTTCTTAATATTAAATAAAAATGCTCACTCAATTCATTACATGATAAGTTGAGCAATATTAGCCGCTAAAAATGAGAACGTTGATAAATTGAATAATAAGTTGATCTCTATGTTTCATCGATAAGCAATAACTTTTAACAGTTTTGATGAAGTTATTGATAATATAAATAACTATTATGAAATATTTTATTCCAAATGTTGATGTATTTTCTTATAGTTAATTATATTATTATCTCTCTAGAGAAACTTCAATATCTATAACCAAAGTATTAATTAAACCAGACACCTCAAATATGAGAGGAAAGACATGAACTAAAAATATTATGTACAAATAAGTTTTAAGTGCAAGTAGAAATATTTTTTCCTAAATAATATATTATATTATTAATAGTAACTAATATTTTATTTTATGAAGAAAACACCACATTGAAGTAGGATTCACTATAACATAAAATTATGATACCCGACAACCATGGATGTAAAAAAAAATTTCATACTCAGTAAAAATAATTTAATAATATTATGTATAGGTAGTATGTAGACCAAATAATATGTTAAAAATAATGAATGATTTTGTAGATATTTGAATATATGATATGTATTTTACTTATTTTTTAATCTTAGAACTAAATTTTTTCACTTAGCTCTACATGTATTTATGATTATAATTTTTTTTAGCTAAATTATAGTTTTATTTATATTCATAAAAAGATATTTTTTAATATTAATTATTTATCTTTCTTAACATTTAGATTATTTCATTTTACCAAATTTCTTCTTAACATTTAGATTATTTCACTTGGCCAAGTTTCTTCTTAACATTTAGATTCTTTCACTTTACCAAATTTCTTCTATCTCAAAGGAACAAATATCACTTACAAAGTATGAGTTGGAAGAAAGTTATTTGTTTTATTGTAATGTCATATAGATCAATAAATAGTTTATGAAATACTTATTAATATATTATTTTTTATTGATTACATTTTTATTTAATTTTTTTTATTTATGAAATATCTTATAATATCCTAATTTTATTTAATAAAATATTAAATAATATAATTAATTTACTAGAATCATATAAATCACGTGTAACGTACGTGTTACTTACTAGTATATATAAAAGCCCAAACAACAAATGGACATGTAGTAAAAATCATGTAGTTCATTTTCTGGAACTTGAAGTAGATTTTTCAAAGATATTTCATGCACATTTCAATTGGTATAAAATAAAGATTTTTTATTCACTTTTTTATATTCTTGATGTTATCCAGAATATATACTTCGCCTTAGAATTTATAGGTTGCTCTTATGAGTTTAAAAGTCACTCTTGCCATAACAGTAGTATAGCAATTTAATTTAGTCCTACGTGCAACTATGACCTTATGAACATCATTCATATATTTACACAAGCAACACAAAATTAAACTAAATGAAGTGAAAAATCTTGGTCTCTACTCATAACCTGTCATATTTTGAATTGATCATCCCCAACTCCCAAGTCAACACCCTCTTTTCTTTTCTCTTTTTTAGTTTTGAGATCATCCCATGAAGAACTTTGTGGTTATCTTCATCACCACTTGTTTTCTCAGTATCTAAGAAACTTCAAGCGCTGGGTTTTTTAAACACAAATTTAGGTAGGTAACTCTTTTTGCCTAGTTTTAACATGTATCATCTCTTGGAATTGAAGTCATGTAACTATGTTTCTAAGAACATAACTTATAGCATAATTAAAAAGGCTTGTATGGATCCATTGGGAGTGTTGACCATAATCAAATATCTGTTCCAAATATATATAGATTGTTACCGTATTCAAATTTACTTGGAGAACGAATCAGGGGAAAGAAGCTTAGTTCACTTGCTTTTCTCTCGCCCAAAGAATAACTAAAACAAAAAGTGAAAAAGAGTGAAAACCCAAATCTAACCTTGTGATGTTACGAGAGCCGTGCAAATTGTTGATTCTCTCTTCTTTTGATTTTTTTTTTTCTTGTTGTTGAGCATATTTTACTTTATCAAATGTTCAATTGAGATTCGTAGAGGTCTAAATTTTAAACTACAATAATTGGAGAAGTAGGCTCTTAGGCAGCCATTAAATATGTTGAGGGACTTTAAACTGTACGCCTTGTGGAAAGAAGGGATAAGCAGTTCAAAAGCAAGCCAAGTATCCTAAACCTGACTTAAAGCCAAATTGAATTCTTTAACTTATTTTATTTTTCACTAATGTTTAAATATTAATAAAATGACAAACTTTTTCCTCAAATTGTATCATAAAACTAAACAATATTTAAATAAGTAGTTTTGAATATAGCAACCAAAAAAGGTCGAAAACAAAGCGCTCTTTTTGTTCAAATTTCCTGGGAAAAGGAGAATCAGCTCCTGAACCATTTACAACCATTATTTTTCCTTCTCATAGTGTGTGATTGAGAAGAGTTCAAAATGTCTAAGGTATTAGTATTTTAATCTTAACCATGGCCAATCTGATCTGCTGTAAATTGAACGTGCGGACATGAACATAAGACTAATTTAGTAACAGGTATATCTATGCAATTAAAAATGCCTTAGTTTCCCTCTAGCATCATATTATATCACATAGTAGAGCTTGCTGTTTTGAAGAAGAAAATAGACTATGGTATAAGAGAAAAAGAAAAACCCGAAGCAAAAATGTCAGGGACTGTATTTTTTTTCCTCTCAGCATGCATGCATGGATCAGGTGGTTGTTTTTCCTGTGAGAAGATGGGCGTGGTCATGGGAGGAATGAGACGACGTGTAGCATGATTTCACTTTCAATAGATTCTTCACCGCCGCTTGTCCTCCCTTTGGCAAGACTTTTCTAAAGCTCCTCCTTTTTCTACCTCTCTTCACTTTCTTCTCCACAGACGACTCCTGCAAGACAATCTTTTAGTGAATATGAAATATGGTGGCAGACAAACCAATTCCAGTGAGACATAAACCCAACATATGAAGCCAAGATAATACAATGTTTCATCTTCAAAAATCATTTTCCTTGGACATTTTATGTGTGATTAGGTTCTCCATTTTAATATGGTGTTTCATATTTTATTTCGCATTGCGAATTATGTATATACATTTGGCATGTACCGATGAAGTGTAATATATGATGAGACGCGATCAAAATAACAAGGGAGTATAATCAAATTTTAGCCTAGTTCTTATATCTGACTACATAAAGGCTGTTTGTTTTCCCAAATGGAGCCCATAATTTTGAGGGGGTGGAGCTTGTTGTCTTGCATCACAAATTTACCTTTGAAGGCACGCCAACATCACTTGGAACTGTTTCTTTTAAGGCACCAATCTTACCTGCATTTATAATAGCTACTCAATTATAACAATCATAAATTTATATATGTTAAGAAATATTTGATACAGCCATGAGAGGTTGTCACCAATATCATTATGGCTGTCTTCCCCATTATCCTCGAAATATACTCGAAAACTCGGCGAGCCTGGAAAGGCTTCATCGTCCTCATACCCGATCATTCTCTCATCGTCGTCGTCATCATCATCATCTTCCTCATCCTCATCTGCATCTGTGAAAGCATCCTGATCAATCTTGGCCTTCGCGTCCGTGTCATTTTCACCCTTTCCTCTCGGGCTTCCTTCCTTAACCACCTTGTGCTTCATGTCATCATTATTACCAATTGTTTTTGCAACGCCAATCTCCTTATTAGGAGCCTCTTCTTTTAGCTCTAGGGGCTCTTTTCCCTTCGGCTGCTCGGGTTTCTCGATACTACCTTCAAGGGAATAGGCGATGCTTTTGGAGGGATTGGAAGAATGATGGTGGTGGGAAGCATTGTCTTCCTCATTCTTATCTTGAGAAAGCAGCTCTTTCTTGGAAGGGGTGGAGCCCTTGAGGGGGCGCCCGGCGCGCCTGCGCGCCTTGATCTCCTCTAGCCGTTGGAGGAAGAGCGGCCGGAGCCTGGCCGGCAACGTGACGCCATTGGCATCTAACCTCGAAACATTGCACCCCATTATTAGGTATCATGTAAAAATGATGGTACATGCATGCATTGAGAGCCAGGGGCACAAAATGGAGGGCAAAGAATGCAGCACATGGATGACAAGGAAGAAAATTGAAAAGTTTAAATGGAGGAGATGGAGACCATTGAACTAAGGGGTCTTTTGGCTGTTTTTCAGGGTCAAATTGATGTGTTAAAATGTTGGGAAGGAATTGCTAGAGCCTAGAGGCCTTGTTTCAACTTTATCAATTTAGAAATATTTTTTTGAACTTTCACCATTGGGCTGCATTCACCTTATTTGTTTGGTTACGTACTTAGAATTTACATAATTCAATACAATTCAATTATTGTTAGTGAATTCATCTCGACGAGCATAGTCTTCCCAAGAAAAATTGGATTCAATTCCAATAAACAAGATTGTAATATTTAAAGACTCTTTTTGAACTTCCGTGTATAAGATTTAGGGAACATTCCGATCTAGGTTTGATTACATCCAAGCAATCAATTATTAAGTGTAATTGCGCATCCCTTTTGATTGGTCAAAATTATTAAAGTGTAAATTAGTCACACGACAAAAAAATAAATTTACTTGCCATATTAACTTGAATGATTTAACTAAAGTTTACTAGATATTGTATATCAAATCTTGACTAATAATTTTCTAGAGAATATATAGGGGGTTGAACACCACAAAGATTTTGCATGTAAAAATGTCTGAAAATAAGAAAAATATCCATCTAAATTTAGGAGGTCCTTTCTCACTAATGTATGGAGGCATTTCCGAATTTATTGGGTGCTTTTAAATAGAGGGTTTCGCTTCTAGTCAAAAAAGAGGATTTGACTTTGAAAAGAAAATGCTCCTTGCTATCTTTATTTATTTTTTGTGAAATTTAAATATCAATTTAAGTTGATTTAATCTTCATTTATTTTTCTTTATGAAAGAAATATACCTGATCTTTTTTCTTATCCATCCATTAGTTGGAATGTCATAAGCAAATGAAAATTAATCCATTTATCATAGTAATAGTCCACGGGGCAAACTGATAAACAAGAAAACCCTCAAACACAGAATTTACTATCTAAGATATGAAGTGCCTGTTCGGTTTCATTTTCATATATTCAAAATTTCGAAAGTTGAAATATTTTTACTAGATTTTCATGTAAAAATAAAAATATACTTGGATTTATTATGTTTTTATGCAGATTATATAAGTTTGGAAATGAAATTATATTTATTTATGGTGTTTTCTAAATGAAAAGAAGTGAAATGTTAGTAAATTTTAAAATGAATTTTGAAAAAGAGAATAAGTGGTATTTCTAATGAAACCGGATAAAATAAATGCAATTTCGCATTTTTAAATAGTTAAAAAAAATCTTGAAAATGAAACAAATGGAGTGTTCTGTTTAGGATGGGATATATCTAAGACTAGCTTAATCCCAAGACCCAAACATTGATATTACTTTCAATTTCAATTTTCATGTAACTAGTTACAAATTAAGAATTATACACTAATGGACATGTAAAACTAAAGTTGTATGAGACAATAGGATTAAAGATATGTAACTATTTAAAATATATCTTACATACAAAATAATAACTTTGTTGTAGTTCAATTTTATAATTAATCAATTAATTGCAATGTAATTCATCTTTCATCCATTTAATCTTTAAAGATGACTAAAATTTGTATTACATTAAGTTTAATTTTTCTAACTCCAGGATATCAGAATTTAAAAAAAAAATGTCGGATATGTAATTTTTATATTATTTTATTATACAATTGAGCTTTGAGGAAAAGAAAAGAAAAGAGTGCACTTACATAAACACCATTGTTAAGAAAAATGAAGAAAAATGTAGTGTTTAATGTGATTTATCAACCTTAAAAAAGAAGGCCGTAATATTTGGAAGTTGGAACTGAACTTCTCTAACAATTTGGAGAAATATATATTCCTTGTATTGAATACCAGTGTAAATTTACTTTCTTATAACATAATTTCTCAATTAATTGGATTGTCGTTCTATTTATCAGCTTTAACTCATTGAATTCACGAAGACAATCTTATAAGTCAATAAGACATTTTATCAATGTCAATAGGCATAGTCGGGGATGAATATATCTGTATGAATCAATCGTAGTTTGGCATTTCCATTCACCGTTATAAGAAAAAATATTAATTTTAGTATTCAATGATATATTCACTGGTCGAGAATTTAAAAAGATTCTACACACACACACATTCACAACACACACGCACACACACACACACACACACACACACACGCGCGCGCACACACACACACACACACACACACACACACACACACATATATATATAATATATATATATATATATATATATATATGGAGATAAATTCAATTAAAAACACACATTGATTAATATTTTGCTTAATTTATTTACTATACTTTTTTGTCTCTTTAAAATCTTGAAGAGAGTTTTAGGGCACGTTGGTTTCATTTTTATGGTTTATTTTTAGTGTATTTTTATTTATTTGTGTTTCATTCAATTTTTAATTTTGTTTGGTTCAATGAGAATTAGATTCTTATATTGTTTTTGTTATTCTATGAGACATGATTTCACAACATTACAATTAGAAAATTAAAACTAATTTTTTTGTTTAAAATATGTATGACGGGTAGACTTTTTCTAAAGTAATATTTTAAAAAATATAGCTATTTATATAAACTATATTTTATTTTAAGAATACTTTTTTTATTATTATAATAAGAAAGTTTTGAACACTTAATAATGACCATAAGATTGTTTAATTTTTAGATCATATTTTCTAACTTTGTAAATTAGTTTTTGTTTTGTATTGGATTGAATTAGAATTGATTCTCATTTTTTATTTAGAAGTCGATTTTTATTTAAATACTTATGCAAATATGACAAATAGTAAAACTTATGTATAAATATCATGTGTTAAATTTATATTTTTGTTTTATTTTCTAATAATTAATTAAGAAAAAAATTGCAACAAGAAAATATTTCTATAAATAAAAAATAATAATAATAAATATTATATTTTTGACGATCCAATCTCACCCCGTATACTAAATCCTAGCTCTGTCCCTGATTACAAGCACAAACACAATCAAGACTATATAATTGCAAAATTATTTTTGGATAGAAATTTTAGACAATTTACAGTTTCACCTCAATTAGGAAGAAACTCTACGTTTTGGCTTTCCGACATTCATCCATGATAAATGTGACTATGGTAGAAAGTAGTCATTAGAGGTCATTCTATTGTTAGAACCTCACTAAATTCAATTTTAGGTTCAATCCTCGTTGGAGATTGAATATTTAGAATATTGTTAATTTTAGGATAGAGTATTGTATTTTGTGAGATATGTTTTTCTTAATTTTTTGATTGAAAATGGTTTGTCGGATAAGAAAAAGCATGCCAATTTTCCTGTTTTCTCTAATTTTCTTAATTGTTGAAAGGGTTAATCATATTTTGCCATCGAAACTATAGATATAAACCATCTAAATCATATTTTTTTTGTTTTGCAACTTATCATTTTACCATCCAAAAACCTCATCGACAGAATATTTCATCCAGATTCGTTACGTGTGCGACACATATTAAAATTATCGTACTTTGCCGCCCAAATTTTGTACGATTTCTCATTTTGTCACATCATTTCTAAAAATTTAAAATATATATATATATATATATATATATATACTTTATCTCTTTTTCTGTTACTCATTCACAAAATTTAAATTAATTAACAATTATTATAACAAAAATATATTGTCAGTGAAATTAATTTTATTTATTAATTCCTTTTTAACTTCCTAGTTGAATTATAAAATTATATTCTTTAATTACTTTACTAAATTTTAAATTATATTAAATTGTGATAATAAATTCAAAAAATGACAAAAGACGTAAACAATTATTTGACAATTTTGAGGTGAATAAAATTGTTGATATAGACCAATGTAAATTGAAACATATTAAAATGCATTTTGAAAAATAAATTAGTCTAAACTCAAGTAAAATTAAAAAAGATAAAAGTAATATAATTTTATTGCATTTGATTATTTTTTACATTTAAAATTTTATTATTGCTCCATATTTGTATAGAATTTGCTAATTTAAAATTATAATTTATTTTATTTTAAAATTTAATAAAGTAAATTAAAGAATAGATTTTATAATTCAATAAGGAAGCTTAATAAGAAAAAACAAAAAAATAATTTTACTGACAATAATTTTTATATTAAAATAAGTAGTAATTAAATTTATTTTTTTTGAATAATTAATAGAAAAAGAATGTACGTGTATATATAAAAAAATTTAAAGTGATATGTGGCAAAATGAAAAATTGTGCATGTTTTTAAGGCAAAGTGTGATAACTTTAACATATGTTGTTGCCCACGTAATAGAATCTAAGCGGAATATTCTGCCAGCGGGTGTCTTAAATGGTAAAGTACAAAAATTCGTATAGTTAGATGGTAAGTTGCGAAAAAAAAAAAGATTTAGATGATAAAGTGTAAAAAAGATTATAGCGTGAATGACAAAATGTTATTATCCATTATTGGAATGTGCCTATCACATGATTAATTCTCCTTAACATTGTCCTTAATATGCTAAAAATTGAGATCTATGGTATGTAACGACATGAATTTTATATTGATTTAGTGAGATCTTTCGAATAATTTTCTATTATTTGTGGCTCTTTAAGTTATTTATAGAATTCTTTATAATGGGTATAATAAGTAAATTCACTCTTCGAAGTCTTATGGACAAGAATTCTAATAATTAAGCACCCATTAAAGAAAACTAGGTTAGTGTAGTCAAGGATAATAGATATACGCGGATCAATGTTTTGGATTTGAGTTTAATCACAGCACCATTAATGAATTGTAATTTGAAAATCAATTGAACTTAGGCTTTGTAAATTGGAGATTTCGGGCAGAGTCATCAAAATTAGTTAAGTTCTAATATACAATTTGGAGTGAAATATTTATGTTTAGTACTATTGGCAACAGACTAGAATAACCATATTATCGGCTTTGATATAAAATGAGGGCAAATGTAATTGCTTGAATAGGAAAACCTCTAGCTTAATTTCAGTGTTTTAGTTGGTAGTTTCTAACTGCAATTTGCAATTTATTTTATAATTTAGATTCGATTGAAAAAGCTAAGATAAGACGGTGTTTTGAGGTTTGATGTATTTGGACTGGAGAGAATTGAAGTAAGTAATTTTTTTTTTTTTTTTTTTTTTTGGTAATATTCAATAATATAGTGTATATTATTTTAAATTTTTTAACAAGTTGGCTCATTGTCCTAAAATCAAGTGACTTCCATAAATCTCTTTCTCATAAGGATGAGAATTTTCTGAAAAATAGGGGTCAAGCATATAAGAGTATTACATTATTAATTATACATGAAAATTATATTTTCTAAATCGTTTGCATGGGTATGGAGATATGTATTTTGTTTTAAGTGCTCAGATTAGCCTATGCATTATTCGGAACTAGTTCCATTACTGTTTGGTCGCCGCCCAACGGGCATATCAATTGCATTGTATTGAACATGTATATTCATTTAACCGATATTTCGTGCCATAGGCTATAACAGTGGCCTTAGTGTTGGTATGTGATCGAAATAAATTTGGTCATGTTATTTTGATTGAAATATTTATGGCGTAACTCCATGAAACTGTTTTCTTGAAACTTGTTAGATATTGCTCATGTAGTAGCTCAGGAATTATGCTTCCTTTAATATAGTGTTATGAATTGACTTAAAAGAGTATGCAACTCATCCTTTGTTGATGTTTTTTTCTCTCAAATGCTTAGTTGTTATATTGAAGAAAGCTGCAAGTTAGTGGAGTGTTCTATGCTGAAGATGCAAGTTAGTGGAGTGTTCTATGATGAAGATGGACTGAATAATATTAGAGACTTAGTTTTATTTTTCTATTGAGTAGTTTGAGACTTGGACAATGGTGAACTTGTTTACAATTATTCTAGTGTTTTAGAATTTTGTTATTTTAGATGCTCTAAGTCTTGAACGTCTTTAATTTTAGTCTATTAAAAGATTTTGGATTTATGTTTTGATTATTTTGATTTTAAAAATATGTTTTGTATCTTCTAAAGTTTGTGACATTGTGTCATCATAGTCATGTCCCATTCTGGGACAGGGTATGATATGCAATGTACCACCCACAATCATTAGTTGCTTAATTTTACCACCCCTTCAGAAGTTTTGGAATGAAAACTGACAATTTATCCCCTTCTCACATATACATAATCTTATTAAGTTTTTACACATGTATCTCACGTTGTGCAACTTCTATTTACGCTGCAATGCACGTGCCTTGTCTATACTACCACAAGTTTGGAAAATAGTAAAGAATTGCCTACCTAATTTGGGATTTTTTGTTTCAAGACCTCATATATGCTTTGGAAGTTAATAATGATCTGTTTAGAGAGACGAGTCCATTTCCTTTTCCTACAAAGATTGTTTCAAACTGAGGTTGTCTTATTATAGTTGTTGATGATTGCATTTTATACCAATTAATTGAGTACTATTTGTTTAACTTTTTGAATAATTTTTGAGTATTTGTATTAATTTTTATACATTTAGTTTGAAATCTTATAGGTAATGGTAAAATGAGAAGAAAATGAAAAGAAACATAAAACTTGGTTAAAATTTAGAATAATCCACTTTATGGTGTTATTGAGGGCAGTGTTTGTATTTCAATCATTACTCTTTTCTCCAATATCATTTTAACTTAATTCTTAAACTATTGTAAAGACAAGAGATAGGTTTATAACTTTTATATTTATCACAAAATTTAGTTCTTTTGATTTCAATGAGAAAAAATAGGTTAAAAGTTTGTACTTGACAGAAACTTTCTAGTTTGACATTTTTTAGTATTATGAGTATAACTCTTTCCACAAATTTCATATTAGGTCGATTCAAGTGTCTATGGAAAGTCAGGATATAGAACTACAATTTATATAATGAACTAAAAGCCAGTTTGGCCTTGAAAGTGGTGAAATATTAGTTGAAAAAAGTTATTGGAGCTGCATAGACTGCTTTTGGACAGAATGTGCAGCACCTAGGCGCTGTCTGACAGACAACTAAGGACAAAATTGGGAATTTTGCCCTCTTTAGGGCATCTTCCATCAATTTTAAGTATCTCGAAAGCCTTCAATTCAGTTTTTGAGAGATGAAGAGAGAGAAAGAAGAGAAAAAAAGCAAAGAAAGAAGAAGAAATAAGAGAAGATGAGAAGATGATTCTTCCAACATTTGAGAAGAAGACATCTACAAGGCAAGAAACTCATTCTCTTCCAAATTTTAATTTTATTTTCTTTTTTCTCTCTTTGATTATGTGTATGAATATTGTTAATTTGTATTTCAGTTTTACCATAATGAACTAATTTCTTTTTCTAGGGTTGTGATATAATCTAATTATAATGTTTTGAATATTTATATCAATTCAATTCTTAATTTATTTTTCAAGTTGAGTTTTCTACATTATTCTAAATGCTTTCAATTACTTGGCCACTAATTGAATGATTTACTAATCATATTGACTCGAGAGGTGATATATGTGTCTAGTTTTATGTGTAGAAAATCAAAAATTGCATGTGAGATATGAATATACTTACATGATTTGTGTAGTCTTGTTTGAGATCCATAAAACCTAATTAATTGTTGATTGTTGTAATTCACATAGGAATATAGTTGGTTAGCAATTGATGATAATTTCATTAGAGCTTGGGAGAGGCTAATGGATAATTTAGGGATTCTCGACTATTACTTGAGAAATAAATTGAGATTGATGATATAAATTATTCAATTCGAACTAATTATGGTGAAATCATAACCCTAGGCTTTTAAGTTTTTGAATTTCATCATTAGTTTATTTTGATTATTAGTTTAGTTTAGTTGAATTTAGTTTATAATCATCAACACATTCTTTCGTTTATTTAAATAAAATTAGAGTTAACATTGTTTTGGTATTTAATAATTCAACAGTTCTCGTAGGAACGATATTCTACTCATTATTTTATTAATTGTCTACGATAACGTGCACTTGCGTTCACTAAATTTCGAAACAAGTTTTTAGCGTTGTTGCCGGAGACTATTTTGTTTTGTTAATATCGATACCAAGTAACTCTGATTTTAATTTGAATTTTTCTTGTATATATATATATATTTTGTTTCCTTATTTTTATTTTTCTTTTATCGTTTGAGTATGTCCTTGTTTATCATCACATATATTTTCTTGTGTGTGTGATATGAGTAGAAAGTGGTAGACGAGATGACATATAATGCATACTATTGACCAACTGAATATGACATGACAAATCAAGTTTCAACTCAGGCCTTTGGAATTAATGGCGAAGATGCCATTAATGCGTTGGCTGCTCAAGTAAAAATCTTGTCTAAAGAGATGGAGAAATATTTTGCAGTATATGTTAATCATTCACCATTCAAGGTATGCAAGTCATATGGTGATTTTCATGCAAGAACACAATACCAAGAGAGCAATCAATTTGTACCACCATATGTTGAGCATGCTAGATGTGAGTGGAATTACAACTAGCTATCATTTCTCCAACACTTATAATGAGGGACGACCAAATCATTCTAATTCTTCATGGAGAAATGATGAAAATATGATATGACATGCACCTATTTATCTACTATTAGAGAAGAAACGAAGCCTTGAAGAAGCTTTAGCTCAATTCGAACGTACTACCGATCAAATCTTATTGCGAACTAAACCTAATTATCCATCACAAGAGAAGAGGTTTAGTCTTGAAGAAGCAACGACTCAATTAGCAAACACTCAGAGCCAATTCATGTTGGAAAATCCATCATCATAATTTCAAAACTCAGAGATCCAAATTAGTGAGATGGATAACATGTTTCCAACAAGAGAGTAAGACAATTTGCCTTACACATCTGAGGAAAATGGAGAGGGCGAAGAAAATTGTGATGTTATTTTGCTAAGCGATGAAGAGATTGAAACTATCTCATGGGTTGAAAATTTGATCAAGAGTGAATAAGAGGTATCAACACAAATACCTCTCGTGGATGATCAAAAAAATGTTCAACCAAGAACATCTCATGATCCATCACTAGGAGATTCTTATCCTCATCTTCTACAAAATAACAAACTTATACCAAATGTTGTGGAGGATAGTACGGGCATCTCATCGTACGAGCATGAATCGGAAGATCAAGAGTTGGAAGATTGCTCATTAAAGCATTATGTGGAAGAAAATAAAGATGTATTTAAGGATGTTGACAAACTTATTCTTCATATAGGTTTCATCATCCCTGGCATTGAAAAAGATAGAAATATCTCTCTCACACAAGGACAACTATTATTTGTTATCGAACATGCACTCAACAATGTAAAAAATTCACTTGATCCTATATCAGAGTATGCTCACTATGCTTATTTTTGGGGATCACCTATATTTCTGGAGCATACAAAGGCATGGCATGAAAAATACTTATTTTTGGACCCCGGTTGAGTAAAGAAGAAGTCCGACTGAAAACTATAAATTAAGCGATTCTTGGGAGGCAACCTAAGTGTTTTATATTTTGTTTTATTTTTATTATCTAGTTGTTTAATATTCATTTTTTCTTTTAGTTTGATGAATTTTGGTTTGTTTTCATTTCAGAATTCAACTCAAGTTTGGGGAAGAATTTATAAAATAAGGAGTGATATGCCACCAACTAACAAATGCATATTTATCAATATTCTAGAAGAGGATGATGATGAAATAAATGAGAACTAACACCATTCAGAGAAGTCTTCTATGTCTTATCTTATTTTATTTAACATTGAGGATAATGTTAGTTCTAAGTTTGGGGATGAATTTATGTGCTTCATTTGATTTTGATTGTTTATAACTTTTAGAAATTGATGAATGTTGTGCTTGACTTTTGTGGCAATTTTTACCTTTCTTGTAATCCTTTGACATATTGAGTACATAATCTTGAACAATTGGATTTTCTGCTTGCATAAAAAAAATTTATGTGAACTCGATATTTTTTTTGCGATCTCATATAATTCTAAAGTTGTTTGATTGTCACTCGAGGTGAAATCCTAGGTTACATAATATTAGAGAAGTGATTTAGGCCATTTTTGGACCGTTTGAGCCTTTCAAGCCATCATATTTATGATGTATAATCCCTAATGTCCCCCTTTGAGCCTATTGAGCCATTTTATTTATCATCCTATAAATCAACCTCAGCTAATGATTTTTTTTTTTAATCTTACATATTACCCCACACTCAACTCATTGTTATTCTAGTAACATCATTTTGAGCATTGAAAGTGGTTTGCAAAAAAATGGCAAAAGAGAGGTAGTGATTTGTACAAAAATCCCGAAAAAAAAGTAAAAAAATATAAAAAAAGAGTGCAACACCCATTATTCATAAAAACAAATAAGTTTGGGGGTGTAACACTTCAAAAAAAAAGAAAAAAAAAAGAATATGTGAAAAAAGGGAGTTTAACGAATAAAGTGGTGTGACAAATCAACAGAAGAAAGGTTTGTGAAAGTGTGAGATGAAAATATGGTGGTGATCATCAACAATGTTCTAGAATAGTTGTGTGCTATGAGTAATTTAAGCCACTATATTATCTTTTATCCTACCATTACCTTAGTCACACGCTACAAGCTTTCAAAGTCTTAATGATCTTTTATGTTGTGCTAGTCTACATTAGTGGATAGTGAGATGAAAAGCAAGCCTATGAAATTCTAAAACACATAAGTAAGAGATCGATAATTTTGTTGTGAGTTTGCATAAGCCAATTCAAGTAGTAAAAAGTTAAGTGTAAAAGGCTACACACATTCAAATGATTTAAATATGGGTGAATTTGACACTTGAGTTGAAATCGTACATTTTGATGATATTTTGAGATATTCTTGAGTTATTAACTCACAACGTTTTTCGAAGCTCATTTGTTTGGTAGGTTTAATATCACTTATTATTTTTACTTGTCTTATTTCTTTCTTTTGTTCAAGGACTAGCAAAATGTTAAGTTTGGGAGTATTTGATAAGTGGATTTTATACCTATTAATTGAGTACTATTTGCTTAACTTTTTAATTAGTTTTTGAGTGTTTATGTAACTTTTTATGCATTTAGTTTGAAATCTTGTAGGTAATGGCAAAATGAGAAGAAAATGAAAAAAAAACATAAAACTTGGTTAAAATTTAGAATAATCTGCTTTGTGGTGCTATTGAGGGCAGTGTTCGTATTTCAATCATAACTCTTTTCTCCAATATCATTTTAACTTGATTATTGAATCATTGTAATAAGAGATAGATCTACAAATTCTATGTTTATTATAAAATCCAGTTATTTTAATTTCAATAAGAAAAATTAGGTTAAATAGTATGTACTTGATCGAAATTTTTTAGTTTGACACATCTAAGTATTATGAGCATAATTCTTTCCGCAGATTTCATATTGAGTTGATTTAAGTGCCTATGGAAAGCTAGATGTAACACCCCTTAACCTAACTGCAGAGCCTAAATAATCTGTTATAGTTAAGTTAAGAAATGTTAATTTTTCATCATTACTAGAGTTATGGTTTTTAATAAAAGTTCTGATTTTTAGCTATAAGAGAAAGAGTTTGAATCATTTTAAACACACTATATACATATTTCAAAAGTGAGTACATCTATTTACAAAACTATAATAAAGCGACTTATTTAAAAACAAAACAGAGTTTTCAAAATATGGTACAAAACAGTTCGAAACATGGCATATGAACAAATCTCTGTCCGGTCGCTCTGGAGACTCAGTCAACTTCTAAACCTGTACATTTCCACCTACATCACATGAATCTAATGAGCTAAAGGCTCAGTAAAGTGAAACTGATGCAATAACAAATAGCGCACATACAAATCACATAAATAATTAAATGCAATATTCAATTTAATAACTTTCTTTCATAAATCATTCTTTAAGGCCCTTGAAGTGTGGTACCTAACTAATAGCGATAGACCGTGGTTTTCGGAACCTATTCATAATGATTGGCCAATAAGAGAACTAATACGGGGTTTCCATACTTGGTCTTTCAACCTCAGGTATTAGTCGTATTCTATCTCATTCATTGTGGCTTTTCTATACCGATTTTTCAACCTCAAGTATTTGCCACCATTTGTTGGGTCCGCTGGTCCCTCCTGCGTCCCTTATCTACCCGACCATCAATCAAGTACCATACTTCCTTTTCAAAAACCTCATTATATTCTTAATAGTGTCATGCTTCATGAATCATAAATGCATCAAACATTACATCATTTAACAAATAATAACAATCACATTAAAATATGAACAACATTTTATGATTCTTGTGATATAGCAAATGAAAGCTTCAACTTACCTCAAGTCCACTTTGTGGCAAGTGAAAAGATCAATCTCTTTGGAAGATAGGATGTGTTAAAGGCCTAACATAATCAAATCATGTACCATTTAATATCCTTTTTATAAATCATTTAGTTTATTCTAGTTAAAGTTCATATACACTTTTCAATCTTTTGTAAATAATTTCATATCAATTACATAACCTTAAAATCAATGCATACTCCATATTTTACTACTAATTCAAGACATTAAACATTAGGGTAGCCATTAAATAACTAATAATTGAAACATAATTATTAGGGCAGCCCACAAAATATGAACACAATCCGAATTAAAATGACGTGAACTTGGTTTTAACTTAAATTGATTCTAATCTTCAATTAAGCAAACTAATTGCTATTGTTCACAATCATTTGTAGGCAACTTCAAACACCATATAAGCATTACAAAATCATTGTGCTTGAAAACTTATTTCACAAGCATCGGTCCACAAGAACTTCACATTCTTTCTTGTCAACATTGTTATTGGAGTTGCTATCTTTGAAAACCCCTGAACAAATCGTCAATAGTACCCTGCTAATCCCAAGAAACTCCTTACTTCTGATACATTTGTTGGTGTTGGCCACTTAATAACAGCTTCTACCTTGCTCGGATCAACAGAAATACCATCTTTTGATACCACATGACCTAGGAATACCACTTGTTCAAGCCAAAACTCACACTTTTTGAATTTAGCATACAACTGTTTTTCTTTAAGAACTTGTAGCACAATCTTCAAATGTTCCTTGTGCTTTTTTTTATCACGTGAATAAATTAGGATGTCATCAATAAACACAATTACAAATTTATCAAGATATTGCTTGAACACCCTATTCATTAGATCCATAAAAGCTGCAAGGGCATTGGTTAAACCGAAAGGCATCACTAGAAATTCATAATGTTCATACCTTGTTCGGAATGCAGTCTTTGGTATGTCTTATTCCTTGATCTTCAATTGATGATACCCAAAGCGCAAATCAATGTTAGAAAATACAGATGCTCCCTGCAATTGATCAAACAAATCATCTATTCTTGGGAGTAGATACTTATTCTTGACTATTATTTTATTCAACTCTCTATAATCAATGTACAATCGCAATGTACCATCCTTCTTTTTCACGAACAACACAGGTGCTCCCCAAGGAGAATAACTAGGATGAATAAAAACCTTATCAAGCAATTCTTATAATTGAACTTTTAACTCTTTCAATTCTGTTAGTGTCATTCGGTATGGTGCTTTAGAAATAGGAGTAGTTCCTGGCATAACATCAATCACAAATTCGATCTCTTGATTCAGTGGTAGTCCTAGTAAATCATCTGGAAATATCTCAAGAAATTCTTGAACCACATCTACATTTTCTGGCTTCAATTGTGCTTCAACTGAGGTGTCCAAAACACTTGCCAAATATCCAATACAACCTTTATTCAACATCTTTTGAGCTTTCAAAGCATATATAATTGGTAAGGACCGTGAGAATGAGATACCATTAAATATAAACTATTCTCCCCAGTGGCTGAAAAATCACAATCTTCTTATTACAATCAATTGTTGCATAATACTTGGTAAGCTAAGCCATACCCAGAATAACCTCAAAATTTGGCATCGGTAAAACAACAAGATCTGCATAGAGAGTCCTATCACTAATCTGAATAGAACAAGCCCTTAACATTTGATTGGAATCTATTTCTTCCCCGGATGGAACAGTCACACTGTACCTTACTTTTAATAAATCTGGTGTAATGCCCAATTTTCTCACAAATGCACGTGATGCAAATGAATGCGTAGATCCAAAATCTATCAATGCAATTGCAGGTATCCCAAAAATTAAAATAGTACATGTGACTAAGGAAGCATCTGCATCGACTTGTTCTTATGTTATTGCATACACTCTTCCCTGAACTTTACCCAGCACTGTTGGGCAATCCCTTGCTATATGTCCAGGCTTTTTACACTTAAAGCACGATTAGTACCACTATAGCATTCCCCAAAATGATTTTTCCCACACTTAGCACATTTAGGCCTTTCAACTGTAGTAGAAGTCTGCCCAACTCTAGGACGTTTTTCATTCCCTTTGTTTGATTTTTGCTCTCCTTTCTTCCACTGATTTAGATGTTTGGGAGTGAATACTTGCTTCTTTTATTGATGGAATTTCTCAATCTCTTTCTCATCTAAGTCAGCCATCAAAGCCTTGTCCACCAGTTCCCTGAACTCTGTTACTGAAGACATTCTCATATCTCTTCTAATTTCAGGATTAAGACCCCTCAAGAAATGTTCCATCTTCTCATTGTTGTCTCTGGCGATGTATGGCATGTTCTTGGAACCCTATTCAAATTTTCTCACATAATCACATACATACATCCCTCTTTGTTTTAACTCTAAGAATTCTTTTACTCTAAGTGACCTAGCATCCCTGGTGAAATACTTATCATAAAAGATTGTTTTAAACCTCTCCCAAGTCAATTCTTCCATATTCACAGCAAGTTTAGCTCATTCCCACCAGGTTTTAACATCATTCTTCAACAAGAAAATTGCACAGAGTACCTTCTCAACATCATCAATTCGCATGTAGTCAAAGATAGTGTCCAACAATTTAACTCATTCCTCTGCAACCATAGGATCAGACCCACCAGTAAAATCAACAGGTTCCATTTTTCTAAACTTCTCATATACAGCCTGTGAAGGATCCTATCGAGCTTGTGGTGGAGGAAGTCGTTGATTCTGTTATTGGGTTCTTTGTTGCATATCTAGCAATTGTTATATCTATTCACCATGCATTCTAGTTTGTTGTTGAATGAGATCAGTTAAATTGTCCACCACACTATGATTACCCTCATGATCGTCCATTGCCTTCCTTTTTGGTGTCATGACCTGATATGCATTGCCAATCTCATTCCATTAATTAGCCAATAATAAATGCATAATCATGACAATAACATAAAATCAAATCAAATCAAGTAAAATAAAAGCAGATAAACAAATAGTTGACTGAGTTTCCCAGCCATGATGTGTTCATATGCCTTCTACTGTCTACAGGAACGACTAACCTCCGCTCTGATACCACAAACTGTAACACCCCTTAATCTAACTGCTGAGCCTAAATAAGCTGATACAGTTAAGTCAAGAAATATTAATTTTTCATCATTACTAGAGTTATGATTTTTAATAAAAGTTCTGATTTTTAGCTATAAGAGAAAGAGTTTGAATCATTTTAAACACACTATATACATATTTCAAAACTGAGTACATCTGTTTACAAAACCATAACAGAGCGACTTATTTAAAAATAAAGCAGAGTTTTCAAAATATGATACAAAACAGCTCGAAACATGGCATATGAACAAATCTCTATCCGATCGCTCTAGAGACTCAGTCAACTTCTAAACCTGTATATTTCCACCTGCATCACATGAATCTAATGAGCTAAATGCTCAGTGTGAAAGTGATGTAATAAGAAATAGCGCACATACAAATCACATAAATAATTAAATCTAATATTCAATTTAATAACTTTCTTTCATAAATCATTCTTTAGGGCCCTTGAAGTGTGGTACCTAACTAATAGCGATACACCGTGGTTTTCGGAACCTATTCATAATGATTGGCCAATAAGAGAACTAATACGGGGTTTCCATACTTGGTCTTTCAACCTCAGGTATTAGCCGTATTCTATCTCATTCATTGTGGCTTTTCTATACCGGTTTTTCAACCTCAAGTATTTGCAACCATTTGTTGGGTCCGCTGGTCCCTCCTGCGTCCCTTATCTACCCGACCATCAATCAAGTACCATACTTCCTTTTCAAAAACCTCATTATATTCTTAATAGTGTCATGCTTCATGAACCATAAATGTATCAAACATTACATCATTTGAAAAATAATAACAATCACATTAAAACATGAACAACATTATATGATTCTTGTGATATAGCAAATGAAAGCTTCAACTTACCTCAAGTCCACTTTGTGGCAAGTGAAAAGACCAATCTCTTTGGAAGATAGGATGTGTTAAAGGCCTAACATAATCAAATCATGTACCATTTAATATCCTTTTTATAAATCATTTAGTCTGTTCTAGTTAAAGTTCATATACACTTTTCAATCTTTTGTAAATAATTCCATATCAATTCCATAACCTTAAAAACAATGCATACTCCATATTTTAATATTAATTCAAGACATTAAACATTAGGACATTCATTAAATAACTAATAATTCAAACATAATTATTAGGGCAGCCCACAAAATATGAACACAATCCGAATTAAAATGACGTGAACTTGGTTTTAACTTAAATTGATTCTAATCTTCAATTAAGCAAACTAATTGCTATTATTCACAATCATTTGTAGGCACCTTCAAACACCATATAAGTATTACAAAATCAATAGAAACAAGTAAATTAAATAATTTCACAAGACTATCAATTTTGCTAAAAACTAGCTTAACTAGCTTGGTTTTGGCTTCAAGTGTAACTTACTTAAGTTTTCAATCATACAAAAATATACTAAAATATGTAACCATCCAAGATACTACAAATTCATCATAAGAAATATTGAAAAAGAATATACCTTGATTAAGTTGGAATTAAGCTTCAAAATCAATGGTTTTTAAGCTTAAAATGGTGAAAACTTGTTCTAGCTTGTGTTCTATGGATTCCTATGGGTTGAATTCAATTTTTGTGAGTATGAAAGTGTAGAAATTTGGGAGAAACTTAGGAGAATAAGGGCTGGTCGTTTTTGAGGTGCTTCCACAAGAAATATGGATGAAAATAATTTCTTTGACCTTTCAAAGAGAGGTAAGTGGAGGGCTATGATTGGTTGCATCATGCTTGGTGTCTTCTCATGCCAAAAGCCACGTTTATGGGCTAGGGAGATGACAAAAATTGATGCTTTAGTGTTATAATCAAGTGCAATGCGGTTTAGAATGATTCCATGCAACCTAGTCAACCAACCAATCAAATTACACCATTTTAAATACTTTTAGTTATTAACCAAATGTAACATATTTCAAGTAAATATTTAGGCAATTAATCACTTTAGCATATAACTAGTATGGAGCAATACAAATAATTCATTTCATGGCCATTCAACACATCAATCTTCCTTAACCGAGATACCGAGCTTTTCACTACAAAAAGGGCACTTAAGGAATATGTTAAATCAAGAAACAAAAGTTTGATCTCATATTTCATGTACTAATGTATGTTAAAGCATAACTAGAGCATATAATAACAATTATTCAAGTTCGCAATCATGCTATTTGTATGCCATAATTCAATAATACACATTGATTAGATGCATATTCATGCAAGATGTTTATTATTGGCTATGTAGGAGAGAATTGGGCATTACAATCCTTCTTTCCTTATAAAAATTTCGTTCCAAAATTTGACGTACCAAATAATTCTGGATACTTACTCTGCATTTCTTCTTCTCTTTCCCACGTGGCCTCTTCTATAGAATAATTCCTCCACAATACTTTAACAAGTCGAATCTTTTTTGTTCTCAACTCTTTTTCCTTCTGATCTAGAATTTGTACTGGTTTCTCTTCATAGGCTAAATCAGAAGTCAATTCCAACGGTTTATAACTCAACACATGAGAAAGGTTTGAAATGTACTTTCTCAACATAGACACATAGAAAATATTGTGAACACTAGATAATGACGGAGGTTTATAACTCACAATATTTTTTGAAACTCATTTGGTTAGTAGATTTAATTATCACTTGTTATTTTACTTGTTTTATTTCTTTCTTTTGCTCGAGGACTAGCAAAATATTATATTTGGGGGTATTTGATGAGTGGATTTTATACTCATTAATTGAGTACCATTTGCTTAACTTTTTGATTAGTTTTTGAATGTTTTTGTTAACTTTTATGCATTTAGTTTAAAATTTTGTAGGTAATAGCAAAATGAGGAGAAAATGGAAATAAATATAAAACTTGGTTTAAATTTTGATTAATCCACTTTTTGGTGATATTGAGGGCAGTGTTCGTGTTTCAATCATAACTTTTTGCTCCAATATCCTTTTGACTTGTTTCTTGAATCATTAGAAATCCAAGAGATTTATTTATAATGTTTATATTTACCATGAAATCCAGTTCTTTCTATTTTAATGAGAAAAATCAGGTTAAATAGTCTACACTTGACTAAACATTTCAGGTATGACATATTTTGGTATTTAAGGAATAAATCTTTGCACAGATTTCATATTGAGTTGATTCAAGTTCCTAAATTCATATGAAGACATCAAAAGCCAATTTAGTCTAAAAATGGATGAAAAATCAGTTGAAAAAGGCTACAAGCACAGCAGAAATTCATCTTGGACAGCAAGAGCAGCGCCTAGGCGCTGCAATCACTGTCCAGGACAGAATGTGCAGTGCCTAGGCACTGCCCTCACTGGACTGCAGCATGCTGCAACGCCTAGGCGCTGCCAACCGGGCAAATAAGGGCAAATTAGTATTTTATGTCCTCTTTAGGGCATCTCCCATCAAGTTTAAGTATTCCAAAAGCCTCTATTTTAGATTTTTAGAGAGGGAGAGAAGAGAAAAAAAGCTAAGAAAAAAGAAGAAGAAGATGAGAGAATTATTCCAAGAGTTGAGAAGAAGACATCTACAAGGGGAAGAAACTCATCATACTTCCAAATTTTATTTTATTTTTCTATTTCTCTCATTAATTATGTTTATGAATATTGTTAGGTTGTCTTTCATTTTTATCATTATGAACTAATTTATTTTTTTAGGGTTGTGATGTAATCTAATTATGATATTTTGAATATTTGTATCAATTCAATTCTCAATTTATGTTCAAGTTGAGTTTTCTACATTGTTCTTAATGCTTTCAATTACTTGGCCACTAATTGAATAATTTGCTAATCATATTGACCCGGGAGGTGATATATGTGTCTAGTTCTATGTGTAGAAAATTATAAATTGTATGTGAGATAGAAATATACTTACATGGTTTGTGTAGTCTTGTTGGAGATCCATAGAACCTAATGAATTGTTGATTGTTGTAATTCACATAGGAATATAGTGGGTTAGCAATTGATGATATTTTAATTAGACCTTGGGAGAGGTTAGTGGATAATTTAGGGATTCTCGACTATCACTTATAAAATTAATTGAGATTGATGCGATGAATTATTCAATTCGAACTAATTATGGTGAAATCATAACCCTAGGCCTTTTAAGTTAGTGAATTTTATCTTTAAATGCTTTCTTTCATTAATTTAGTTTAGTTGAATTTAGTTTATAAACAAAAATACAAAATTGCATTTATTCAAATAAAATTAGAGTTAATATAATTTCGGTACTTAATAATTCAACAATCCTCGTGGGAATGATAATTGATTCATCACTTTATTACTTGTATACAATAACGTGCACTTGCGTTCACAAATTTTAGCAACAACCATTCAACACATCAATCTTCCTTAACCGAGATACCAAACTTTTCACTATAAAAAGGGCACTTAAGGAATATGTTAAATCAAGAAACAAAAGTTTGATCTCATATTTCATGTACTAATGTATGTTAAAGCATAACTAGAGCATATAATAACAATTATTCAAGTTCGTACAATCATGCTATTTGTATGCCATAATTCAATAATATACATTGATTAGATGCATATTCATGCAATATGCTTATTATTGGCTGTGTAGGAGAGAATTGGGCATTACACTATAACACAAAGCTACAATTTATATGGACATCAAGAGCCCATTTGGCCTTGAAAGTAGTGAAAAATTAGTTTAAAGAAGTTACTAATGTTGCAGATACTATTTTCAGACATAATGTGCAGTGCCTAGGCATTGCCATCATTGGAATGCAGCACCTAGGTGTTGCCTGGGGGACAACTAAGGACAAAAATAGGATTTTTGCCTTCTTTAGGGCATCTTCCATCAATTTTAAGTATCTCAAGAGTCTCCAATTCAGTTTTTGAGAGATGAAGAGAGGGAAAGAAGAGAAAAGAAGCAAAGAAAGAAGAAGAAAGATGAGAAGATGAGAAGATGAGAAGATGATTCTTCCAACATTTGAGAAGAAAACATCTACAAGGGAAGAAACTCATCATCTTCCAAGTTTTAATTTTATTTTCTTTTTTCTCTCTTTGATTATGTGTATGATTATTGTTAATTTGTATTTCAGTTTTACCATCATGAACTAATTTCTTTTTCTAGGGTTGTGATATAATCTAATTATGATGTTTTGAATATTTATATCAATTCAATTCTTAATTTATTTTTCAAGTTGAGTTTTCTATATTATTTTTAATACTTTCAATTACTTGGTCACTAATTGAATTATTTGCTAATCATATTGACTCGAGAGGTGATATATGTGTTTAGTTTTATGTGTAAAAAATCATAAATTGTGTGTGAGATAGGAATATACTTACATGGTTTGTGTAGTCTTGTTTGAAATCCATAAAACCTAATGAATTGTTGATTGTTGTAATTCACATAGAAATATAGTTGGTTAGCAATTGATGATAATTATGCAAATTCACATAGGAATTCTTGACTATCACTTGAGAAATAAATTGAGATTGGTGATATAAATTATTCAATTCGAACTAATTATGGTGAAATCATAACCCTAAGTTTTTAAGTTTTTAAATTTTATCATTAGTTGATTTTGATTATTAGTTTAGTTTATAAATATCAACACATTTTTTTATTTATTCAAATAAAATTATAGTTAACATAATTTCGGTATTTAATAATTCAATGATTTTCGTGGAAACGATACTCTACTCATCATTTTATTACTTATCTATGAAACGTACACTTGCATTCACTAAATTCCGCAACAGGTGCGGGTGGTAAAGTTGATGAATTCATCATCAACATTTACTATATAATGAGAGCCCAGTGACTTAGTTTTACACACAGGCTTTCTATATAATGGACTCCTCATTGAGATCAAGTCTTTGCATCTTTACTTTAATCTTCCTTTTCTCTTAACCCAGGATTGTTCCCCCCAAAAACAAATTGCAATGAGGAATCTTTTGCAGTCACTTGTTAAAGATTAGTTTCATCAGTCTTGCCAAAATCCAAGGAGAAAGTTCGCTTTCTCTTAATCGGATTGATTAAAAATCTTTAGACTTCCAAAATAATTTGACAGAAATGATAAATACATATGAAAGTTCTCCACCTCTCCACCTATACAGACAATCTGCTACATTAATACATGCAAATTTATTATAAACAAATAAGAAGCAAAAATACAGATTTTATTTAGACTGTTCTTTTGGTAAGTATCTGAAGTTTTAACAATGTAAGGAGAATCTCACAATTATGTCTAAAAGGGCACTTTATCTAGTATAATAGCTTGTTACTAGTATTCAATTCATCCAAAAAATAACAACTGAAGACATGGACCTTTCTCTCTTTTTTCCCCTCTTGTCAGGGACAGAAAATTCTTACATGGGTACGTAGGAGACAAGGGGTGCTAACCTGGATTCCTAATCCATCAGGTCAGGGACAGAAAATTATTGAATAATTGGAGATTAAAAGAAAGACCCGAAATATTGTGAACAACACGACAAATTTGTCTCTATACAAAGAAATCAATTGTGTTATTTGTTGAGAATTCAAATCTTGTAAATGTTGTACTCAATGCACATATATTGGCTGCACCCACTTAAATTGACTTATGAAATTTCTGAAATCTGGACTGAAAAGAATTAATATGTCAAGCTAATAACATTTCATAAATTGATTATTTTGAAGTTTTATGGTATTGCTTGATACTACTGAGAGAGTTTCCAGTTCTGCAGGAGAAACTTATGCACTTGCTTGAGAGACTCGAAACATTATTTTGTACTTGGTTACCATATTACTGAATCTTAACCCACATTCCAGAACTTGGAATACCAGCGTGTACGAGAAACAACAAATAATATCCAGGAGGTGCAATCTCAGGTGTAGATGGCCCAAATGCAGCAACCCGATAGGTGTTGGAGCCGATACACGAAGCCTGAACCCACTTGAGCACCACCATCCTCTGATTCATAGAAAAAGAATGTGTATTGAATGATGGTGCGACTATCCTAACTGAAACGACGCTCATTCTCAGGAATTCGGGCACCGTGAATGTCAAGGAGAACGGATTCTTGTAGCTGAGAGTCTCATCAATTCTGATTATTCTTGGCCTCAAGGGATCATACTGGGGGGACAAATAAGGTGGAGAGAACGATTCCAGGCTTAAATCAGTTGGATAATCAACACCTGTGAAGTTGTAATATATATGAGGATTGCTGCCTCCCACCAAGATCCGGCCGTCGGTGAGTAGAACGGCAGTGGAGTGGTAGAGCCGAGGCCTTGAGGAGGCGGCCATGACTGAGAATCGGTTATTGGTTTCACGGTTGGGTTTGTAAATCAGCGGCCTGGTGATGGGATTTCTTGCAGATTCCCATCCTGCCGTGCCTGAACCTGCTCCGTTGATTATGATCACATCCCCATTGGGGAGAAGCAGCGTGTCGCTCATGACTCGTGGCATTGGCATGTTTTCCATTTTCCAGGCAGGCTCTTGATCAGTGATTTTCAGGCGGCCACAGGTGGAGCTGGCACGCAGAAAGGTCCCTCGTATTGCGAGCTGGAATGCATTGTGCGACGCGCCGCCACAGATCATGACTTCCACTTCGACTGGAGTGATGTTTTCATCGATGGGGAGTAAAACCGAGGATCCCGAGCTCGGGTAGTTTCGAGAGTCGCCTCCAGGGATGGCGGGGAATTCCCTGATTATGAGGTTTTGCTTATAGTCGAACACAATGGATCTTGTGTTGGCGAAGATGAACAAGTTTCCATCTGGTAACAGGTGCAGAAATGGATATAAGTTGTTTTCATTTCCATCTCTGGTTTCTCGGAGAAAATGGAGCCAAATGGATTTAGAGGAAGAAGGAGACGAGTCCTTAGAATTTCCAGGGTAAAATTCATAGTTAAACTGTGCTCTGCCACCAACTATTATTATACGCCCGTCAGGGAGTATTTGATTTGAGGCATACCATCTGCGCTGGGACAGAACGCGAGGAAACTCAACCCAGTCACAGTTTTCCCCAGTGCACGGCGCCAAAGTGCGTATTATATGATCGCCATCATTGAATCCCCCAGTTTGGACAAGGGTCCCGTCAGGGAGGACTGCACCAGAGGAGCACCAGGTGTCAGTTTGGACAGTTAAAGCCCGGAAAGCATTTGTTCCAATGTCATACAGAATAGAGTGAGCAGTGCAGTCTGTTTTGAGAACCATGTCATTAGGGTCATACCGGCAGTGCCCGCCAGGGAGAGAGAGGTTCGAAGGGCCGAAATCAGTCCTATCAAAAATGACAACTTTGTTGTTTTTCAGGAGTTGCATATGCATAGCCGAAATGCCAATGCTTTCGTGCAAGAGACGCCATTTACCCTGGAGGCCAGGATATGAAGCTAGAATTTGGCCTGTTGCAGGAGAGAAATGGATGATAAAGAAGAGTGACAGGAGGAAGAATGTAACCATTTTGGTGGACATTGATTCTGGTTAGGATTTAGGAGCAAGGCAGTGAAGCCAGTATTTGGTAGTAGTTTGGTGTTGATCAGGTCAATTGAACATAGGATTTTCTAGATTTCATTACAAGACTTAATTGATTATACTACATGATTATGTTTATATATTCATTTTTGGAGGGGAAGAGTATAGTATAAGGCCATTCAAATCCTGCAAACTTTCAATGAAGTCTGGGATTCAGCTTCGGACAAGGGATCCCTCCAGGAATGCATAAAAAGCATAAAGAAAATGATACTGTGAATACCCAGAAGTATAGGAACAATGACTTGATATGAAGTTTCCAGTCAAAAAGCATGGAGCCTAACTCCTGTTTGCTAAACCTTGTGACAGCAATCACATCTTTGCACTGCTACAATTTTATTTTATTTTAAGAAAAAAAAGGGAAAAAGAGAGAACTCATTCCTACAGGCGGAATATATGGTTTCGAATTGTTTTCTGAGAAAATAAATCGCTGATGGAAAATCCTTTTCTCGCTTTCAAATTGCTCCTTTTGTTATTCTAACACGTTATATTGTGTGAGAGTATACTGCAATTAGTTAAAGGCTAAAATATGATCAGAAGATTAGCTTTTAGTCTCACAATTACAGGCCTAGCTAGCACATTTGAACCTTCCCTTGTCAAAATAAAAAGCAATTATGGATATGAAAATTTTCTTCAGGTTTACAAAAGATATTGGCTCACTCCATGCTACTTCTGTATTAAGGTAATAAAGTTTTACGTACAACAATTCTTCAAAAGTACATGCAATTCCAAATTTACTGCAGTAAGATAAATTCAAATCAAATTTTACCAATTGCTTCCAGAGTAGTAAAATTAGTAAGCTCTGCTCCCTGCCCCTGCTTCTTTAAAAAATGCAAAAAAAGAACTAAGAAGTACGTTTACGGCTGTTGATTTTTTTATGGAATCACTTTTCGGTACTAAAACTAGTTTAAGAGGGCGCATGTGAAAATGTTCTTGCTTCTTGTTCATGCGCTCTTCTCAAAAGGGATTTCTTTACATAAAGGCATAGAGAAGCAGATACTTTGCTTGCTGCTTATACAACCTCTTTCTAACTATTTCCTTCAGAAAATTTAATCCCTTTTGATGGAAAAGTGGGCAGATTCATTAGAAGCATTAGGTTCGGCCACTTTGTTTTGGTACAAAGTTGACTTAGTTGCAGCCAGTCTAAAGTTAACACCATTGCTTCCTAAAAAGAGCTTTTTCCTTGTCCATCCCTTTTATTTTAAAGATGGAGCAGAAAATGATCCTGGTGGTAAGATTATGTTTGCACAACAAACCGACGTACAATGTTATAGTTAAACCACATAAATCGTGATGGTTGTATTCATTTGCACATTTCATTGAAAACAATAAGACAAAATAATTGGAAAATATGAGTATCTTGAACAAATTCATTTATTATGATGCATACAATCCATTTAAAAATTGAAGTTTGAACAATTGTAACAACTTGAAAACGCTCATTCAATAACGAGATGGAAATATTATAAGTACATTAAACATTAGGGGTATTGGTTTCGCTGTTGGCAGTACTTGAAGAGATCTCACTGAGAACACTGGAGTCAGAATCATAAGAAGAAGAGGATGAAGCAGAAGAAGAATCTGTATCACTTAGGTCTGCTGTCATGAAATCATCATAATTCCTATGCCTGCCATTATCATGAACTTCAGATTTGGTACTCCTTTTCTTCAAAAATATATGGCACAAAACCCATTTTCCTATTTGTATCATACAACCCTGCAACCCAAGAAAAATATAATTACCATTGAGGAAATACATGGCGTAACAACTGTAACAACATAAGCTTTTAGATAAGACGCTATTCGACAGTCACCTGAGAATACTTTTTCTGCTGGATATTACAAGCTGTGTTTCCTGAAAGGGCAATGTAGTATACATGCATGAACCAATCAGTTCTGGTGGCACAACAATGCTTCCCCTTGTAGAATACTAGGGTCTTTTTGATCCCCACTATTGGCAATCTTTTCGAGCAACTGATTAGTTTGTCTGAACCAATGACCTTCCAATAACCAGCACAAGTTGCTCTGCTGCTTCTGTTCACATTCCGATAATTGGTTTCCTTGTTGCTAAAGAAGTATCTGTCCTGGTCCGAATCACCTATATATATATGCAAAACTGCAATTAGCCTAAAAGTTGTAACAGAAGCTCAACAAGTAAAGTTCAAGAATGTAGGCACATATACAGTAAAGTTGAAAGAAGGAAATGACAAACCCGGCAACTCCCATGGATCAAAACTGAAAATGTTGCTGATTTCTGGGATGACTGAAGCAGGCAAAGGACAAGAAAATATCTTACGGGCCAAGTACTGAAAGACAATCTCTTCATCTGTGGGCTGGAATCGGAATCCAGGAGGCAACTTGCTCCCTCCATCTCTAACAAAATTGAACTTGTCCATTGGACGTCGAAAGCTCCAAGTCGTCGAGGATCAATTCCTGTAGTACTAACCCCGCCGTGCAAATTCAGAATATTATACCGGTGCTGAGTGCACGCACGGGGGAAAGAGATAGAGCCTGACAGAGTGAGGGCTGTTGACTTGCATGGAGGGGTTTATAGTTGGGGCTTTTGTAGACATGGAATGACTGCTTGCCAACTTTTTTCTGTTCTCTTTTTCTTTTTAGGCTGTGTGCTTAACAAAAGATTATGCAGTCCTTTTTTTTTTTTTTGGTCCTAAAGCATTGTTTCTGCTAATTAATTTAATGGCTGCATGATTAAGATTTCTTATTCAGTATTCTTTAATTATAGATTTATTCCTTATATTTAAAATAAAAGTGAAATATATTAGCATATCAGAGTTCTATACACTTATGTAGTAAAATAGATATTTGACATTTTTCTTGATATGTTTTTTATGTAATATGTCATATGAGATAAAACCTTAAGCTTTATAACATTATATTGTTTATTTTTGTTTTTTTAAATTTTCTTCAATAAAATACTAAGAATATTAATAAAAAAAAATCACTTCTTTCAAATATAATATACATTGTTAACAAATATATATTATACATCCGCATATTTAATGATATCGCCCTAATTTTTATGAAAAAGTAAAAAAATAATAAATAAAATTGAAATTTCCATATTATATAAGAGTAAAGTTGATTATTTTGTAATTCAATAAGTAATAAAATTTGAGATATATTTGCTCTTTTTCTTAAAATACAACGAGATTTTATGCATTTTTTTTTTCAAAACCCCTGGGGTAAAATGCCCTAATTCAGAAACAAAGGGGCAATAAAATGCTATTTACCCCAGAATTGTATGCAAATTTTCATACAATTTCTTGGTGATTAAGAATACTCCTACATATATATATATATATATATATGTATATATATATATATATTAAATTGGTGTTTAGAAGTATGAGCATATTACAGAGTGGCCATGTGGCTAGGCCTTTGTTAGGTTCTTATTTCCTCATTCTTTTTTTTTCCCCAATTTTTTGTCACACACATAATGGATTTACAAGTTTAAGAAAGGATTAATATGGTAATATTGCTGACAGATGACAAGGTTTTCTGAGGGAGTAGCTTTGACATTGTTGGGCCATTTTCTATGCACAAATGGCTGCTTTTTGAATATAAGCAAAATAGTAAGTGTATAAAATATTTTTTTAAGTATGTATTTTTTATTGAAATATAATACAAAATAAAACATTAAATTAAAATAGATGATTAAAAAAATTTTAAGACTAGTTTATTGGCCGCATACTATTTGCATATTGTATATGATTAGCCTTGCAAGAATCTTATAATTATGCATGCCATCTTTTAATTAATACTCATTATAGTTAATTTCATTAGCTTTCTTATCAATCACTTTAAATTATGGATGTCTGACATCTAAAGTTGACTGTTCCACCTCTTTAATTAGGTGAGACTCACATAAAGAGTGAAATCTGGTATCTTTTTTTCTTGGTTTATTTTGGAAAAATTAGGGTTGAAAGCGAAAAAGAATGGAAAAGCTTTGTACTTTTTGGAAAAGCAAATCCCTCAAAAGATCAAAATATAGTTGAAGATGGGGATTGACTTGAAATGGGATTGGGATAGGTGCTTTACTTCATGGAGAAGATGTTGCTTTTTGTTGCTCATTTAAATATGTTGATAAAAGTCATAAAGTCAGCTCACTAATGAGGAAAAAAAAAAAAGAAAGCAAACCTGCTGCATGCAATATGTTTCAAATACAGAGTTTTGCTAAAAAAATAGAGCAAGATTTTGCCCCTCTGTGGTCTTACTTCTTAGTGCTTCCTTTTTCTTTTCTCATTTTATTTTCTTTTATTTTGGAGAATTTTAATTAGAAAGCACGAATTGTAATTAAACAAGAATCAAGAATCAAATCCTATGACATGGATGTGCATAGATCCTATGGTTGATAGCAAACAATTCTTCTTACACAATTAAATGATGAAAATGATCTTCTTTTCAAGAAGCTCAGTTTGTATGTCGCAAAAAAAAAAAAAAAAAAAAAAATCACACGTAGCAAGTAATACTATTATATTTTGTTATAAGTGATTAGGTCTAAATGATATTAAATTGAATTGATTCCCACATAAATGGGCTGAATTGGTTATGTGAGGCCCAACTATAATTTGTTGGGCCTAGATATGGATAATTGAATATAACTATTTTAGGACAATAATTGAAAAAGTCATTTAGGTAAAAATGTTTGGAAAGATAATCTCCTAAGAGTTTTGATATTAAGGATAATCAACATGTGTCATACAAGATAGCTATGTTCCTCTTTACAATATAAGTTTTGTATGACTTTCACTATTATACGAACTAAAGAAATAATTGATTCATCTTAAGATAGAAGTTATATAATAAAAATAATGAAATTACATAGTCATCAAAAGAAGAACTAAATATATTTAAAATATACAGTAATTCACTTGATGTTACAATCAAAATATCAGTGCTATATCTTGAAATCTAGTTAAAAACTTAAAAAGTAAAAATAAAATTGCCCACAAATCCCAAATTTTTTATTTAAACATAAAAATAATATAAATGAAAATATGTATTGTTATTACAATTTGATGTGGTAGCACTCCTATGTTTTAAAATCTTAGCTGAAAGTTAACTATATTGTGGGTCATTACTTGCATCACAAAAAGTTGTTAGAGGTGTTGAGAGTTGACCCGACGAAAACTCTTCAATACTCAAGTCAATGAAAATCAGAAAACTTGAAAGAAGTTAAAGTGCATAATTGATTTGGTACCTTTTAATAATAAAGATTGAAGATATTTATATTATTGATATGATGGTGTTCATGAATTTGAATCTTTTGATCTCCATGAATTTAGTCGAAATATTATAAATTAAGTTTGTGTGTTGACTTATGAATCTTAAGAATTTGTTTTATTAAATTTTATCTTTATTTTTACCCATAATTTAAATTAACATCTTAAATTTAACGTATTGGACCTATTTGGCTAAATCACAATTAAATGATTTGGCCTAAGAGATTACTGCAGAGAAGCAAAAGATGTGGGAAATAATCGAAATTGAATTTGAAGTGCACTTAAATTTTATTCAACCGACTGGGATTCAGTATACGCAAAACCCGGCCCAAGCCCACATCTTGGACCCAGTTTCCCATTTTCAGTTTCCCTGTTCTAGAAGGGGTTTTGCTAGGGTTTTTATTTAACACTTAAGAGTCCCACGGAATTTTAGAGTTGATATCTCTTACCTTTTGATTACAACAAAAGTTCAGTGATTTTCAATGGATCCTTCATCACTTAATTCCCCTGAATTGCAGCACTTTCTGAATGTAAGTCTTTCAAATATTTGTTTTTCAAATTATTTGAACATATATGTGTTTGTTCTGTTGTGCTATTCTGTCAGTTGCATTTGAATAATTATAATTTGATATGCTGTTTAACAATGTTACAATGCAGTATTTTAGATTCACTATGTTGAAAAGAATTGCGAAATGGGTTTTCCATTTTTTCTCTTTTTTTTTTACCACAAATTTTTTAAATTTTCCATGTAGTGACAGGTCAATAATGGCTTAGTATGAGGGGAATTCGATTTCAGAATGAGTGTATAGTTTCAGTTGAATTCAGTAGCACCACTGTTCGTTGTTGCTCCATGAATGTTTTGTTATTTTATCAACTGGAAACCTTGCATTTTTTTTTTTTTGAGATTACAGCTCTGGTCTGTGAATGATTACTTGTAACTGCTAGGACTGGGGGATGAAATAAATTGCAAGTTTTTTGCATTTTGGCAAGGAAATAAGATTTTTGCATACTTCTGTATACGCGTCTTTGGAATTTTATTTTATTTTCAGATTTAAGCTGTTGCTTCCATATTATCTTCCAAACAATTGTGGGCGGCCATTTGTTACTCTGTCTGCATGTCTGGAATAGTTTAATTATGAAAATCTGAAGTGGTAGAGCTCACACACCATTGAATGTTGGAGGAGAAAGTGGCTTATCTTTCATACTAGCTTCCCCACCCCCAAATCCAACATTTGGCGTATTGATAAAGATTGAAACAATACAGGGGTGATTGATATGCAAAAATGAAATTAGGTTGGAATAGAATGAAATTAGAAATTGAATGATGATGGGAAATGAATAATATGAGTGTGGTAATTTTTATGCGTGATATGTATAAGAAATGGAATCTCCATTTCTTGTTTGATTCTAATCTAATGATTGGTAATTAGAAATGGATGATAGAAATGGAACACAATAGTTTTAAAGACCAAATTACTCTTTAGTAGAAAAAAATTAAAATAAAATAAAATTCAGTATATTATACATAAATGGATCTGTTATTATTTTAATTGGTGTTAAACAATATATATAGAATATAGATAAAATTTTATACTAATATTTTTGTATAAAAAATACAAAAAATTGACAAATGGGTTTTGCAGCAAGTTTCGAATTTTAATTTTTAAACTCGGTTGAGATCCAAATACGACCTGTTAAAATATTGCGCATATATTTTTTATTTATTATGTATGTATTTATGCGATCTATATTTAGAATATATATAAAATATGTTTGAATTTTTTAAATTTTTAATAATTAAAATATGATTAATTAATTTTTTATTAATAATATTATTTTCTCATTTATAGAAAGTTATGGTGATATTGTTTCTAAAAAATATTTTTTAATATTTCTTAAAAAATAAAATGGGTCCAGGTTCAACTTGATAGGTCTTGAGTTCGGAGCGGGTTCATATTCGGTTCGTAAAAGTTTCGAGTTTTATCTGATACTTTTATTAAGTTTAGAAGGATAATTTTGTCAAAGATAAATATAGGTTTATTCCTGATTGGGAATAGTTAAACCCATGGGAGAGAAAGGGAACGACTAATCTATACTTTTGAGAATGGAATTTTCCATTCCCACTCCTTTCCCGTGTACCAATCATGCCATAAGTTCAAAAAGCTTTTGATAGCATCCTGCTTGCAAGCTGCAACCAGATGTTAAACCTTCCAATCTTTGAGCTTCAGAGTAGTAATTTGATTTAGATTTTACTCTTCAACTGTGATGAACTCATTGTTTTTGTGCAAACAATGAAATTCTTGAAATTGAGATTTCAGCTCAAAACCTTTGTGCTTATTATGGCTTACAAATTCTAGATAATATCACAAAAGCATGCTTGCCCCAAGTCATGCCTCTCTTTGCTAAAATTGAGGTAATAATACTGACTTCGTCATTTGAGTTTAAAGTGAACCTATAGGCTGTCTTTTCCCTGTAAACCAACATGTAATTTAAACTTTTTGAACTCCAAAAATCTCATCAGCATTTTAGGTCTAGGTGTGCTACTCCCAAGCTTGTTGATGCTAGGAGTTTGGTTTCTTTTAGAGATTGACCTTTAAATGATGATGTTGTGTGACTGGGAAAGGTTGCAACAAGTGTACTGCTCTGCATAGAATTCTTTAGGTTTTACAAACAAGTGAGGCCTTGTTTTATCATTCAATAGACAGTAGCTCCTCCTGGTACTATAGTGGCAATAACATTGTGGACCTTCTAGAGAGTCTAGTCTGTCACTTTTATTCTTTGGTTTTTGCCTCCTCTTGTTCTTTCTCACCCATAACTCTATTCTGTTTGATGCTTATACTCCAATGTGTCAATTTATCAAATTATTCAAAAAATCAGAATTCCACCTTTATTGAAGTAAAAAGTCATAGCTATCAGATCCTTGTATGGAACCATAAGGATAAATTCCACTGCAAAAGAATTTTCAGTTCACAAATTTCCTTGAAGAGTACTTGTATTATAATTTTGACTGCAGACATAATCAAGAATAAAGATAACATTGTCAAACAAAAAGAGTTATTAAAGGCTCAATACAGAAGTATTTGAATTCCTTAGCAATAATGACTCATTTTAATGCTACTGGAACGTGAATCTATACCAACATCTTCTTCAAAAACTTTCTCCAATTCGAATTGAAAAAGTTCGGCTATATAAATATCCAAGGCCACTAATATAGCAAGTCCTTATTTTGAAGTACTCAACTGTAGGAAAAATTCTACCACTCACTTGGTGGGGCCACACTCAACTTATATTATGGTAACTGTAAATTATTCGCCCTAGGAATGGCCTAACTGTGGCAACACTAGGTGCAGTGTTAAGTTTTTCTTTAATTTATCATTCATATGTGCGGTTCAAAAATGCTTGAATTAATTATCATAGCAACTCTTAAGGTTCATATTAGATGAAATTTAGATTGATTTGTTTCATTGTACTGTTATAAAACCCACAAACCGCCCGATAACCTATTCAGTAAACCCGATGGGTAGGTTTGCTACGAGTTCATGTTACCCGAACCCGTTACTGTCCCTGATTATCTTCACGGGCATTCACACACAGCATTATTTTCATGGATTTGCACAGTATGTATGAGCGGGCTTATTTTGTGCATAGGTTGCAAAACCCTAGGTGTGATAAACTGCTAGGGGTTGAAATTCATTTGTCTACCTAATCAGTTCTTAACTGGCGACTATTGTGGTATAAGTGTTTTTAACTATGTAGATCTGTACAATATCAAATTGATTTCAGCATCCCAAAAATGCAAAGTGACTACTCTTTCTTCAATTTGTTGTGTTATTTGTTGATTCTGGAGTAACATTTGAGTTCCATTGCTGAATCTTTACAGCAAGAAAAAGAAAAGGCCATGGTTAATGAAATGATGGGTAAGCTTACAGCTGTTTGCTGGGACAAATGCATCACTGGCACTCCTGGAAGCAAGTTCAGTTCTAGTGAATCTAATTGTCTCACTAACTGTGCTCAACGTTATATGGATATGAGTCTGATCATCATGAAACGTCTCGAGCAAGGAAGTTAGGCTAATCTTTCTTTTGATTTGAAGAAGTCTCCGAGTTTCTAATCTCAATAGTGTACTATCAACATTGAACTTCAGCTAACCTTACCATGCAATCGTGAGAAAGTTTCTAATTTCAAACCATCAACATTTTTTTTCCAACTTTTGAATTTCAAACGCTAGTTAAATATCATTTTTTCTTGGATGTCAATGTGCATTATGCTTCACTTCACGGTTGGGACACTGAGTTATATGCCCGTTTTTTATCTCTTTCCTTGATTATACAGATGGAAGATGAATCGCATATTGCACTTGATTATTCAGGTGGGTTAAGAAAGAATGAAGTTCCAATTCTAATTAGGCTCGAGAGAACAGCAACTTAACCAGCAAAACTTGCACGGATTTAAATTCCAGATATTCATCTATCAGCTATTCAAGGGTTTTACGTTAACATAGGTAAAGCTAGTCAGCTGTGCTGATGCTCATTCATCGCAAAACTCCAGAAAGAGAAGGCATTCTCCCTGTTGACTGTACAACATTAAAAATTGTCATTGCCGATTTGCTGTCAGGTCATCGCTATTGGCAAGACTCATCAGATTGGACCCTTTTGCTTTCCTTCTGCAGTTGTCAAGTTTGTACTAACAAAACTAGCATCCATTGTTTGATATGGTATCCCAGATTCATGCTAGATAAATCAAGATTGTAGTAACAAATTTGTGATTTAGAGCATTTGTTAGGCTTTAAGAGTTGTGGCACAGGCTTTAAGATTCGTCCGAAAAAAGCGCCTTTCTTAACTCATGCATTTGTATGTGATCATGTCAACAAAAAAAAAAAAAAAAAAAAAAAGGAAAATCACTTTATATACTAAAAAAGGCATCCAATAGATTGTCTAAATGGGAAGATGTTGTTTATTGGGTTGAAATTACAATTTCAGAAAATTACATGTTATAGCAAATAATGATCTTAATTTGAAGGTCAACAAACATAAGCAAAACATTGATATTAGGACATTGGTGCATATACTATCAGAAAATAGAACATGTATCCGCAGAAGATCAAGAGTTTTGAATATTAAATCTAGTAGTTGTGGGTGGCCCAAATGTTTCTGTGGGGTGGGCTCAGTAGTTGGCAAGTATAAAAATGGAAGCCCAAAGCTCAGTTGTCAATGGCCCAAAAGTTTCTTTCTGATTTTAATTTGTAAAATGAGTAAGAAGGAAGAAAAGGTCCCACCGGGAGTCGAACCCAGGTCGCTGGATTCAAAGTCCAGAGTGCTAACCACTACACCATGGAACCTTTTGGTGCAGTGCCCTCCAAACATATTACACAAGTATAATTTGAAACTGAACTTCATTAACTAACATATATTTCATATGTATATACATTTATTCAATTATCTTAATACATATTTAAGTAATCTTAACTAGCTTGATATATTAATTGAGTTTAATTGGCAGACGATTATTTATCATGTTATCATTAAATTGATAAATAAATAAAGTAATACTCAAGTATTAAACAATTAATTTTATAAGAGTAACACTCACATATAATAAAATTTTCAGATGATGTTCATCAAGATATCCATTCTTTTTATTTTGAGAAATTTATAAATAAGTGAATTTCGGAGCATAAATTCATATTTTCTATCATTTTTGCTTATATAAAGCTAGCATCTCATGCCGTGGTATGGGGTTATAGCTAGTTCCTTATAATGATTATTTGGAATTATATAATATTTATATCAACATATTAGTGTTCCGTAAATGACATATGCATATTTATATATCTATATTAATCACACTTCTATGAATATTTTTGTTATTTCTCTTTTTATCACTTTTGGAATATTGTGTTTTCATAATTAGATTTTCAATTATTGTACATACTCTCTATTTTGAATTTTTTTTACCATTTCTGTAATTATTTTCTAATTATCCTGAATTTAATAAAAATATAAAATATTATTTATACCTTGTACTTAGTCATAAATACATACAAATTAAATTTTTATTGTTTAAATATATCAAGCACACACATTAGATGTCAAAAACACATCCAAACAATCTCATTATCAAAAATGCATTTCCTCAAAATATCCTCTAAAATGCCGAACATAACACAAACAAAGACTTGTTTGGTGTTATTTCCAGGTGTTTGTTTGATATTATTTTCGGGTCTTTGTTTGGTGTTATTTCCAGCATTATGAAAAAATTATTTTAGAGAATGTATTTCCGATAGTGGGATTGAGGAACATATATAGAAAATGAGAATATATTTAAATGTTTTGTTGGAAAACAATAGTATAGTATATTTTAGAAAATATATTAATTGATGAGTATTTTAAGAGAATGAAAACTTGTTTTCCCAAAATAACAATCCCGAACAAATAGAAGGAAAATATTTTGGGGAAACACTAACAAACAAGGGTGCCACACACCATTTAATATAAATAAAAATACACAATAATATAAATTTAGGTAGGATTTAGATTAAAAATATGTCTTTAAGAAACTTTGCTAACAATTATAATGAATCTTAAGCAGTTAGAATCACACACATAGTAAAAAACAAGGTATAACCCTAATTAGGTTGTCCCTCCTAATTAAAATGAAAAAAATAATATTGTATTACAAGGTAGGATGCTTGTTGAGGTATTATACTGAATAGCTATTGCTACACAACATAGGGGGAAAATATAGCTATTAAAAGTGTTAAAAAGTGTTGATGTCTGTAAATAAAAATTATCCAACACGCATAAATTTACACATTTCTTTTTTTCAGTTCAGTGTATGGGGAGTTTACTTTGACATCAACAAACTCAAATATCATGTAAGGAAGAAATAACATAGAAAACTAACTTTAAAAAACAACTTGAATAACCATAGGAGATGTTAATAAATATTATTCACCAAAGAAATTGACAGATAATATAGAAGTGGAAAGAAACATAAACTATTTACCATAATTAACAAGCAACAAAAAAAAAAGTTGAAATAAGAAAAAAGAACAATTAATTGTTGCAAAGCTTTTAATTAAGGTAACATTTGGTAAATAAGTCATTTTATAAGAAAAAAAGCATTTATACTAGAAGGAAACGACTAATCATCATGGCTATAATTTATTTATTTTTATTTTTTTTATTTGTCAATTAATAAGGCAAAACACGAAAAATGTTGGTTTTGTTAGAACTAAAATCTAAATGTGATTTAGAAGGGTGAAATCAACATATTAAGAGAAGAAAATATACTATTTCTTTGGCAGAAAATTGAAATTTTGGAAGGTAAATAGTAGGGATGACATTGAAAAATTTTAAAACTTCAAAAATGATTTTACAACTACTTTAAAACATCACAGACGAAAATGAATTTTTGCCAAATTTTTTTATCCTTCTATAGATCTATTCTACTCGTCAGCAAGACCCACCACCAATTAAAAAATATCCAAGACCCACCACCAATTAAAAAATATCCAAGACCCAAGATCCGTAAAAAAGAACAATTAAAATAACATTCAAGATCATAGAACAGCACAAACAATCTCAATTAATTGATAAAATAATGATTCATAATATCTTACCTTTCTTATAGTCCATTGTAATTTGTAGATTGAAACTAGCATTGATCAGTTGATTAATCTTAAAATTACAGATACACCACACCAACAAAGAGAAATCTTATCCTCCATATAAGTAGTTTATATTCAACTTTCTACCTACTATTTTAAAAGTTTGATCTAACATATACTTTTTTCAAGGAGAAATAGCATAGTTATGAGTTCTATATTCATCTATTTAAGTTATGATTCCATCAAAGTGTATCGAGTAAAGGAGTTCTACTATAATTTTTTTGTAATTGGTCCTTGAGTTATAGCAATTACGATAGGGTTAGGCTCGAAAATAGGGACAATAGGTCATGAAAAATTAAGTCATTGATTTTGTGGGATTTATTTGAGATTCACATGAATATCTGACAAATTGATGGTTGTGGAGACTTGAGATGAAAAATATTTATTTATAATAAATATTTTTTATCAAACGGTGAGAATCATATCACGTCAATATGTTATAGATCGCACTATCCACGTAACATAATTTTTTTATTTGATGCGAAAAATATTTAATGTAGGTAAAAATTTTCTGTTTAAAATAAGAGTTTTCTTAAAAATAGCGTAAAAAAGTGAACAAGAGAGAGCCCACGAGCACAAGAATTGTTTTACCATGTACAAGACCTAAATAAAACTTAAAGAGTCTTAATTATGTTAGCATTAGAATTTTAACATTAAAGAGTGTGAACAGCAAAGGAGGAGATTGGCAGAATATTTAAAGTGTTGAAGGAATAGCTTTTTTGAAAATTAATTTTGTGAGAGTTAATTGTACAATTATTAATTTTTTTTATTTTTATTCAATCACGTCTATAAAAAAATAAACACTAGAAATATCAAGCTCAAACGAAATTAACTACTGACATGAATTATTATTCTTGGAGCCATTTAGTTTGTTTATCTTTTTTCGTGTGATTATTTAAACAATCATCTACAAAATAATTAATTGAAGTTTATTCACCACGTCATTTGGTTACAAATTGGAAAATTTTATTTTTAATACACTCAGTTTCGAAGATAGCTAGCTCAATTGTTATTTTATTTTTATTTTAAAGTTTGCCAAACTTTTTTTAATAAATTGATATATTTTTTAATCATCTCATATAATAAATAATTACATATAATTATGTCATAACCAATTGAGCAGATCCACTTTTTTTTTTGTTTTTTGCCTGTTCTCCTTTATATGACTTCTTCCTCAAATTTTCTTTCTTAGAATTTTGATTAATTACAGGTTCCCAACATGGTTGTGCTCAGTAATTTTGAAATTGGGCCTTGTGCTTTTGTATTTTAAATAGTTTAGTTAGAATTTCAAATTGAGATGTTGTAATTAATCTTGTTGGCTGCCAAGGATATTTAAATTATTGTTTCTTTAATCTCTTTTGGAGATTTTATTGTAAGGAGGTTTTATTAAATTATTTTCGACTTGCTTATTTGCTTTTATTTTTGAATTGAAAGATTTGAGCTATATGAATTTTAAATCTATCTATCTATCTATATATATATATTTGGAAAACACAAATTAAATGATAAATCATGACACTCAACATGGGTGACCGTCTTCATATTATGTAATTGGGTTGAAGAATAACCTTTATTATTATATGTGCAGGCATTTTACATAGTGACATCAAATATGAATGAAATAAGGCTGGAGTTATAGTTGTTAACCACAGAATATAAATATTTTACATTTTTTTAAATTAAAAATTGCAACTACTCTTCTGTATTAGGGGTAGTTTTGAAGAATTTATTTCAAATACATCTTATAAGATTTTTTGAAACTTATGATTGAATTTATTTTAGAAACAAATTGTGTTGAAGTGTTCCAATGAAATAGATATATCGAATTTATACGACAGTAATAATGAAAATTCCGTAATTTATATAATCAAATGAAAAAAAACATTGTCAAAATCACAAAAATAAGTCCTATCATTTTATTTTAGAGTTTATTTAAGTTATTCACAAAAATATTTGCTGCAATTTTTCGAATATAAATAAATTCTCAATTTTTTTATAAAATATTAAAAAATATATAAATTCACACGCAAACACACTTTAAGACCGTCCCAATGCAAAACATAATGGACATGTTAAAGAAACGTCTTGATCCATAACGCAGCGCAGACATCCTTTTTGGATCCCACAATGAGCAAAAAAAACAAATTTAAGGGCAAATTTGGAATGGAATTAGGCAAAATTGAAGGCAATCAAAACCTTTTTCCCAACCTTTAAAAATAAATCAAAATTCAATACACTCTATCCCTTTCTATTGTCTACAACAATTTAATTTTCTTTTAATTTTGATTTTATTTTTCTAATTAATCCAAGTGGCAACCATAACAAACCCATCAAAAAATGAAGGAGAAAAGAATGATTTTGATCAATTAATTACCTATTTTTATAAAAATCATTAAATATCATGGATAGCATAATGCAATGTTGTTGAGGATATCTTCAAAAAAAATCTTAGTTAAAGGGCACAAAAAAATCTGAAAGTCTTACCAAAAATCTGAAAGTTTTAAATTATTCTATTATTGTGTTGCATCAAGCATAAAGAGTTTTATGACCTAGAGTATATAAATTTTGTTTTAATTTTGAAAATTATGTATACAATTTTTGCTTTAAAAATGTTGGCTAATAAAGTGAAAACATAAAGAAAACCACTTAAAAACATAATTAATGAACGTCATTAGAAATAAAGTCTATTATTATGTAATAATTAATTGAATACTATTCACATAATAAAATTGTATGTATGACCAATTCCACATCGTGACGAGGGAGAGATACAAATTATCATAAAGTTAACCCATGCGGCTAAAGGGCAAGTATCCTCATATAAAGCACAAGATGGAGAAAATTACAAATAAAATCAAGACTTCCTCGTACATAAAATTATTATTTTCTTTTGTTATAATACAAAATCAAACTGGTCCATAACCATTCTACCATCGTTTCATGCTAAGCCATCATTTTCATTAATCTCTGCTTGGCAATCCATTTTATTTGCACAACATCTTTTATTATTATTATTATTATTATTATTATTAATTCACCATCAAATATGGAACTGAAAAATAAAGATCATAGAAACTCATAATTAAGGTAACATTAAAAAGAAATACATCAAAAACCTTAATTGCAAGCACGACAAATCAATTCACTGTGTTTTATTGTATTGCACTAATTATCCTCTATTATATTGTACTAATTGTTCGTCATACGTAAGATTTTATCTGTAAAATATATACGTGACAATAATTAATACAATACAATAGAAAATATAATATAACTTACAATAAAAAAAATTATCCAGAAAAAACAGGCTTAGCCCGTGCCTATTCGATTACAGTTCAAATGGAGAATCTAGGCCGCTGGATTATATAGGATAATGTTAATATTTTATTTTACGATATGATTATATACCCATGCAACAATGATATATGGATAGAAAGAAAAGAAATTGAATTTTACAGGGAAATTTCGATAATGCTCAATTTTTCATTAGGAAAGAAAACTGATCCAAATATGACATAAACCACCAAAACAAGATAAGCCTACTAAACCATATCTTGAATATTTTTTCTTCGCACCATTTGATGTTAGCACTTTTATCTTCAAATAGAAGCAAAACGATGTTTCCCACTCCATAATTGATGCCGAGTGGCTCATTATTAATATCAATTTATTCTATAAAGATTGGATTATTGCTGAATCGGAGAACACATTAGCAGTTTCCCTTACAAAAATTGTATCATCAAACTGTTTCCAGAAACTGTTACATGAGTTGTGAGTTGTAACCATGATAAAATGACAAATGTACCCCTCGTGCAGAAAAAAATATAATATCACAAGAAAAAAGTTGCTTTTTTCTTTTGCAGAATTTATCACTCACTTTTTTCAATTAATGAGAACCAAAATTATTTGGCTAAGCTTTACGCTTTTGCACAAGTTTCCCATGAATTCTATGTTTATAAATAGGCAGCGTAAGGATTCATTCTTTTCCATAAGATAGTAGCAAACTATTTCCTTTGAGCTCTGAATCAAGTGTCAAAGATTTGGTAGAGAGATGGCAGCAGGTTTCTCTTGGCACTGGGCTTTGGCATTTGTGCTACTTGGTAAAGCCTACATATTTACTATCCTTTTTCTTTTACTTTCAACTTACAAAACAAATAAAAATATTCTACATTCTGTTTTTCTTTCATTTAACTGTATTTTGTCAAACAATTTGGTTCCAAATTTGAATATTTGCAAAAGTAACACTAATCTTGTAGACATATGTACTAGGAAATTGACTACGTGTATGTCAATCATGAATTTGTTGTCTGCTCAGTAATCATTTGCCATTGTGTAAAAAATTTCGTACATATCATAATAATATTTTAATATAATTTTATAGGTAATATTGAGTCTTTCATGGTGTATCTTTCTCCAATGTAATTTTCTCACACTTTATTTTAATTCACAACATTAATACTTGTTAAACTAACTTGAATCTTGGATATTATACAATGTCACTGCAGACCAACTTTCTATCAAATCTACAAGAAAAAATCAAGTGAAGGTTTTCAATCAGTTCCATATGTGGTTGCTTTCTTCAGTTCCATGCTCTGGATATTCTATGCATTTCTCAAGTCCAATACCACTCTTCTCATTACTATAAATTCAGTTGGCTGTTTCGTTGAGACCATATACATCTTCTTCTATCTTTTCTATGCAACAAAGAAGACAAGGGTATGCAAATACAAAAACCAATATATATCATAACTTTTTTTATTTTTTTCTTTAAATTCCAAATGGACTTATGGAAATTATACTATTCATCGATCATGCAGGTACAAACTCTTAAGCTACTTGTTCTGCTTATTTATCGTTCTCTTGACTCATTTCCTAGTGAAAGCTTCAAAACGGGCCAACATTGTTGGATGGATTTGTCTAGTATTTTCCTTGTGTGTGTTCATTTCCCCATTATGCATTGTGGTAAGCAATATATATGGCAATAAAAATCTACAAATACTACTTTATGTGTATCAAAAAATATATCTATGCCAATAGTTTCATCAATTTATCTTATCTTTTTTGAAGAGACAAGTCATACGAACCAAAAATGTCGAGTACATGCCATTTCTTCTACCACTATTCCTAACCTTAGCGCGATCATGTGGTTTTTCTATGGACTTCTAATAAAATATTATAATATTGCTGTAAGTTCATCCATGCGTTACCTTTCATGTTTTTTATTTTAGGAAGAAAGATAATAATTAATTTTCTAATTCATTTTCTTTTTCCTTTTCTACATAGATTCCAAATGTGCTAGGTTTCAGCTTGGTGTGCTCCAGATGGTGCTCTATGTGAAGTACAAAAACGCAGACAAAATCATTACTGAGCAAAAGCTTCCTGAAATACAAATACAAAAGCAAGTTATACTTTTGGAGGAGCCAAAAAGTCCCGAATTAACTGAGCAAATTATTTACATTGTCAAATTTTGTGCACTCTTGCGTTCCGAGAAAATTCCAGTGGCTTCCAAGATGGACAGTAATGGAGTTGAAGCTTCGCAGAATCAGAATTTGCCTAAGGAATCTCAAGTTTGATGGGCGTTTTTAACGTGTAATTCTGCGCCCCCCCCCCCCCCCCCCTCCCTCCCTTTTTCCTTTTTCTGTATGTATTAAATCAATGAATGATTGCATGAATGACGAACTCAATCTTTTGTTGTTGTACTAAACTTTAGCCAACATACTTTTGGACACTTTAATAATCTGTTGTCTTCTGCAGTAATAATCATTATTAATTATATTTTGATAAATCTTAAAGTTAGATGAAATGGGAATAGAATATATGATACAGTTGTGCATGCATGCTGGCTTTTCAAAATTTTAATTAATTATAGCCTTGCTAATTATAATAATAAAAAAATTGGTAGCAAGATATCAAGTAATAATATATGTTAAAGCTGCCCCTAATTATATATAATATTTAATGACAAAAAAATTCATTTTGTCCCAAGAATAATTTACATAAGTTTAGCAGAGATGAGAAATTGTTCTTTTTTACCACAATATATTACGTTGAAATTAATTCATGCGCTCTTTTATACATTTTCGATGTCCTAATGGGTACAATATAAAATCCACTATCCAATTTTTGACTAATTTATTAAATTAATGTTTTGATAAATTTGTAATTAGAAAGCTTCAAATAATATTGTTACCTTTTATTTATAGTTCGAATAGATTAAAAATATACTTATAGAATTGTTCACTATGACATTTAAATTATGGTCTAGTTGGTTAATCAATGAATATGATGATATTCATTTTAAAGTATATTGTAGAACACATGCTATAATTTTTATATACGGACTGAGATTAATAGTAATTGTGTTTGTAAAAATGATAATAGAATAGATTTGTGATTGGTTGAGCCAAACCTAAAATTTACCCCACTTTCATCTCAACTTGAGATATGCGCTTCTCAAACCCGCAAAAAAATCACACCCTACAAAATCCATTTTGTTATTTAAAAAATAAAGCTAATTTCTTTAAAACAAATCAAATTAAAAACTTCAAAAGTATGATAAAGCGATGAAATATGAACTTCGCAACTACACATGCTTCCATTTTGAAGATTTACACTTTTAATTTTAAGTAAATTTTGTATTTTTTGTTAATTATTATTTTTTAGTCAAAAATACCCGAGATTAAGGTAATTATCCCCAATTCGTAGATATCACTCCAGATTAGCACTAAACGGTATTTTACAAAATATATCAAAAGTAAAATAAGGAATACTACTCCTTTACAACTTTAAATTCGATATGGTGTTAGTTATGAACAAACATTTACTGAAAGAGCATGTAATCTAAATGACAAGAGATCTAGCTTATTAACTCTGACTAATCCAAAGATTGCTCCTGAAAGTTGCCGTGTCGAGAAAGTTCTTGAGGTACCTGAATTGCAAGCTTCATTAGCGAAAAAATTCAGTTACCTTGTTTCCTTATCTAAGAACATGGCTAATCAATATATCTATATATTTCAAATTGTCCTTTATTCTCCCGAAGCATTTGTGTTTAGTTGTAGTGTATGAATTTTGTTATTTCAATTGTTTATATTTGAATTTATATTATATATGTGGTAGATATATTATAAACATACTTTAAGTACATGGTTACATGCACATTTTACACCACACGCGCACACATGCATATATAGACAAGTACATTTACATTTATATTCATGTTATACACTATATATGTGTATATATATAACTATATGGTACAGATTGTCTAAAATTTGTAACTTACTCCAGCTTGTCTGTATCCAAAACATCAAACCTCAAAACATCGAACCATCACAAAATTGTTTGGGGACCAAAACCCACTCCATATGAAATGAGTTTGGAGCAAGTTACCATTTAAACCAATTTTATAATCATTTAGACCCACCCTACCGTGTGCTTGTGAAGCCTTGTGCATGCTTGTCAAGCTGCACAAACTTGGGGTTGGAATATATAACAATCTGTCACTTGAAAAGGGAAAAGAAGTATATCCCCAAATAATTGTCGATCTTCCCATATATAAATAGGATGACTAGATTTGATTTTATGATAACTTGGAAAAGTGAAAAGTACAATGATAAATTTGTTGAATGGCCTAAGCAAACAATTGTTGCCTGTCCCATGTTTATGAAAGTATCCACTTCATCTTAGCCTGTCCCATGTTCATGCAAGTATCCACTTCTTGTTATTACATCTAAGATTCAAATATGTACAAAATATCAGGGGATAACATTTCACACACACACTTAAAGGATTTACAGATAGGTGAAATTGACACTTGAGTTGAAATCATACATTTTGATGATATTTAGATATTTCATTTAGTTATAAATTTACATTGATTTCTGAGGCCATGTAGTCAGTTGATTGTGATCATCGTTTGTTATTGTATTTGTTTTATATCTTTGTTTTGCTCGAAAACTAGCAAAATGTTAAGTTTGGGGGTATTTGATGAGTGGAAATTATACCCATTAATTGAACACTATTTTCTTAACTTTTTAATTAGTTTTCGAGATTTTTATGATTTTTATTATTATTTTTAGCATTTATTTTACAGAATTGAAGATAAATGAAGAATGTTATTGGTTGCACAAAAATCTACAATGTTCCCCAATATCCAAATGAAGCTTATAATATCTATCCATAAGAAATCAATGCCTAGAATGGAGAAAGATCCAACTCAGAAGCTCAATTTTAAACTCTCAATCTGCTCTTTTGCTGTGTGAACTCCAAATGCTTGTCAATTCTTATCAGGTTGCATATCAAATACGAAATGGCATAACCACATGCGTGGACAATTGATTTCAACAATCGATTTTCAGGATAAAAAAGCAGCAACTTTTCAACTTAATTGCTTGCTTAGTTGTAGAAAGGCTCATCCTTTGGAATATTAGCATAAATATGTTACCTGCCAATAATTGCTATAAGATGCATTGTAAAGAAGACAATCACATCATAAACCAAAGTACGGAAAGATATATTAAAGTAGCTCATGGTACTACTAATCACCTGCTGGCAGTTAGAGCTTATCAAGTACTAATCCACTCTTTGAATTATCAACTGCAAGAGTTCCTTTGCATTGTCAATTTTCGATTGCTCAACTAGCTCATTGATCACTTTCTGCATGATCATACTAGAAAGCTTATTCTTTAAATCAACAGACTTCTCGCACAACTCAAATGTGAAATCAATATCATTGTTACCACAAGCAAAGGGATTAAGTGGCAATAATGTGACAATCCGGAGCACAACCGCTATCCAGCATCATCGCATACCATTTTGTTATCTCCTCCAAATTGCCTTCATTCACAAACCCTTTAATCAACAAATTGTAAGTGTAGTTGTTGGGCTTCAACCCCTTTTCCTCCAAATCCTTGAACACTTCCATTGCTTCCGATAACCGTTTTTTGTTTACCATGCCATGCAGCCTTGAGTTATAGCACCTTAAATCAGGAACGGCCTTCTTCTCTTCCATCAAATTCCAAAAATTTTCCGAACAGCTATAAAAGGCACCCAAGAGAGTGTCAAATGTAATGGCCACATCCAACAATCCCATTTCGCGAAAACCTCTAATCTTTATTGATATTTTTCCAGGTAGAATCTAAGCTCGATGGTTTTTGATAAGTGTTAACCGCCGTTTACTCATTTTGCCCTCTAAAACGTTGTCAAAATCCCCAACTTAGTACAACATCCCAGAATGGACGCTATCGATTTCCAATGCCAATAGTACACAAAGATCCTCCAGATGATGACACTTGTCACATTTGACACTCTTGTCCCAATCAGAGATAATATCGCACGCGTACAACAAACTATAAATAGTGCCCCACTACATCTTTTACCTGTAGTTCGTGCTTTTGACTTGTTCTATTTACTTGTTTTAAGTGACATCTCCGACCCGAACTGACTTAATCTTAACTGAGAATATCTCACCTAACTTTGACGTATGTTTGTCTAACCGAATTCGATAGTTACTTCTTGGACTCCCTCATCATTACTTCCCAACAGAAGAGGTAATACTGATTTCCCTAATCAGTTTTATTGAAGCTTTTTGAAGGAAAGCAGGCCGCCGCATTAAAGGAAAGAACAGTGCGTGGACAATTTAAGTCAGGCATTTCATCAAACAACTGGAGGGCTTGATCCAAAATTTTGGCTTGCACCCTCAAAGCGAATGAGGCGGGCATTTTATATCTGGGTACAGCTTTTGGTGATGTAGGGGCCTGCTTTTGCGAGGCGGAGGACGGTAGTCTTGTATACTAAACCTTGGCCCCGGAAGCGGCTGGAACTTGATTTTTTCTTCGTTTTGGATTAAGACGGCGGTGGCGGAAGTGGGCTTCTGTAGAAAAAGACGGCGGAGGAGACACTTTGTTTTAATGTTCATGGCTGGACGAGTAGGCAGATGTACCAGAGCCTAAATGCGAGAAACGATGATAATATGTTGTAGGAAAATTGCCATTAAAGGGTGGAGTTATAAATAATAAACTCTTGCTTTGAATTCAATTAATCTTTGCTAGAGTTTGGTTATTCATTTGGACTCAAAATGGGCATTCTAATCAATAAGTATTTTATGTGTACAAAATTGACTAATTATATGCCCAATTTCAGATTAATGCCATTTATTTCAGGCTAAATTTTAATATTATAAATTCAACTACATATTGCATTAAATAATAAATTTATCAAGAGTACGATAAGAATTAGACACGAAGAAGAAGATAAAAGATTGTGGAAAGACAATAACAAGACAGAGAGAATTCTTCCAACATTGAGAAAAAACATCTGCAAGTAAAGAAAAATTCATCCTTTTTTAAATTTGATTTTTATTGTCGTCTTTTGATTTGAATGTGTATGAATATTGTTAATATATTTTTTATTTTCACCATAAATTAATTTCTTTTCCTAGGGTTATGATGAAATTTAATGAGGATGTGTTGAATATTTTTATCAATTCAATTCTTAATTTATTTATCAAGTTGAGTTTTCTATATTGTTCTTAATGTTTTCAATTACTTGATCACTAATTGAATGATTTGCTAATCATATTGACTCAAGAGGTGATATATGTATCTAGTTCTATGTGTAAATTGCATATGATGTAGGAATATACTTACATAGTTTGTGTAGTCTTGTTAGAGATCCATAAAATTTAATGAATTATTGATTATTGTAATTCACATAGAAATATAGTGGGTTATCAATTGATGATTTTTTATTAGATATTGGGAGAGGCTAGTGGATAATTTAGAAACTCTCGACTATCACTTGAAAAATAAATTAAGATTGATGAGATAAGTTATTCAACTCGAATGAATTATGATGAAATCATAACCCTATGTCTTTAAAAATCATTGATATTCATATTTATTTGATTTTTGTGCATTATTTTAATAGTAATTTAAATTTATTTGCATTAATTATCACTCGCTTTTGTTTGTTCAAATAAAATTAGAGTTAACAAAATTTCGGTATTTAGTAATTCAATAGTTCTCGTGGAACGATAATTTACTCATCATTTTATTACTTGTAATGATAATGTGCACTTGTGTTTACGAATTTTTGCAATAAGTTTTTGGCATCGTTGCTGGAGATTATTTTGTTTTATTAATATCGTTACCCAGTAATTATGATTAAAATTTAAACTTTTATTTTATTTTATTTTGATTGTCGTTTTTTACTTTTCCAAGTATTTTTAGGTGTATGAGAAAATTTGAAAGTGGAGTTTTAATCCCTTTTAATTCGAAAATTGAAAAAACATGTAAACGAAATCGAAAGAAAAAGAGAGGAGCTTCCATATCACCTCAAGATATTGTGGAAGATGATATGGTAGCTGATGATAACAACAATGTGCCACCACAGGCACCAAGGGTCAACAATAGAGCGCTTCATGATTATGCATTACCACTGGTAAATGAAAACCTTACCAGAATTAGACATCGTGCAATTCAAGCCAATTTTTTTGAGATTAAGCCAACTATCATACAAATGATTCAAGCTAATCAATTTTGTGGGTTAGCCAACGAGGATCCAGATGCATATATAACTAGCTTCCTTGAAAGCTGTGATACATTTAAGCACAATGGTGTTACTGATGATGCCATCAGACTGAGGTTATTCCATTTCTCACTAAGGGAGAATGCAAAGAGTTGGATGAACTCAATACCACTGGGTGCAATCACCACATCAGCTAACTTAGCTCAAATATTCCTTGCTAAATATTTTCCACCAGGTAAGACGACAAAGATAAGGAATGACATCACTACATTCACCCAATATGACAGAATCATTACATGAGGCATGGGAAAGGTATAAGGATTTGTTGAGAAGGTGTCCTCATCACGATCTTCTAGAATAATTGCAAGTTCAGACATTTTACAATGGATTGAGTGGCTCAATCCAAACTCTGGTGGATGCTGCTGCTAGCGGAGCTCTTATGGGCAAAACACATGAGGAGGCCTACGATTTTCTTGAGACCATGACTGCTAATTCTTATTAATGGCTTTCAAAAAGAATTGCACCAAATAAAATATTTAGAGTTCATGATGTTGATGCACTCGCTACTCTTATTGCTCAAATTGTTGTTTTGTCTCAACAATTTAACTCTCTTCATACAAATCCCGCTCCCATATCAGTTGAGGTATGCAATTTTTGCAGTGGTCCTCACCATAGTATGGAGTGTCAGTTTGGGAACCCATTCACTCTATCTCATCCAGAGCAAGCACAGTTTGTGGGGAATGCTAATCGACAGAACAATCCATACTCTAACACGTATAATCTAGGATGGTGCAGCCATCCTAACTTTTCATGGAGAAATGGACAAAATGCAGTGGGCGCACAAACATCAAATTTTCAACTTCCAAATCAGTCTCAACAGGTACCTAAAGCTTCACTAGAAGATGCTATTGAGAAATTCATGGCAAGAACAGAGAGAACATTGCAAAAACAAGAGTCTAATATTCAAAATTAATCAACATCTATTCAAAATCTAAAGGTCTAAATGGGTCAAACTGCCAATATGTTGAATGAAAGACCTCAAGGTTCATTGCCAAGTAACACTGATACTAATCCTAAAGAGAATGTGCAAATTATTACTCTTCGTAGTGGTAAAGAGTTGTCAGAGTTGGAAAGAAAAGCCACTGCTCCAAAGGAGCTGACAAATGAAATAGTGGTAGAGGAATATGATGACACACCAAGCAAAGAAGTAGACAAGTCTAAATTAAAATTGTTTCCAGATAACCCTCCCCTATATGCCTCCTATCCCATTTTCTTAATGCTTCGAGAAATAAAAAATAGATAAGCAATTTTCTAAGTTTTTGGACGTCTTTAAAAAGTTGCACATTAATATTCCTTTTGCAGATGCCCTTGAGCAAATGCCCAACTATGTAAAATTTATGAAGGAGATCCTTTCTAACAAACGAAACCTGGAGGAATATTAAACAGTGATACTTACTGAAGAGTGCAGTGCTATCTAGTAAAGGAAGCTTCCACCTAAGATAAAAGACCTAGGGAGTTTTATAATTCCTTGCACAATTGGAAATTCATTTTTTAATAAAGTTTTATGTGATCTTGGTACAAGTATTAACTTGATGCCTCTTTCTATTTTAGAAAGCTTAGACTTGGAGAAACAAAGGCAACAACAGTCTCACTGCAACTTGCTGATAGATCCATTAAGTATCCGAGAAGAGTAATCGAAGATGTGCTAGTAAAGGTGATAAATTTATCATCCCAGCAGACTTCATTATTCTAGATATGGAGGAAGATCAAGAGATCTCCATCATTCTTGGCTGACCTTTCTTGGCAACAGGAATGACCCTCATCGATGTGCAGAATGGCTAACTAATCTTGAGGGTGCAAGAGGAGCAAGTAACTTTCAATGCTTTCAAAATAATTAAATATCCAAATGAGAAAGATTTCTGCTTGAGGGTGGATGCCATCGAAGAATGTGTAAAGGAATTCTTTCAATCCAGCTATCCCGTAGATCCTTTTGAGGTTTGTCTGGGTGGAGCAACTGCAAATGAAGATCTTGATGTAAAGATACTTGATGTAGCACCACCAGTGTTCATCAAGAGGCCATTTAAAGATTTTGGGAGAGCTCCTGACCAACCAACACCATCAATAAAAAAACCACCCGTTTTAGAACTCAAATAATTACTAAACCACTTGAGGTATTTTTTTTGGGTGATTCTTCTACTTTGCCTATTATTATCTTTGCTACATTAAATGATGAACATGAAGAAAAGCTATTAAGAGTATTGAGAGACCATAAAATGATTTTAGGATGGTCTATTACTGATACCAAAGGTATTAGTCCCTCCATATGCATGCATAAGATTTTGATGGAAGAAAGCTACAAGCCATCTATGGAGCATCAATGCTGCTTAAATCCAAACATGAAAGAGGTGGTAAGAGCTGAAGTTTTAAAGCTACTCGATGCAAGTATTATCTATCTTATTTCTGATAGTGTTTGAGTAAGTCCTGTGCAAGTAGTACCTAAGAAAGGTAGGATAACGGTAATAAAAAATGAGAATAATGAATTGATTCCTACTAGGACTATAATTGGTTGGCGTATGTGCATGGACTATAGGAAGTTAAATAAAACTACTAGAAAAGACCACTTCCCTTTGCCCTTTATTGATCAAATGTTGAATATGTTAATTGGTCATGCTTATTATTGTTTTCTAGATGGTTATTCTGGTTATAATCAGATTTCCATTGCACTTGATGACCAAGAAAAAACCACCTTTATATGCCCTTATGACACTTTTGCGTTTAGGCGCATGCCCTTTGGGTTGTGTAATGCACCGACCATATTTCAGCGGTGTATGATGAAAATCTTCTTTGATATGGTGGAATATTTTATTAAAATTTTTATGAATGACTTTTCAGTTTTTAGTGACTCATTTGATGTTTGTTTATAGAATTTGACATTTATATTAAAAAAGTGTGAATAAACTAACTTTATGGTGCAAGAGGGGATTGCCTTTGGCCATAAAATTTTTGCAAATGGCATTGAAGTGGATTGGGCCAAGATTGAAACCATTCAAAGGTTACCTCCACCTAATTCAGTAAAAGGAGTGCGAAGTTTTCTAGGCCATGCAGAGTTCTATAGACGCTTCGTCAAAGATTTTTCAAAATTAACAAAACCTTTGTGCAATCTACTTATGAAAGAGGTACCTTTTAATTTTGTTGATGAGTGTCTTGGTGTTTTTCAACATTTAAATTCTACTCTGATTTCTACCCCTATTATTGTTGCCCTTGATTGGAGTTTACCTTTTGAGCTAATGTGTGATGCCAGTGACTTTGCCATTGGAGCAGTATTAGGACAACAGAAAGGTAGAATTTTTCATGTTATCTATTATGCTAGTAGAACACTAACTAATGCGCAGATGAACTACGCAATTATTGAGAAGGAACTACTAGCTTTGGTTTTTGCATTTGACAAGTTTCAATAATACTTCATTTGCATAAAGGTAATTGTGTACACTGATCATTCTGCCATCAAATACTTAATTGAGAAGAAAGATGCAAAACCAAGGTTGATTCAATGGGTTTTTTCGCTCCAAGAATTTGATTTAGAGATTCGAGACAACATGAAAAGAGAACTGAAAATGTCATTGCGGATCACCTCTCTAGATTGGAGCAACATGAACTAAATGTCGAGCCCGAGCCTTCCATTAATGAAACTTTTCTGGACAAGCAACTTTTTGCTTTGGCTATTGGTAAACTTATTTGGTATGCTGATTTAGTAAATTTTTTAGCAAGTAATGTCTTTCCCCCCGACTTAACTTGTCAACAAAAAAAAGTTTATTTCTGATGTTAGACATTATTTTTGGGAAGATCCTTTTTTGTTTAAACTTTATCCATATTAGATTATAAGAAAGTGTGTCCCCAATGAAGAGATACAAAATATTATTCACCATTGTCACTTATCTTTGTATGGTGGGCACTTTGGTGGAATATAACAGCTGCTAAAGTGCTTGAATCAGGTTTCTATTAGCTAACATTATTTAGGAATGCTCAAGCTTTCGTGGCCTCTTGTGATAGATATCAGCGAACTGGAAACATATCTAGGAGACATGAGATGCTATTGAATAATATTCTAGAGGTTGAGTTGTTTGATGTTTGGGGCATTGACTTCATGGGTCCATTCTCTCTGTCATTCAATAATCTTTACATCCTTGTGGCGGATTATGTTTTCAAGTGGGTTGAAGTAGTGGCCTTGCCCACAAACGATTCCAAAGTAGTGGTTAACTTCTTGAGAAAATAAATTTTAACTCATTTTGGCACACCAAGGGCAATCATAAGTGATGAAGGTAAGCACTTCTGTAACAAGCATCTTGATGCTCTTTTGCCTAAGTATGGGGTTACACATAGAGTCGCTACTGCTTATCATCCCCAGACTAATGGCCAAGTTGATATTTCAAATAGAGAGCTTAAGTGGATCTTAGAAAAGACTATGAATTCTTCTCACAAGGATTGGTCTCGGAAGCTAGATGATGCTCTTTGGGCTTACCGAACTGCATTCAAACCCCTATTGATATGACGTCGTATCGTTTGGTTTATGGAAAAGCATGTCACTAACCAATTGAGTTAGAGCATCAAGCATATTGGGCTACCAAGAAATTGAACAAGCAGTGGGTGAACACTGATTGTTGCAGCTGAATGAGTTAGATGAGCTCCTCCAAGGGCTTATGAAAATGGTAAGTTTTACAAGGAACGCACCAAGAAGTGGCATGATAAGCATATTTTGCACCGAGAATTTATTTCTGGTCAAAAGTTTTATTGTTTAACTCTCAATTACATTTGTTCCCAAGTAAGCTGCGATTGAGGTGGTCTGGACCATTAATAGTGGTCCAAGTTTTCTCACATGGTGCCATTGAAATTCAAAGTGAGGATCAAAAATTAAAGTTAATGGCCAAAGGTTGAAGATAGATGGAATTTGCAAAAGTCTACCATCATCCTTACCAAACCGCCCTCATGATCCTCACTGAAAGTTTAGGTGGAGACTTTAAACCAAGCGCTTTTTGGGAGGCAACCCAAGTCATTCTATAGTTTTCATGTGTTTCGTTGCATTAAATTTCTTTATATATCCAATATATATATATATATATATAAATTTATGTTGGTTGTAGGTATAATTTAAACATAATAAATTAGTAACTAAATAAATAAATACAAATAATAAAAAAAAATGGGCACCTAAGCACTGGGTGAACTACCGCAAATGGGCAAAAATCCCAGCGCCTAGGTGCTGGGTATCTATATATATACATAAAAAAAAATCAACATTTGGAATGTTTTCTTTTCCCTATTTTCTTTATCATTTTATTCCTCATTTCCCCTAAATTCCCCATTTTGTATTTTGATTTTTCTTCCTAAATTAATTTGCTCCCCATTAGCTTTACATTTACTCATACTCAATACTTACTACACTCTCTCTCCTCTCTTATTTTTATTGGATTGGTGTTGTTGAAAGTCTCTTCAAACTCAATCTTGGCAAGAAGGAAACGTCCATGAATTATAAAGTTTGCATTTGACGGTGATGGTTGTTTAATTTGTTGTTGTTGGTTGGTTGTTAAATTTGGGGTATTGATGCTCTAAGATTATCATTCATAAGAAGAGTTCTACCTCCTACATACCAGTTGTTTGATAAAAGTCCAGAGAGAAATGGTTGGAAATGCCTCATTTGAAGCTTATTCTCTGAGACTTGTTTGGTGCTTGATTGTTGGGGATAGCTCCGAGACTATTTTCTGAGATAACATGTTGATTGTGGCTATTTTCGATGTGTAAATTGACATATGGCTCCCAAGAAAATAAAGTCGACCGCTTCTGCTTCTGTCTCCCCCAAATTTGACAAGCACAAGTTCTTCAATATTACTACTCATCAGCATTATCTTAATCATACCATCTAAGCCAATAAACAACATAATTAAAGTGTTATCAAGAATGATGAAATGAACATCATGCTACAAAAATATGAAAGCAAAAAATAATCAAGAACCTACTCTGATACCATTTTAAATTTTGAAGAGATTTCTCATTAGCTTTCATCACCAACGACAAAACAGCAGAATGGTGTAGTGGACAGAAACAATAGTACTCTCTAAGAAAAGACCCGTGTCATGTTAGACTCAAAAAGAGACTGACCCATCTACTTTGGGCAAAGGCAATTAAACTGCATGTTACATTATCAATTTAACTCTAGAAAGAGGTATCAATACCACTTTAGCTCCAACCCCACAAATCATTGAAAGTAGAGAATGACAAGAATTCACTCAACAACCCATTAATATTGTGATCTTTTTAATTTGAGAATTCTACGCCAACGGCACCACATGTGAGGGTTGTCAAGCCTTCGTGCGAGAGAAGTGGGTCTGCTTTGACTACTCAATCATAAATGAATTTTATGGTCTCCCGGATATTAATGATGATGACTATTCCACTTATAAGAGCAATGAGGTAAATTTTGATGAAATTATTTCTACACTTGCCTATTCGGGAGCACAATGGACAGTAAAAGGTGAGACGGTGATCACTTTCAGTTCCTCGCATTTATATGGGGCATATAAAGTTTGGCATAGTTTCATTAGAGCAAAGCTCATGCCGACAACTCATCTAAGTGATCTTACAAAAGAGAGGGCCATATTGCTATTTGCCAACATTACTGGCAAATCAATTGATGTGGAGCATGTTATCCATCAGTCCATCGTGTATACTATCCAGTCTACCACCACCAGTGGCCTTGGACTTCCTTATCTTATTACCGCCCTTTGCCAGACTGTTGGCGTTCCTTGGAGACCGGTTGAAGAGCTGCTCCCTCCCAAGACTATCATTAGTAACGGCATTGTAAAGAGTTAAACGACCTGACAAGCTTATGATACCGCCGCTCCTTCACAACAACGATGCTCATCTCATCCGGTATCTGTTGTTGACTATCTTACCTCCTTGAAGTAAGATTTTTAGGGAACTCAACATGAATTTTCAAGAATTACGGACTGACTTTCACCAACTTGCTTCCCATCATGCCGTGTTTCACACCTATCAAGTGGGAGTTGCATCCGCCATAAAGCAAGCATTCATTCAGTTGGGAGCCAATGTTCTTTTTCCTACTCCACCACCTCCACCAGAGTTTTCCTCTCCACCACCCACGCCCAACCTCGCAGATGATTGAACACCTTTCAGGGAAGTCCTTCTCACTTCTGTGTTATATATCTTTCCATTGAGGACAATGTTCACTTCAAGTTTGGGGGCATTTAGTTATTTTCTATTTTATGGTATTTGTTGTGAGTACTTAGTGTAAGTCTAGGTTATTTTCTATTTTTTTGTTATTTGTCATGGGTACTTTAGGTATTGAAGTCTACATTAGGTTGGTAATATATATATATATAAACAAAGCAGGGTTAGAAATGATGATTATGATTGAACACCTAAAGCCGATGATGAGAATTTGATTGTGTTTATTTATAACTTTTTGAAATAGATGAATATTGTGCTTATGTATGTGCTTGACTCTTTTGAAAATTTTATTTTTCTTGTAATCCTTTGACATATTGAGCATATAGCCTTGAACATTTGAATTTTCTGCTTGCTTTGGAAAAGTTTATGTGAACTTGATATTTTTTTTCGCGATCTCATATAATTGTAGAACTTGTTTGATTGTCATTTGAGGTGAAATCTTAGGCTACATAACATTAAGGAAGTGATTTATGCCATTTTTGGACTTGTTGAGCCTTTGAAGCCACCTTATTTATGATGCATAATCTTAGTGTCCCCCGTTAAGCTTGTTGAGCCATTTTCTTTGTCACACTACAAAAATTAACCTCAGCCAAAGAATTGAATTTTTTTATCTTACATATTAACCCACACTCAGCTCATTACTATTCTAGTAACATCATTTTGAGCATTAAAAGTGGTTTAAAAAATGACAAAGAGATGTGGTGATTTGTACAAAACTCCTGAAAATAAAATATATCAAGAAATATGAGAAAATAGTGCAATACCTATTGTTCATAAAAAAATAAGTTTGGGGGGGGGGGGTTAGCACATAAAAAAAAGAGTTTGATAAATAAAGTGATGTGACAAATCAAAATAAGAAAGGTTCATGAAGGTGTGATATGAAGATGTGGTGGTGCTCCTCAACAAGGTTCTAGAATAATTGTGTGCTATGAGTAATTTGAGTCAGTGTATTGTCTTTTATCCTACCATTACCCTAGCCACACGTTACAAACTTTTGAAGTTCTAATGATCCTTGATGTTATTTTAGTCTACATTAGTGGAGAGTGACAAGAAAAATAAGCCCACGACATTCTAAAATACATAAATAAGAGATCAATAATTTTATTGTAAGTCTGCATAAACCAATCCGAGTAGCAAAACATTAAGTGTAAGAGGCTAGACACACACACACACTCAAAGAATTTAAAGTTGGGTTAATTTGACACTTGAGTTGAAATCGTTCATTTTGATGATATTTTGATATTTTCTTGAGTTATAAACTCACAATGATTTTTTAGGCCTATGTAGTTAGTCGGTTGTGCTCATCACTTGTTATTTTACTTATTTTATTTCTTTTTTTTTGCTCAAGGACTAGCAAAATGTTAAGTTTGAGGGTATTTAATAAGTTGAAATTATACCCAATAATTAAGCACCATTTGCTTAACTTTTTAATTAGTTTTTGAGATTTTTGTGAGTGTTATTATTATTTTTAGTGTTTATTTTGTAGATTTGAAGATAAAGGAAGAATATAACTTGGATGTACTAAAATCTACATTCATCTTACTTTTTTTTCAAATTTAAAAAAGAAAAAAAATCGACTCATGAATAGTAGCTATAGTGGCTAGGCGCTGCAACTATTGAAAAATGAGCTCTTTCCAGTAAAGGCAACGCCAAGTGCTGCCAGGTGATTAGTGAGGGTAAAATGGGTATTTTTCCATCTTTAGGGCACCTCCTATGTGATTTTTAATATCTCAAGAGCCTTTAAATGTGGGGGAAAGGAGAATTAGAGATAAAGGAGGAGATAGAAGATTATGCAAAGACAAGAAGAAGACAAAAAGAAAGAATTTTTGGGAAAATGAGAGAATTCTTCCAAGCTTGAGAAAAGACATCTACAAGGAAAGAAAATCTCATCCTCTTTGAAATTTATTTTTTATTTTTTTCTTTCATTTGAATATGTGTATGAATATTGTTAAGATATTTTTTATTTTCACTATGAACTAATTTTTTTTTCAAGGGTTGTAATGTAATCTAATTAGGATATGTTGAATATTTTTATCAATTAGTCCTTGTTTTATTTATCAAGTTGAGTTTTTTACATTGTTTTTATTGCTTTCAATCACTTAGCTACTAATTGAATGATTTGCTAATCATATTGACTCGGGAGGTGATATATGTGTCTAGTTTTATGTGTAGAAAATCATAAATTGCATGTAAGGTAGAGATATACTTACATAGTTTGTGTAGTCTTGTTGGAGATCCATAGAACCTAATGAATTATTGATTATTGTAATTCATATAGGAATATAGTGGGTTAGTAATTAATGATATTTTTAGTAGACCTTAGGAGAGACTAGTGGATAATTTAGGGATTCTCGACTATCACTTGAAAAATAAATTGAGATTGATGTAATAAATTATTCAACTCGAATTAATTATGATGAAATCATAACCCTGGATTTTTAAAAATCATTGATATTCATCTTTATTTGATTTTTGTGCATTATTTTAATAGTACTTTAAATTTATTTGCATTAATTATCACTCATTTTTGTTCGTTTAAATAAAATTAGAGTTGATAAAATTTCAGTATTTAGTAATTCAATAGTCATTGTGGGAACGATAGTCTACTCATTATTTTATTACTTGTAACGATAACGTGAACTTACGTTCATGAATTTTCCCAACAACCACTAAATAAGAAGGGCTTTAACGTCAACACTTATTTATGGGATCAAGTATTTATGCACACCTTTATTTATAACAAATCAAGATTTCACATTAACAATCGGTGTAGTAGAACCATTCAATAAGCTAAATGATCCAATTATTTATTATGTCATCGGTGATATATAAATCAAGAATCGCCACTAAACAAAAAGGATTTTAACGCCAATACTTATTTATGGGATTAAGTATATATGCACACATTTGTCTATAATAAATTAAGATTTTACATTAGCAGTCGGTATAGTAGAACCGTACAATAAGCTAAATGAACCCAAGTATTTGTTGTGTTATTGATGATACATAGATTAAGAATACCACAAAATAAGGAGGGTTTTAATCAAAAATCAAAATAATAATACAATGCACTTGAACACTATGCACCTTTATAACCATACATCTTCCTCTATCAAGAGGTTCACCATTTCTTCTCAACTAAATAAAATTTAGAAAGACATAATAAAAGTAGAAAAGATTAAAAATAAAAGAGAAACTAGAGAATACATTTTTGTTACTACTAGAAAACTTAGCCTAAAGAAAGACAACAATAAAACTTTATTTCCCTCTCTAAGGGTTTTTGTATGTGTTCAATGACATCCAAGAACCCTTATTTATAGTAGAAGAGTGCCTACATTGACATCTTCAAATTCACTCCAAATGCACTCAAAATATACTTCAAATATGCTTTAAATTCATATGTCATTTTCAGATTCCATCCACTATGAAGAAATTTATTCTTGATTTAAAAAGATGTATCACCATAAATAGATCTATTCCACTACACACATTTGGACGAATATTTTTCTTAAACCAAAGCTGAATTGGATTGAGCTTCCAACAACAAAGTTGTAGTTTTTCAAATAAAGTAAGATTCAAGCTCATAGGATTTTTGCACATGGAGTTATGGCCTAAATACAAAAACTACACAAGTATGGAAACATTTATTTTTGAATTTAATGCAAGCCCAACAATCACTTGCAAAGTTCAAGTGATTTCTTACATATATTTTGATCTACATATAATTGACTTAGGCAAAAATGACAATTTTTTTCTAATTGTAATACTTTTTTGATCCAATAAAATATTATCTCCCAACTTGCTATGCCTGAGCGGGGCGAAGCCAGAGGAAACTCTGGTGGAGGCCCGCAGCGATACTGACGTGCAAATCGTTCGTCTGACTTGGGTATAGGGGCGAAAGACTAATCGAACCGTCTAGTAGCTGGTTCCCTCCGAAGTTTCCCTCAGGATAGCTGGAGCTCGAGCGCGAGTTCTATCGGGTAAAGCCAATGATTAGAGGCATCGGGGGCGCAACGCCTCGACCTATTCTCAAACTTTAAATAGGTAGAACGGCGCGGCTGCTTCGTTGAGCCGCGCCAGGGAATCGAGAGAATGTGTTGTGTTCTTTGGTTTATTTGGCTTTTTTTTATCTTTTTTTATTGATTCTCTAACATAAAACATTAATAAAACTATAATATTAACAAGAATAAAGCAAGAAAAATATAAATGATTTGATTCAAAAATATATCAAAATATGCACTTATCAAATTCGCTCACACTTAACACTTGCTCGTCATCGAACAAGTCTAAAACAAACCTAAACTAATCCACTCTCATAGAAAATTATGATTCCATTGAGCATATGCAACAAGTCTTTAAATCCCTAGGTGGCCTATAGAGGATGAGTTATAGTCTCATGAGAGTTTTCAGTAGTGATACCCACAAACACCTATGATAACTAACTTCCAACTATTATTATTAGGAAATAACAAAGTAACATGAAAATAAAATCAAATAAGTATTGAATCTAACCCTTACTCATTCAAAAATCAATCTATTTCCACAATAAGCATATTCAAGTGTGTGTGTGTGTGTGAATAGTTAATGTGAATAATGATGAAACCATGCATGTTTCAAACAAGTGAAATCTCATATAACCTCACAAAAATCATCACCCAAACATCATATGTTCTTCATTTGATACAAATCTTCACTACACCGAAAAAATCACACGAAATCAAAAGGTATTCAACAAAGGTTGTAATAGGATCAAATGATAATGACGTGGCTAAGAAATAAAAGGATACGATGCAACAATAGTTCTAAAAATTTCATGGAATTAAATACATAGAGTTTATTAATAAAGAATTCTCATACTCCATAAATTTCAACACCGGAGCCTATTGTTATTGAATTGGAGCCCTCTTTATCATCTTTATTAATTTTGCAATATACAATTTTTAGTTGCAACTCGTAATATTTTTAACACTTTTCAATTATTATTTTTTTGATGAGAAACTTCCCACACTTATCTTCTATTCCAATTCAAATTTCTTTTACAAGCTCACCTTCTCAATGGAATGTCTCTTGAGCTCCATATTATTTTTAGAACAAGGGTAGGATAATAGTGTATTAGGCTAGATAAGAAGATATGGTTACCATATAAAAAAACTTATTTATTGAAAGACTAAAAGTGACTCATTATAAGAGATGTTATCTTGGAACATCATATGGGAAACAAACTGATTTGTCTATGGTGCTAGAAAGTCTAATGTCATAATTATTTTTCAAGTAGTGCTCAATCAGTCATTCGCTTTGATAAAATAAAAGAAAAAGTTCTAACATTCAACCCCTACATATCGAAAATCCTATTGATGATTAAAAAGAGGGCATAAAAACTACCTATTTTGACATGTTTGCCTTCACACCAAATAACATAACTATTTGTGCAAAAAGATTTGAGTATAATTATCACAAAATATACATTAACCAAAGAACAACATCAAAGTCCAAAACAACACCCATTATCAATCAAATTATATTATTCATTCTTAATTTTAATCGTTGAAGTTGGAAGAACATCTACGGCTAAAAAAAATTTGACAATTCACAAACTTTTATTAAAAACTTAACAAACTTGTCATGTTATGAAAATATTAAAATATAGGATGTCTCACCAGTATTAAAGTTATCCTTTACTCAATCACCCATTTTCGTGGTTTCAATCGATCCAAAAGAAAACATGCTTGAATTTTTTTTTTATAAAATAGAAAAATACACATTGAACACACAATACGTGATATTAACTATCCCCTCCCCCAACCTAATTGAATAATTGTCCCTAATGTCGAAAATAGATAGAAAAGTATAGTTCATAAGATATTACCTGAAATGTGACTTATTGAAAAATAAAGCTGAAACAACATAATATATACACTATTAGTTGAAACCATTAATGATAAATTTTATAGTCATTGTCCCCGTTGGACTGATTCACATGAGCCAAGGTTGGATCAGGTTATGACACATATACTAGAAGTTGATCAATTAGATGATCAGGTGTTGGAGCAAAAATGAAAATTCGTCTTGTAGACGGTGAAATAAAACTTTTTTCCACCATTTTTTTGTAGATTGGTTTCACAAAAGACACAAATACAATTGAACTTGCCAATGAAAAACTGTTCTATTTTTATTTTTTTTGAAGTAAGTTGTACAAAAATGGAGTAAGTATGGTGCTATTTATTAATGCGTGAACAAAAAACAAATTTATTACACGTCTTTTTCTTTTATCAGAAAGTGTTGAAAATAAAGACACAAATTTAAAAATTAGGTACTTACACGTGAATGTACATATAGTTATGACTGTGACTCATATTTTTCTCTAGTTTTACATCCAGTAATGGCTTAAACGCCGCCCTCCATGGGTCGAAAATATGCTTCCCATCCAGTTTTCTTATAAACTGGTAAATATGGTCTTTTAATGTAAGATTTTCAAAACTATAATGCTCATATTCATCCCAAAAGTGATTTTATAAATTAAGAATTGCACGTTGTACTAATTCACATGAATACGTCTCAAGAGTCAATATAATATTATCTAAAGACTTGTTACTTAGTCCATCTATAATGAATTGAATTTTATCTTCTCAATTTTTAGAAACTATTCCTTAGGAACGACAATTTGTGTTGCAAGTCCATCGAGCACATTTATGACAAACTTGTATTTTTTTGGCCCTTCGTTCTTTTAAATATATGCATGTATCTAGTAAGAAAGTTTGAAAACTCATATAAAAACTCATCTGTTACTCTTACCTTTACTTCAATTATGTCCCCTATGATGCCCTTGTGCATAAACATCCTTAATCTTTTATCCTAATTTTATAATTTTTTAATATTGCATTTTTAGGAAAAAAAGAAAATCACTTCTTGAGAGTTAGAAAAATGTCATCCATTTTGAAAAAAATTAGAAAAGAGAATGAGAAAAAGAGAGAAACTTTGTACAACGATTTCAATTATTTGGGAAACTGATAAATCCGACTTCAATAGCCATAAAGTACAATTATCAGCCACTTAACCATAAAGGATCCTAATTTTAAATAATTTTCATAACTTTTGCAAAAATTGCAAGTGCCTTTGAAAAGAATGGGTAAATAAAATCCATACTGCAAGATCTTTACAACGATTTTCTTTGTTGAAAAGTGACTACTATGTGCTCTTGCATGATAAAATTAAAAAAAATACTACCTACCATATTGTCAGTACACCTATTTGATTATGACAAAATAAAATAGAAAAAAATAAAAAAATTAAGCGGATAAAAAGAAAAGAGAATGAGAGTTAGAGAAAAGAAATATATGATTATCGACTCTCATAGTCTTCTTTTCTATCTGTTGGGTTACCTCCCAACAAGCACTTGGTTTAATATCCTCAACCCGACATTACCTCTTTCATTACTCATCAACATATGCTGCCAAAGCCATCGTCCATTCAATCACCGTTTTATAATTTCGAAGCACCTAAATAAGTTTGTCCGCTTATACTTGAGTGAGGTTTTTAACAATACTGACTAGTGGTATTTCTTTCTCATCCAAATAGACATATTTAAGATGGTCTGAGATTAGCATAAACTCCATTATAGGTGTCTACACCACAGAAGGTAGAAGCCTTTCATTAGATATTGACAATTCATAAGAGATATCATACCTTTATTTTTTGGCAACAAATCCAAACCCTTTATATCATTTTCTACATCCCCCAACATTTGCACATCCAACTTCTTTTCTTTCAAATCCTCCATAAGGAGATATTTTGTAAAGTAACCTCCACTCCATCCTTGCCAGTGAATTCAAGCATTTGTTATGACTTGGGATCAATAATGTTAACTGCAGAAACAACATTCAGGTTAGTAGGATATCTCATAGCTTTAAAAATATTATATTTTATAACCTCGCTATCAAACTCTATAGTAAGAGTGTCATCATGAACATTAATCTTAGCTTGGGTTATTTTATGAATGGTCTTCCTAAAAGAATGCATGTAGGATTAGGGCATGTGTCATCCTCCATCTCAAGAACATAAAAATCAGTAGGAAAAATTAATTCATTTACCTGCACAAGAACATATTCAAAAAACCCTATTGGATATACATTAGATCTATCAGCCAATTGTTTAATAATTCCAGTTTTTTTAAAGATCCTAGATTTAGAGAAACATAAATAGAATATATCATAACATTAATTGATGCTCCCAAATTTAACATGCATTTTTCAAATCTGGTATTACCAATGGTACAGGGGATGGTAAAAGTGTCAGATCCTTACACTTTGGAGGGAGTTTTCTTTGAAGAACTGCCAAAACATTCTCTCTCACACTTACTTTTTCATCCCCCTCAACTTTCATTTGTTAATGCATAGCTCTTTGAGAAATTTAGCATATCGAGACACCTGCTTGATCGCATCAAGAATGTATCTCCACTTTTTGAAAAGTCTCAAGGATCTTATTTTCTTGCTCATTTTTCTTAGAATTTGTCTTGCTAGGAAAAGGTAGAGGTGTTACATAAGTGTGAGATCGAAATTTAGGAGTGGTTATTGATTTTGGATTCTTCTTAAGATGAATAGTCTTGTCAATAACTTTTCTATTTCGAAGAGTTGTGATCGAATTATTGAATTTTCAACTGAAGAAGAAACATGACATTGAGTGGAAGGATTAGGTTGATGTTAAGTAGGAAATTTACCTTTTTTATGAGTACGCAAAGAGGTTGTCAATGTTAAAGTGTGCTTTTGATCTCATTGATAACTTGTTAAGTTTGGTTATTGATGTTTGTTTGAGCATACATAAATTCTTGCAAAGTTTCTCAAGAGATTTTGTATGTGAGTTGGATAAAAAGGAAAGTTTGGTGGCTTTTGTAAATATAACAATTGGGCACAGTTCTCATCTCACAAACTAAAATTGGAATAATTTCTCCATTGTAGATTATAAATTTTAGAATACGAAGAATGAAAAGTTTTTTAAATGTGTTCATGACATTTGCTTGTGCTGAAATATTTGGGCATTTATTGGTAAAGTGTCCCATAAGTTCACAAATGCTACAGACTTCTCCATCTTGCACATATTTGATTTTTTTTACTTTTTTGAGTTCCATGACCTCAATTTTTCTTGTTAAAATAGCAATTCTAGCATTTAGATAATCTTTTTGACTAATGTGATTTTTTTCTTTATTACTATTAGCAATATTAGGTCTAATAGAACATTCAGAAGAATTAACACTATGACATGATTGAGAGATTTTTACCAAATGGTCTAGATATTGTGGGGTTTCATCACGTTCTTTACCAAGAAACTCACCATTAATATTGTTTTAACAAATTATTTTATTTTATGAGTTAAACCTTCATAAAAAAAATTAATTAGGTGTCATTTTTCAAAACCATTATGTGAGCATGAATTCAATAAATCTTTAAATCTTTCCCAACATCGAAAGAAAACTTCATTAGAATTTTGAGAAAAAAATTAGATTTGTCTTTTCAAAGCATTAGTTTTATAAGTTGGAAAGAACTTTTTTAAAAAAATCAGCTTGCATTTTTTGACAAGTGCCAACTGACCTAGGTTTTCAAGTTTCAGAATTATTATAACTAAACGATGAGAATTATGATTACGATACCATATGAACATACAACCGTAAAGAAAACAAACACACAATATTTATATAAAGAAAAAATATTTATAAACCTGAATACTTACCTAACTTTCCCTAGCAACAGCCCCAAAAACTTATTATAGTTTTAAGGTTGCAAACTCAAGTATAAGTTGTGTTAAGTAATAAATTTCTCAGAAGTCCGAGGTTAAACTATAGAAAAGTTGTTTGAAGTTTTTGAATTTATATTTCTTAAAAGATGGGTTGAATGTGGTTTAGATTATAAAGAAAGATTTAAGCTATAACTGAGAAATCAAAGTAAAAAGAGTACTGACGATTAGGGATTCATTCTTGAATTTTAAATAGAAAAATAATTATTTATTATTTTTTCTTATATCTTTTAATTGCCACTATTGGAATTCATGCACAAAGATTTGAATAGGAAGATGTTGTCAAATAACTCATGAATTAAGATAATCATGATATTGTCTAACTATTTACAAATTATTTCTTAACACCAATGCTTGTTTATGGGATCAAGTATTTATGCATATCTTTTTTTACAACAAATCAAGGTTTCAGGTTAGTAGTTGATGTAGTAGAACTGTATAATAAGTTAAATAAAGTCAAGGATTTGTTGTTCCAATGGTGATACAAAAAATCAAGAATCGCCACTAAATAAGAAGGTTTTTTAATGTCAATACTTATTTAAGAGATCAAGTATTTATGAATACTTTTGTCTACAACAAATTAAGGTTTCACATTAGTAGTGTTGTAGTAGAATCGTACAATAAGTTAAATGAACCCACATATTTATTGTATCATTGGCGATACATAAATCAAGAATCGCCACTAAACAATGAGTTTTAACGCCAACACTTATATATGGATCAAGTATTTATGCACACATTTATCTACAACAAATCAAGGTTTTACGTTATTAGTCGGTGTCGTAGAACCGTACAATAAGCTAAATGAACCCAAATGTTTGTTGTGTCATTGGTAATACAAAAATAAAAAATCATCATAAAACAAGAAGTGTTTCAAAATTAAAATAACAATACAATATAGCTGAACATTATGTACATTTATAATCGTTCTGTTTTTTCCATCAAGAGGTTCACACTTTCTTCTTAATTAAATAAAATTTAAAAAGACATAATGAAAGTAGAAAATACTAAAAGTAGAAGAGAAAATAGATAATACATTTTTATTACTATTAGAAAACTTAACCTAAAGAAAGACAATAACAAAACTTTATTTTCCCCTCTAATGGTTTTTGTGTGTGTTCAATGACATTCAAGAACCTCTATTTATAGTAGGAGAGTGCTTAAATTGACATCTCTAAATTCACTCTAAATGCACTTAAATTTTACTTCAAATATGCTCTAAATTCAAATGTTCTTTTCACATCTGAATTTTCACACATTGTTCTCCATAAACTCAACTGATTTGAAAAGTGATTAATATAAAAGTTGTAGATTTGTCTATTTGCTTCATTTTTCAACTTAAATAACCCAATTTCAACTACAAAGGAGAAATTTATGCTTGATTTAAGGAGATTTGTCAATATAGATAGATCTTTTCTAACACATTGGACGAATTTTCTGGCTTAATCAAATTTAAATTGGGTTGAGTTTCTAACAACAAAATTGCACCTCTATCTGTTAGCTTTCAAATGAAGTAAGATTTGGATTCATATGACATTTGAATATGGAGTTATACCCAAAATACAAAAACTGCACAAGTCTAAATACATGTTTTTAATGTAAGTCCAACAATCACCAGTAAAGTTCAAGTAATTTTTTACAAATATTTTGATTTACATATAGACTTAGGCAAAAATGGTCATTTTCTTCTAATATGATGCTTTTTTTATTTAGTGAAATATTATTTCCCAACTTACTCACCAAACTTGTTGTTTTCTTTGGTTTTATTTTGACTATTTTTTATCTATTTTAATTAATTGATTTCCTAATATAAAATATTAATAAAAATATAATATTAATAAAAATATAAAATATAAAATATAAAAAATTTGATACAAAAATATGGACTTATCATTTCGTCCATGTGAATTTACTGGGTTTAGTCTTTAATATTTCGTAACAAAATGCTCTACTACGTGTGCTTGCCACTTACTATCATTTGTTGGGACAAGAAATATTGTTAAACATGAAATGAAAAAAGGTTTAGGAAAATTGTACTTCACCCCTCAAAATATTCACTTTGACAGTAAATTCTCTTTAAAGGCAGAAAAAGTACTTCGTCCCCAAAATTATTTTGACCAAATCATTTTCTTAGTTCCTCATTTTTTTCATTTTATTTTCGTTCCTCATATCTCAAATGCTTCATTATAGTCCATCATTTCTACATCTCATTTAATTAATGTTCCTAACTACATAATTGTATTAATAATGATGAAATCTTTTGAAATTGGATGGAATACTTCATCACAAACTATAAACTGAAAGAAATATTTTAAAAATAATCAACATATATTGTTTTTATGTTCACAAAAATTCAAAAATTATTTGATTCCAATAAAATAATTTATTATAAATGTACAAGAAATTGAAATAAACTTCTTATTTTTAAACTTCTTGTTGCAAGTTCGCAAAAATTCAAAACTAAGACTTATGCTGATAATTCAAAAAGCACCTATAAAAACTAAATATAACATGGATATAATTATATAAGTGCTTTATTTATATAGTCCAAAAACTAGAAAATCTTAGCAGTGTTATTGAAACAAAAAATGATTGAGTTTGTTGGAGTACAACATTGATTGAGTTTTTTTTTTAAAGGATTGAAAAATATTTTGATGAATTTTTTCAGATATAAAAATTTATTTAAAGACTTTTCAATATTTTTACTGCCGAATTGTCTAAAAGAATCACTCACCAAAAGTGAAAAAGTATAACTCACAATTGAGTATTTTCATTATTCTATTTTAATTTATTATATATTTATTGATATTTTTATTTAAATCATAATTTTTTTAAAAACAATTTGTGAACTTAAAGTATGTTGATTACCTTAAAAATAAATCCAATGTAAAAATATTCTATCAATTACTAACAAAATTGTGTGGTTATATGAGGTATAAATATTCTAAGTACCAACCTAAAATAAATGGCTAACATCAAATGGTTGATCAAACAACCCAACTTCTGTGCAGTGCTCCTTAAATTCATTATGGGTATAGAGAGAAAAAACTATAGATGAAGAACTACTCCACTTCAAGAGAAACTCCAACTTTCGTCCCTATCATAAAAGAATTTCTCTTTTCAATAGCCATGAGAAAAAGTGCGGCCGGCTAAAAACTTGCATCCCACTCTTAGGAAAAAGTGAAAGTATGACTCCCTATTCGCTCTCCAATGAAAAATATCCGAGCTACTTTTTTACCAAATGATGTTGAAATCTGTCAAAGCACAAGAACAAAGTGGACTGATGCAGGGGCAATAAGCTCGAACAACTTATACCAACAAAGGATGAGGAAAAACAAAAAAAAAAAGACCATTTAAAAAATACAGCAAGTAAATAGTGAAATATCCCTTAGGAGGATATTTATTTCAGCCGCGCAAATATAAAGAAAGTCTACAATTTCCCTAAGTACGTCAATTCATTTGCACTTTATAATTTTTAAGTTCAATTCTTGTTTTCTCTATATATTTACTGATTTAAGTATCAAAAAACATTTCTTGAAATAATCCCAAGGCCCTATCCGTGTATTCGTATCACAAATAGAAATCTAATAATCATGCAGCTTTCTGGAATGAGATTATTTGCGGAGAATCCAATTTCTATTGTTCTAATCTATGTCAAGAAACTTATCGCATCAAACATGAAAAAATTCAAATAGGATTTTCTATTGCAAATTCTATTACATCTTCTATTATATTGTACTGATTGTTCACCACATATAAAATTCTAGTGTACACATAACGATCAACGCAATGCAATAGAATTTGTATTATAAAATCATATCTGGAAAAAACAAAAAAAACAGGCTTAGTCCATGTCTACTCACTTGCATACTAATGGAAATTTAATACATTGTATTATACATAATAATGTTAATATTTTATTTTGAAATATTATCATAGTGAATGCATCCAACGACTCATAGGTAGTGTGATTTTTCAAAATACAGAAGAAAAAATAGTAATTGGAATTTGGAGGAAAATCTTGATAATGCTCATTTTCATTAGGAAGGAGTAATGATCCAATTATGACACAAACCACCAAAACGAGGATAAGCCTACTAAGCCATATCTTGATTATTTTATCTTCACAAACCATTTCGGCAGCACTTTAATCTTCAAATAGAAGAAAAACGACAACTCCCACTCCATAATTGATGCCGAGTGGCACATTATTAATAGCAATCTATTCCATGCCGATTGGATTATTGCTGAATCGGAGAACACATTGGGAAACTGTTGTAAGCTGTAACCATGATAAAATGACTAATTCACCCCTCATGCTGAAAAATATAATCTCTCAAGAAAAGTTGTTTTTCTTTAGTAGATTTATCACTTACTTTTTTCAATTAATCAAAGTCAATATTATTTGGCTATGCTTTACACTGTTGCCCAAGTGCCCCATGAATTCTAGGGTTATAAATAGGTAGCACAAAGATTCATTATGGTTCATAAGATAGTATAGTAATTCCTTTGAGCTCTAAATTTAAGTGTCAAAATTTTGGTAGAGAGATGGCAGCAGGTTTCTCTTGGCACTGGGCTTTGGCATTTGGACTACTTGGTAAAACCTACATATTATTTATCCTTTTTCTTTTACTTTCAACTTACAAAACCAATCAAAATATTCTACATTCTGTTTTTCTTCCATTTAACTGTATTTTGTCAAAACAATTTGGTTCCAAATTTGAATATTTGCAAAAGTAACACTAATCTTGTAAACATATGTACTAGCAAATTTACTATGTGTATGCCAATCATTAAGTGCACTCAATTTGTTCGATATTCAGTAATCATCTGCGATTGTGAATGATGTAATTGATAATTTAAATTGCTTGTGTAATTTTTCGTACATATCATAATAATATTTTAATATAATTTTATAGGTAATATTGTCTCGTTCATGGTGTATCTTTCTCCAATGTAAGTTTTTCATACTTTATTTTAGTTCACAACATTAATACTTGTCATACTAACTTGAATTTTGGATATTGTACAATGCCACTGCAGACCAACTTTCTGTCAAATCTACAAGAAAAAATCAAGTGAAGGTTTTCAATCAGTTCCATATGTGGTTGCTTTCTTCAGTTCCATGCTCTGGATATACTACGCATTTCTCAAGTCCAATACCACTCTTCTCATTACTATAAATTCAGTTGGTTGTTTCATTGAGACCATATACATCTCCTTCTATCTTTTCTATGCAACAAAGAAGGCAAGGGTATGCATTTACAACAACCAATATACAACCTTTTTTTTTATTTTTTCTTTAAATTTCAAATGGATTTCTAAAAATTATAATATTCGTCGATAATGCAGGAACAAACTCTTAAGCTACTTGTTCTGCTTATAGTTTGTGGGTTTGGATTTATTGTTCTCTCGACCCATTTCCTAGTGAAAGCTTCAGAACGAGCCAACATTGTTGGATGGATTTGTCTAGTATTTTCCTTGTGTGTGTTCATTGCCCCATTATGCATTTTGGTAAGCAATATATACGACAATAAAATCTACAAATACTACTTTATATGTATCAAAAATATTTTTGTGTGAAAAGTTTAATGGATTATATCTTTTTGCAGAGACAAGTCATACGAACCAAGAGTGTCGAGTACATGCCATTTCTTCTATCACTATTCCTTACCCTTAGTGCGATCATGTGGTTTTTCTACGGCCTTCTAATAAAAGATTATAACATTGCTGTAAGTTCATCCATGCGTTACCTTTCATGTTTTTTACTTTAGGAAGAAAAAACATAATTAATTTTCTAATTCTTTTTCTTTTTCCTTTTCTACATAGATTCCAAATGTGCTAGGTTTCGGCTTTGGTGTGCTTCTGATGGTGCTCTATTTGAAGTACAAAAATGCAGGCAAAATCAGTATTGAGCAAAAGCTTCCTGAAATACAAATACAAAAGCAAGTTATAGTTTTGGAGGAGCCAAAAAGTCCTGAATTAACTGAGCAAATTATTGACATTGTCAAATTTAGTGCACTCTTGCGTTCCCAGAAAATTCCAGTGGCTTCCCAGACGAACAGTAATGGAGTTGAAGCTTCTCAGAATCAGAATTTGCCTAAGGAATCTCAAGTTTGATGGGCATTTTAACATACATAAATTTGCATGTAATGGATTATATACATGTGTATGTATATGTAACTTAATATCTGAGCTTAGGCATTTATGTAAAATCCATCCCTACCCCCTCCTCTGTGAGTGGGGCACTATGGGATATTTTCCATCTATGCATATTTTGTATGTATTAAATCAATGAATAATTTCAAGTATCAAGAGCTCAATCTTTTTTATTTGTAGCTACAAAACCCATTTTGTTATTTAATATATAAAGAAGCTAATTTCTTTTAAAACAGATCAAACTATAAACTTCGAAAGTATGATAAAGCAATGAAATTCTAAAATTAGAAATTACACATGCTTCCATTTTGAAGATTTACACATTTAACGTTTGAATAAATTTTGTATTTTTGTGTTTATTTTTAATGTATGAATTTTATTATTTCATTTGTTCATATTTGAAATTGTGTTATATATGTAATATACACATTTTAAGTACATATACACATTTTACGCTACACGCACACACATGCATAAAATAGGTAAGTATATTTACTTTTTATATTAATGTTATACAATATATATGTGCATATATATAATCATATGGTACGAATTGTATAAAATTTGTAACTCACTCGAACTTATCTTTATCCAAACATCAAAATATCATACCCTTGTCTTTATCCAAAACATCAAAATCTCATACCCTTTCAAATAATTGTTGATCTTCCCATATCAATAGGATGACTATATTTGATTTTATCATAGCTTGGAAAAGTGAAAAGTATAATGATAAATTTGTTAACTTACCTCAACAAATAATTGTTGCCTATCCCATCTTGATGTAAGTATCCACTTCATGTTAGCCTGTCCCATGATCATGCAAGTATCCACTTCATGTTACTACATCCAAGATTCAAATATGTACAAAATATCAGGGGATTACATTTCATCAATAACTATTGGAATTGTCCAAACAAAGTTCTGACCTCATTTAACAGACATCATTTGAGGTCCATTACAGTTGAGAAAAAAAGAAGATATTTTCATTGTTTATTTCTTTGATCAGATAAGCCATTATCAATTAGAACTTCTTCTTTTGTTATTTTATTATGAATTACAACCTTCTAATGCTTAACATTTCACATTTAATATGGATTAGGTTTTGTCAATCACTACATGCACCTACGCTTTTCTAGTACAAAATACATATTTAACAAATTATGAATTGGCATATCATAGGGATGAAATGCAGACTCTTAAAAGTCGAAAACAGCAGACTACTATTTGCAATTGAATCTGAGCATGCACAACGTTCCCCAATATCCAAACGAAGCTTATAATATCTATCCATAAGATACCAATGCCTAGAATGGAGAAAGATCCAACTCACAAGCTCAATTTTAAACTCTCTGTCTGCTCTTTTGCTCTGTGAACTCCAAATGCTTGTCAATCTTATGAGGTATCATATCAAATACAAAATGGCATAACCACATGCGTAGATAACTGAATTCGACAATCGATTGATCAGGATTAAAAAGCAGCAATTTTCCTCATAATTTGCCTGCTTAGTTGTACAAAGGCTCATCCTTTCCAATATTAGCAGAAATTTTTTAACTGCTAATAATTGCTATAAGATGCATTGTAAAGAAGACGATCACATCAAAAACCAAAGTATGAAAACATATATCAAAGGAGCTCATGGTACTACTAATCACCTGCCGGCAGTGAGAGCTTATCAAGTACTAATACACTCTTTGAATTATCCAACTCCAAAAGTTCCTTTGCCTCGTCAATTTTCGATTGCTCAACTAGCTCACCTATCACTTTATGCATAATCTTACTAGAAAGCTTATTCTTTAAACCAACAGACTTCTAGCACAACTCGAATGAGAAATCAATATCATTGTTACCATAAGCAAAGGGAATAAGTGTCGTAAGAAAATCCGGAGCACAACCACCCTCCAGCATCATCTCATACCATTTTTTTACCTCCTAGCTCCAAATTGCCTTCATTCACAAACCCTTTAATCAACAAATTGTAAGTGTACTTGTTGGGCTTCAACCCCTTTTCCTCCAAATCCTTGAACACTTCCATTGCTTCCGATTACCCTTTTTCATTCACCATGCCAAGCAGCCTTGAGTTATAGTACCTCAAATCAGGAAAGGCCTTCTTCTCTTCCATCCAATTCCAAAAATTTTCTGCCTCGGAAAATCTACCACCGCTATAAAACGCACCCAAGAGAGTGTCAAACGTAATGGCAACATCCGACAATCCCATTTCACAAAAAGCTCTAACCGTTATTGGTATTTTTCCAAGTAATTCTTAGAATCTAAACTCGACGGTTTTTGATAAGGGTTAATCTCCGTTTTCTCAGTTTGCCGTCTAACACATTGTCAAAATACAAATAGGACAGAATCTGTGTCTTTTAATGTGGATTCTGACCTGATCCAACATCCCAAAATGGATGCAATCGATCTTCATGCCAATAGTGTTCAAGGATCCTCGGGATGATGACACTTGTCCCATCTAATACCTGTCCCAATCAGAGATAACAACACACATGTACAATACACTATAAATAGTGCCACATTACATCTTTTACCAGTAACTCGTGTTTTTGACTTGTTCTATTTACTTGTTTTAAGTGACACCTCCAACCTTACTTAACCTTAACTGAGAAGATCCCATCTAACTGACGTGTGTTTGTCTACCTGAATTCGATACTTACTTCTTGGACTCCGCCATCATTACACCCCAACAGAAGAGGTAATACTGATTTCCCTAATCAGTTTTATTGAAGCTTTTTGAAAAAAAGCAGGCCGCCAATAGGGCATTAAAGGAAAGAATAGTGCGTGGATAATTTAAGTCAGGCATTTTATCAAACAACTGGAGAGCATGATCCAACATTTTGGCTTGCACCATTAAAGCGACTGAGGCTGGGAGTGAAGGGTTCATTTTATATCTGGGTACAGCTTTTGGTGATGTAGCGGCCTGCTTTGCTAGGCGGCGGACGGTAGTCTTGTATACTAAACGCTGGCCCCGGAAGCGACTGGAACTTTATTTTTTTTTCGTTTTGGATTACGACGGCGGTGGCGGAAGTGGGTTTCTGTAGAAAACAATGGCGGAGGAGACACTTGGTTCAATGTTCGCAGCTGGACGAGTAGGCAGATGTATCAGAGCCTAAATGCGAGAAACGATGATAATATGTTAAAGGGCGGAGAGTTATAAATAGTAAAATCTTGCGAAATTTTGAATTCAAGTAATCTTTGCTAGAGTTTGGATATTCATTAGGACTTAAGATGGGCATTCTAATCAATAATTATTTAATATGTATTAAATTTAGTAATTATAAGCCTAATTTTCACATTAATGTCATTTGTTTCGTCTATGTGAATTTATTGTTTTTAGTCTTTAATAATATATTTCTTAACAAAATGTTCAAATATGAGTACTTACCGTTTATTAAGATAATAAATATTGTTAAATATGAAATGACAAAAAGTTTAGTTAAATTGTACTTCACCCTTCAAAATATTCAGTTTGATAGTAAATTCTTCTTAAAATAAAATAAAGTACTTTGTCCCTAAAATTATTTTGACCAAATCACTTTCTTAGTTTTTCTTTTTTTATTTTTATTTTATTTTATTTTCATCCATCATATCTCAAATACTCTATTTTAGTCTATCATCTCTACAACTTATTTAATTAATCTTCCTCACCACACAATTGCATTAATAACTAATGAAATCTTTTGAAATTGGATAGAATACTTCATCACAAAATATAAAATGATAGAATTATTTTAAAATAATCAGCATATCGTTTTTAAGTTCACAAAAATTCAAAAATAATTTGCTTCCAATGATGTAATTTAGTATAAATGTACAAAAAAATTAAATAACTTCTTAATTTTTAAACTCATTGTTGCAAGTTCACAAAAATTCAAAACTAATACTTTTTGTTGATTAGTCAAAAAAGCACCTATAAAAACTAAATATAACATGTTGATGATTCTACAGGTGCTTTATTTATATGGTCCTAAAACTAGAAAATATTAATGGTGTTAGTAAAAAAAATTTAATGATTGAGTTTATTTGTAATACAATATCGATTAAGTCTTTTTTTTTTAAGGATTGAAAAATATTTTGAAGAATTTTTTCAAATATAAAAATTTGTTTAAAGATTTTTTTAGTAAATTTACTGTTTTATTTTTATTGCCAAATTGTCTGAAAAATCACTCACCCAAAAGTGCAAAAACATTACTCACTACCGAGTATTTCCACTATTTTATTCTAATTTATTATACCTTTATTGTTAAATAAACTTTATTTAAATCTTAAATTTTTTAAAAGTTTGTGAACTTAAAGCATGTTGATTACCTTAAAAATAATTTATTTTTATTTTTTTCAAATAAAGCAACTCTTGGTAATGGAATATTCCGTTTGGTGTAAAAATATTCCATTAGTTACTAATGAAATTGTGTTATAATATGAGATATAAATATTCTAAGCAAACAATCCAGTTGTCGCACAACGCACTTTGAATTCATTATGGGAGCGGCAAGAAGAAACTACAAATGGAGAACTACTCAACTCCAGGGAAAACCCCAACCTTTATCCCTAATATAAAAGAATTTCTCTTTACATGAGCCACGGGAAGAAACACAACCTACTAGAAACTTACATCCCAATCTCGGGAACAAATGAAAGTATGACTTCCTAGTCATTGTCCTGATGATTAACAGCGCCTAGAAACACTCTAGCTCCATAGGAAGACTAAGCTCTTCTAAACAATATTGAAATCCCTCGAAGCACATGAATAAATTGGGAGTAAACTGACTCATGCAGAGGCTGTATGCCCAAACAACTTCTACTAGTAGAAGATGATGAGGAATAGAAAATCCACTCAAAAAGTACGACAAGTAAACAGTGAAATATCTCTAAAAAACACTTCTGACTCTTTAACCCGGAGAAGGGAAAACAAATTTGTAAGAAAAGTAAAACTTAACTTATTCTGGTAGAATTTCAACTCATCACTAGTCACAACACTATCTAAGACATCAACATTCATCACTTTGTACCTAGTAGAACTCGAATCCCTAGTGGAAGAAAGACCTTCTAACTCATAATCTAAAGCTAGATGCGACTCTCTAGACTTGCTATGGTCCTGATTCTTAGACAAGTCGGGGGAATTGCCCGAAAACTTGACCTCTTCATATCTAAGGGAGTCAGACGAACACTTAGGCTAACCCAAAACTGCTACAACCAACCTAGGGGACTGCCCCTTTAGAAATCTCAAAGATGCCCCCCCACCTCCCCAATCTTACCTGCGAGAAAGGGTGGAAAATGACCTGAAGTGGCTTGAGTAGAACTCAAAAAAACTAGGCCAAACACACACAGATCGAAGCACTATCTTGACCGTGTGAGGAGACGTCTTACCTGGTTGAGGAAAGAGTGCCTCGGACAGGCGAGGCCCTATCTCACCCCATCCGAGGTGAGACTACCTTGGTCAAGCGAGGCATATCCTAACCCAGTTGAGGCGGCCATGCCTAACGCAAGCCACACAGGTGAGGTACAACCTCACCTATGTTCCACGTGCCGCCTTCCGAGCCCAAGATAGTGACACCTACATCGCACTCCCTATTCCAGGCATTCTCACTTCTCATAAACATGACTATCTCAACATAGAAAAAAAGACACAGGTTGAAAATATTTTAAAATTAAGAAACAAAGTTCTAAAAGAAAAGCATACCTTGAAAGCTCGTACTTTTGAATAAAGAGACTGAAAAAATACCTTGTAGGATAAAAAAATTTGTTCTTAAATAGGCATGCATATCTCTATTAAATAGTTAAAGAATTTACATTACTCAATTATTTAACTCTCAACCCCATACGCAACCTACCTAGAAGTTGGAAGACTGAATGACGAACATATTTTAACTAAGCATAAAAATATTAACTTTAGTCTACCAAGACAAAAGGCCCGTGGGTCCAATACGAAAAGACCTCGGCACGTCAATTCATTTGCACTTTACAACTTTTAAGTTCACTTCTTGTTTTCTTTAGATATTTACTGACTTAAGCATAAGATGATTTTCTCCGGTACAATTATGTGGCTCCTAACCATTGGTTTGTTATCAAGCAGGGATCCAACAATTAAGCAGTTGTTTGGAAGAAGATTAAGAATCCAATTTCTATTTATTCCAAATTTATATCAAGGTACTTACTGCATTAGATATTGAATAATCGAATAAGATTTTCTATTGCAAATCATATTGTATCTTTTATTGCATTCTATCCGTATAGTGTACACGTTGTAGCAATCAATAGAATGTAATAAAAGTTGCAATAGAACTTGTGATAAAAAATTCTATCTAGGACAAAACGGGCTTAGATAGGCCTACTAACTTGATCACTGTTCAAATAGAGATTTTAAGTTATTGGATTATATTAGATAATATTAATATTTTATTTTAAAATATTATCATATACACACCCAACAACTCATAGTAATAAGAAATTTTCCAAAAATCTTGATAATGCTTATTTTCATTAGGAAAAGAAAACGGATCCAAATATGACAAACCACCGAAACAAGATAAGCCTGCTAAGCATATCTTGAATATGTTTTCTTCCCACCATTTGGCACTAAAATCTTCAAATAGAAGCAAAACGACATCTCCCACTCCACAATTCATGCCGAGTGGCACATTATTATTGGCAATTTATTCCATGTAGATTGGATTATTGCTGAATCGGAGAACACATTGGCAGTAGATTCCCTTATAAAAATGATGAATCATCAAACTGTTTCCAGAAACTGTTGCATGAGTTGTAAGTTGTAACCATGATAAAATGACTAATGTACCCCTCGTGCAGAAAAAAATATAATATCTCAAGAAAAGTTGCTTTTCTTTAGTAGAATTTCACTCATTTTTTTCAATTAATCAAAGCCAAAATTATTTTGCTAAGCTTTACTTTGTTGCACAAGTGTCCCATGAATTCTATGTATATAAATAAGTAGAATAAGGATTCATTCTTTTCCATAAGAATTTCCTTTGGGCTCTGAATTAAGTGTAAAAAAATTGGTAGAGAGATGGCAGCAGGTTTCTCTTGGCACTGGGCTTTGGCATTTGGACTACTTGGTAAAACCTACACATATTAATATCTACATTTTGTTTCTTCCATTTAACTGTATTATGGTTCCAAATTTTATTATTGGCAAAAGTAACACTAATCTTGTTCATATGTACTAGGTAATTGAATAAGGCAATCATTATATTTTTAATCATTTAGTGCACTTATTTTGTTGTATATTTGGTAATTAGTTGTCTCAGTTGTGATTGCATAATTGATAATTGATATTGACTAACATAAATTTATATATTCCTCTCACATACCACAACAAATTTTTTATTATAAATTTGCAGGTAATATTGTCTCCCAACTTTCTATCAAATTTTTAAGAAAAAATCAAGTGAAGGTTTTCATTCAGTTTCATATGTGGTTGCTCTCTTAAGTTCCATGCTCTGGATATACTATACATTTCTCAAGTCCAATACCACTCTTCTCATTATTATAAATTCAGATGGATATTTCATTGAGACCATATACATCTCCTTCTATCTTTTCTATGCAACAAAGAAGGCAAGGGTATGCAAATACAACAACCAATATATATCATAACTTTTTTTTTTCTTTAAATTTCAAATGGACATAATGAAATTATACTATTCGTTGATAATGCAGGTACAAACTCTTAAGCTACTTGTTCTGCTTATAGTTTGTGGGTTTGGATTTATCGTTCTCTCGACTCATTTCCTACTGAAAGTTTCAGAACTTGCCAGCATCGTTGGATGGATTTGTCTAGTATTTTCCTTTTGTGTGTTCATTGCCCCATTATGCATTGTGTTAAGCAACATATGTGAAATAAAATCAATGAATACTACTTTATGTGTCTCAAAAAATATATCTATGCGAATAGTTTCATCAATTTATCTTATCTTTTTTGCAGAGACAAGTCATACAAACCAAGAGTGTCGATTACATGCCATTTCTTCTATCACTATTCCTTGCCCTTAGTGCGATCATGTGGTTGTTCTACGGCCTTCAAATCAAAGATTATAACATTGCTGTAAGTTCATCCACGCATTACCTTTCGTCTTTTTTATTTTAGGATCCCCTCGCCGCGGCCCCTTCTCCATTGGCGCATGCGTGAACGCGTGCCACGCGGGCTAACAAATACCGGTGCGCCATGCGCCAAGGAAAACTTAAGGAAGCGTCCGACCCCCGTCTCCCGTCCCCCGTCCCCCGTCCCAAAATCCATCACAATCCTACCAAACTAAAACTATAATATACATGTCAATAGCCTCTAAACAAAACACCTATATAAGTGCAGTTCAACATATATGGGGAAAAAAGTATACACAAGTGAATGGGCGAAGCAATGCCTTACCTGAATAACTCGTAGGCGAAGTAATGTCTCGCTTCAACAAAGTCCACGGGTGAAGTAAGGTCAAGCTCCTGATCGAGCGGACGACGTCGTCTCGCACGAAATTATGTGAGTTAAGTGTTCAACCGCCATTTGTCGTGACATGCATCGCTGTAGGATCGCATTCCCTCCAATCCTTCCTCTCATGGTCAACCTCCTCTTTCTTCATCCTCTAGCTTTCTCTATATTGATGTACTTTTCAGCCCGAGCTAAAAGATCATCATAGCTCTAAGTTGACTTTTCAGCCAACTGACTTGAAAAATTCTCCATCCTCCAAACTTTGAGCCAGAGCATTGAAAAGTACCTCGTGAGTGGTTGTAGGTACTTCCAGCTAATATAAATCTCTTTATATAGCTCTGTAGTGATTCATTGTCCTTTTTCTCATACTAAACAAGGTCATAGGTGTTTTCTGATACTTTCTAGAACTTTGCAGATTTTTTGTTAGAGAATAAAGAGTAGAATCTCTCCTTAGATAGGGATCCTAAAACTTTTGGAGAGACGAACATCCACTCGAGAAGGCTGACCTGTTGCGGCACAACGCTCCCAGGCAGGGAGCATGATGAGCGCCTGCCTAGCGCGCGAACACGCGCCGTCCAGCGCACACAGGAAAGATGATAATTAATTTTCTAATTTATATTTCTTATTCCTTTTCTGTATAGATTCCAAATGTGCTAGGTTTTAGCTTTGGTGTGCTTCGGATGGTGCTCTATGTCATCTGTATGGTTTCAACTTTAGCTACACAAACTTTTGTACACTTTAATAATCTGTTATCTTCTGCAGTAATAATCATTATTAATTCTATGTTAAAGTTAGATGAGATGAGATAGAATATACGATGCAGTTATGCATGCATATTGGGTTTTCAATTTTTTAATTAATTATAGACTTGCTTATTATTAAAAAAAAATAGTAAATAATATTAAAATTATCACTGGTTATATATATTAAGTGAAAAATATTTTATTTTGCCCTATGAATATTTTTTACAAGATTAGTAGAGATGAAAAATTATAAGGTAATTGAAATATAATATGTTTAAGAAATATGGTTTTAAGTTGTTAACTAGTGATAATTAGTGATATATATATATATATATTTAAAATTTAAAAGTTTGTGATGATAAAAATTATCAAATTATTTATATAGTAATGTTTATATTGTCAATATATACGCATTAATGTCAAAAGTGACAACTTATAAAACAAAATTATTATTGCTATTAGATTTTCAAAAACATTTTTAACAAATTATCAAAAATGCCCAACAAATATCTTGCACTATTTCTTTTCTTTTGGTAGTGGCTCTATCGACCTTTTAATACTATCATTGGTACACTATAAAGCTGAAGCGTCGAATCTTCTGTTTAGTTGGTCATGTTATATAATCTTTTCATAGTTTTGATTTTTTTTTAATATATTGCAATAATTGTCAGTGCTTACTTCTAACCTGAAAACTAGTAATGTCAGATGAGATGCAACATGCATTCAGATTCCCTTTTAGTTTTTTTGTTTTTTTTTTTCTTCGGGGGGGGGGGGGGGGGGGGGGGAGGGGGTGTGGAAGGGGAAGGGGGTTATATTGAAATTAATTCATATGCTCCTTTCACACATTTCCAGTGTCCTACTGGGTACACTATAAAATCAACTATCAAATTTTTGACTAATTTGTTAAATTAATGTTTGAACAATTTGTAATTAGAAAACTTCAAATAACATTTTAATGTTTTATTTATAGTTCCAATTGATTAAAATATACTTGTAGAATTGTTCATTATGACATTTATATTATGGGCAAGTTGGTTGATCAAGCAATATGATGATATTCATTTAATAGTATGTTGTAAAACATATGCAACAATTTTTAAATACAAACCGTAGTTAATATTAGCTGGTGTTTGTAAGGTTGGTACTAGCGTGGATTTGTGATTGATTGGGCCAAACCTAAAACTCACTTCACTTTTCTCTCAACTTGAGATCCTTATCATTTTAAACCCGCAGCACACACTTGGACCCTATAAAACCCATTTTGTTATTTTAAAAATAAAGCTAATTTCTTTAAAACAAATCAAATTATAAACTTCAAAAGTATGATAAAACCATGAAAAATCGAACTTAGCAATTACACATGCTTCCATTTTGATTATTTACACTTCAAAACCTCAAAGCATCAAAATCTCAAACCCTTCCAAAATTGTTTATAGATCAAAATTATAGTTGTCAATTGGGATGAGCTTAACCGGCCCAGTTTATAATCGACCCAGGACCGACCCGTGAAGTGTACGAGCTACCTAGGCCGATTTTCATTATATGAAATGGACTTTTATTGGGCCAAATAAATATAATTCAACCCAACCCATGAATTGACTCGTTTAAACCCAAACCCACTTCAAAACCAGCCCAAGCCCATCATGAGTTATTTAATATTTTATATATTATTTATAATTATATTATATATTATTAATGTTTTTTTGCCAAAAATTCTATTTTTGTGATTTAAGAAATTCGAACGCATTACAATTGAAAAGAAAATGAAAAAGCCAACCACTAAACCCTTTTCAATTTTGTTGATTTCTTTGAACCATATATATATTACAAAGTCTTGAATAAAATAAATTTAGGATAATAATCAATTAAAAATCAATATCAAATTTTGGGATGATACACTTAGACAATTAACTAAAAAAAATTATATACTACTTAATATAAAGATAATTCATATTTAGGATAATTCATGAAATAAGAACATAAATTTTGAATAATATAATAGTAAGTATAATAAAAAAATTTAAGTTTATTAATAATAAAATAAAATAATATTAAGTATAATAAAATAAATAAGTCGTAAAAATAGTTTTTAGTATACTAAACTAAAAATATTTCATCAAAATAAAATACAAAGTTGGAAGGTAAGTATAACACTAAAAAAAATAATAATACTTAGTATACTAAACTCAAAAATTCATCAAAAAAATATAAAATTAGAAAGTAAATATTTTATTAAAAAATTTAATACTACCACTTAATATATTAAATTAAAAAAAAAATCATCAAAATAAATTATAAAGTTAAAAAGTAAGTATATTACTAAAAAATATAATACTACTTAGTATACTAAATAAAAAAATATCCAAATAAGATATAAAATTAGAAAGTATATTACTAAAAAATATAATACTACTTACTATACTAAACTAAAAAGAATTATCAAAATAAAATATAAAGTTAAAAAGTAAGTACATTACTAAAAAAATATAATACTACTTATTATAAAACTAAAAAAAATTATCAAAATAAAAATATAAAATTAGAAAATAAGTATATTACTAACAAAATATAATATTATTTAATATACAAAATTAATAAAAAATCATCCAAAAATATCATCAAAAAATCATAAAAAAAAGTCTATTGGGTCAGCCCATACACTTAGCTCATATAACCCGTCTAGGCCCGGGACCGGCCCACTAGAACCAGGCTAGGGAGCCGAGCTGGGCTTACTAGAAAAAAAAATTATTTAACCCAATTCCAACAACTTCAGGTCCAGACCTAAACTTGAACAATCTATTTTCTTGACAAACTAATAGTCGGTCCGATTTGACAACTATAACCAAAACCCACTTCATTATACCCACTTCATATGAAATGAGTTTGGAGCAAATTACCATTTGAATTATCATGTACTAATCCACTCTTTGAATTATCCAACTGCAAGAGTTCCTTTGCCTCGTCAATTTCCGATTGCTCAACTAGCTCATTGATCACTTCAGAAACCTTATTCTTTAAACCAACAGACTTCGAGCATAACTCAAATCCGAAATCAATATCATTGTTATCGCAAGCAAAGGGAATAAGTGTCGTAAATGTGACAAAATCCGGAGCGCAACCGCATGCAATTCAGCATCATGGCATACCATTTTCTTACCTCCTCCAAATTGCCTTCATTCACAAACCCTTTAATCAACAAATTGTAAGTGTAGTTGTTGGGCTTCAACCCATTTTCCTCCAAATCCTTGAACACTTCCATGGCTTCCGATAATCGTTTTCGTTCACCTTGCCAAGCACCTCTCTGTACCATCAAATTCCAAAAATCTTCTGCCTCGGAAAATCTACCACGGCTATTCAACGCACCCAAGAGAGTGTTAAACGTAATGGGGCAAGGGCTCCACATCATTTTTCTTCGTATCCTCCAACATTAAGATGGCCGCATCCAACAAACCCATTTCGCAAAAAGCTCTAATCGCCACGCTATAAGATATTACATTGGGCTTTATTGACAGTTTTCCAGGTAATATTGATTTCCAAATCAGTTTTATTGAAGCTTTTTGAAGGAAAGCTGGCCGCCAAAAGGGCATTAAAGGAAAGGACAGTTCGTGGACAATTTAAGTCAGGCATTTCATCAAACAACTGGAGGGCATTATCCAACATTTTGGCTTCAACGTATTGGCAAATGAGGCGGGCAGTAAAGTGTTCATTTTTTATATTTGGGTACAGCTTTTGGTGATCGAGATGTCGTGAATGGAAGAGAAGCGGCCGGCTTTCGCGAGGCGGCGGACGGTGGTCTTGTATGCTAAGAGATGGCCCCGGAAGTGGCTGGAACTTGAGTTTTTCTTGATTTGGTTGACAAGGTTTTGGATAATTTTATTTCCGGTGGATGTTACGACGGTTGGCGGAAGTGGGTTTCTGTAGAAAAAGATGGCGGAGGCGGCCGCAGAGAGAAGAAGACACTTCGTTCATAGCTGGAGGAGTGGGCAGATGTACCAGAGCCTAAATGCGAGAACGAATGATAATATGTTGTAGGAAAATTGCGATTAAAGGGTGGAGAATTTTAAATCATAAAATCTTGCTAAAATTTGAAAATTCAAGTAATTTATGCTAAAGTTTAGGTATTCATTTGGACTAAAAATGGACATTCAAGTCAGTAATTGAGTAATTATATGTGTAGTTTTGATTTGACTTCATAATACTCAAAAAAAATTTATGGTGTCTTATTTTCACATTAATGTCATTTGTTTTGTCTATGTGAATTTATTATTTTTAGTCTTTAATAATATATTCCGTAACAAAATAAACAAAAAAATGAGTGCTTACGACTTACTATCAATTGTTAAGACAAGAAATATTGTTAAATATGAAGTGGCAAAAGGTTTAAGGTAAATTTTATTTCACCATATTTCACTTAAGACAGTAAATTCTCCTTAAAGCAAGAAAAAATACTTCGTCCCTTAAATTGTTTTGATCAGGTCACTCTCTTAGTTCCTCACATTTTTTTATTTTATTTTCTTCCCTCACCTTTCAAATGTTCCATTTTTAGGTAATTAATGTTCCTAAGCACACAACTGCATTAGTAACTGACAAAATCTTTTGATATTAGATGGAATACTTCATCACAAAATATAAAATATTATAATTATTTTTTTACAATAATCAACATATTATTTTAAAGTTCACAAAAATTCAAAAATTATATGATTCCAATAAAGTAATTTATTATGAATGTACAAAATATTAAAATAAACTTCTTATTTTTTAAACTTCTTGTTGCAAGTTCACAAAAATTCAAAACTAAGACTTTTGTTGATAATTCATAAAAGCACCTATAAAAACTAAATATAACATGTTCATAATTCTACAGGTGCTTTTTTTATTTGGTTCAAAAACTAGAAAACCTAATGGTGTTATTAAAAAAAAATAATGATTGAGTTTATTGGAATACTATATTGATTAATTTTTTTTCAAGATTGAAAAATATTTTGATTAATTTTTTCAGATATAAAAATGTGTTTAAAGAGTTTTTAATAATTTTTACTATTTTCTTTTTATTTTCAAATTGTCTAAAAGAATCACTCACCAAAAGTGCAAAACCATTACTCATATTAATATATATACATTTTTTAAATAAACTTTATTTAAACCATAATTTTTTTAAAGGTTTGTGAACTTAAAGCATGTTGATTACCGCAAAAGTAATTCTTTTATTTCTTATTTTTTCAAATAAATCAACACCTATTAATGGAGTATTCCATCCAATGCAAAAATATTACGTCAATTACTAAGGGAATTGTGTTGTTATATAAGGCATAAATATTCTAAATATTAGTCGGAAATATATAGCTAATATCAAAGGGTTAATCATACAACCCAACTATCGTGCAACACTCCTTGAATTCATTATGGGTGTGGCGATAAAAAACTATAAATAGAGAACTACTTCACTTCAAGGGGACACTCAAACCTTCTTTCTTCACTAAAAGCATTTCTATTTTCAATGGCCACAAGAAGAAGCACGGCCTACTAGAAACTTACATCCCACTCTCGGGAAGAAGTGAAACAACAATTCCCTGATCACTCTCATGAGAATGAACAACATCTGGAAACTCTCTAGCTCCACACGAAGATCAAGCTTTTGTAAACAATATCAAAATCCCTCAAAGCAAAAAAACGAATTGGGAGTAACTCACTAAGGCAGAGGCAATAGGTCTGAACAACTTCTACTAGCAGAGGATAAGGAGGAATAGAAAATCCATATGAAAAATATGGCAATTAAATAGTGAAATATCCTTTAGGAGGATTCCTAACTCTTTGACCTGGAAAAAAGGAGAACAAATTTGTTAGAAGAAGGTAAACCTAACTTCCTCCGATATAATTTTAACTCATCACTAGTCACAACACTATCTAAAACATCAACATTTATCACTCTACATAAAATCTGAAACTAGATGCGACTCTCTAGACTCATTATGGTCCCAAATCTCAACGAGTCAGAGAAACCAAAAAATAATTAGACGAGCACTTAGGCATACCCAAAACTGCCTCAACCAACCTAGAGGACTATCCCTATAGAAATCTCATAGATACAGACCCATATCAAGGCGAGAGTGTCTTGGCCAAACGAGGCCCTATCTCACCCAGTCAAGGCGAGACTGCTTAGGCCAGGTGAGGCAGATCCTTGCCCAATCAAGGCAGAGCCACGCTCGTGTACTATGTCGCCGCCATGAGATCGAGATAGAGATGCCTACATCGCGCTCCCTGCTGACTCTCTACTCCGAGCACTCTCACTTTGCCGACACACTTTCTCAATTCTCCCAAATATAACTGACTCAACAGGGAAAAAAAACACATGCTAAAAGTATTCTAAAATCAAGAAACAAAATTCTAAAAGAAAAGCATACCTTAAAAGTCCATGGCTTATGAAATAAGGAGACTAAAAAGACGTCTAATCTAGGATAAAATATTATTCTTATATAGGCATATCTCTATTAAAGAGTTAAAGAATTTACATTATTCAATTACTTAACTCCCGAACACCTTGTAGCCTACTTGAAAGTTGGGAGTTGTTGTTAGAGTAGGATGTCCAACGCCCCAATTGGATTGAGTGTATTATACTTTTTTGCTTTTATAAAGACAATATTAGAAATCATATTAATAAAAAGGCATTTTCTTTATCTTATGTCTTTTATCTTTTATTTCTGCACATTAGATAAAATTTTTAGATCAAATTTAGTTACGGGGCATGATCGCGCATATGATGGCAATTATGGAACATGTCTCTAAGGCATTTGTCTTAAAAAAGTTCTGAGTCGAGGAATATTTGAGATGAGACATCAAATAGCTCAATAAGACCTGCACATATGATGCAGGCTCGTGAGACGAGGATATCACATTCCATTGACATTAGCATAGAGACGTAAATTTATGTATGTGGGTGCTTGTTATGGAACAAATAAATCGAATATGGCCTGCAAAAAAATTTTAGTTGGAGGTTTTGCTCGTCAAAACAAGAATTTCTGTGTTGCGATAGTACACGACTAATCCTCAAACTTGAAGCACAATGGTAGCCTTGTGTGCATCGTGCAGCACTTTGATATATCTTATGATTGATTGGCAATCATAAAGGGGGTATGTTGGGTGTTGTACTGGTGTGCATGGAGGTTTGTCAATGGTCAACATAGAATTCGACACTTGTCTTTTTAAATAAGGGAATCTCCTGTATTTTCATAGTTCGTGATTCAAAGACCTTAATCAAGGCAGGATGAATCGTGATTCAACTAAAATCATTAGAACTTGAAATGGGATCACAATTATTAAATTATTTAGGGTTTCGACTTATAATCCATGCCTTAGATTCAATCAGAAAATTAGCTGTCGAAAATACCGTACGTGTATGGTACTCGCAACTAAAATAAATTTATTCGCTATTTCACCTAATATTAGTTTGCCATGATTACTTGATAGGTGTTTTCATGGATAGTGAGGTTCTTGGAATTAAGGAGTTGATTACAAGCCGATTAATTAATTAAATTAATTAATTAAAATAATTGTTATTCATAAGTTGCAAATATTGCAAACCCACTGCTAGTTTAGTAGTGAACCTAAAAGGGTCACATATCTTTATGAAAAATAATATTTTTAATTTTAGATTTTATCCAATGGTTAGAAATTAATTAATTAATACTGATCAATTAATTAATTATGGGTTCTATTTAATTTAATAATTAAATTAAATTATTCACTTAAGTAATTAGATTATTTAATTGGATCTAATTTGATTAGGAAACCTAAATGGAGTAAATTAAATTAATCAATTGGATTGATTAAATTGAGATTGAATCAATTGAATTGATTTTGGGATTTTTGAGTGTAAGTTCAAAATTAATGTGGATCACTTAAGAAATCCACTAAAATATGAAGATAATAAATTAAATAAATATGATTTATTTAATTAATATATTTATAGATAAATAAATATAGTGGACGATTTTATGGGATAAAATCGGCCACTAAAATTTAATTTATGTATAAATATAATTATAGTATATATATGATATATATCTATCTTGGTATTATTTGAAAATTTTAAATTAATATCAACAATGTATGTAGATAATTTTGATGATTAATGTAGTTTCAAATTAGTTCACATACAATAGGAAAGAGAAAAGAGAAGAGTTTTTGGAAGATTTGGAATCCTTCCAAGATAAGGTTTTGAAATAGTTTAAAATTGAAAAACTTTCCAAGAGTTGGAAAGTGATTAAAATTTTTAGCCCTATATGTATGAGGGATGTAAATTACATAATCAATTAATTTATTTTTTTTTGAGAAAATATCATTTTGTTTAAAATTTTCTATTTTTACTCTCCAAGAAAATAAAAGAAAGAAAAAAAAAATATGTTTCTTGTTATTTTCTTCATATTATTGTTTCAAGAACTCAAAAAATTAATTTTTATTGTTCTTGAAAATTTACTCCGATTCTAGATTAGTAAACAATTAAAATGATACCAGTGAATATTTTTTATTGGTGTTGCTCTTCTGTATTGTGGACTTGATAGATGGGAGACATATGGATCCCTGCGAGTTCTGATAGTTCAAGATAAGTAATTGATTATTTTATTTTCTACAACAATCGGAGTGCACGAAAAGTATAATCCGATTTTATATTCATTTTTATATTCACTTGAATTAAAATCGCTTTCGAATCAAATGGGTTAAATTTATATTTGATAAAAAATTTAATTTTTCGTTACATATACTCATGCGATTATAGTGAACCCAATAATTGTATCATGGACATATTTTATGTAAACCCAAAAATATTTATTTCAACCCGCCAAGGTAAAAAGACATATGAGGCCTAAATTAGAAAAAAATGTCTGTAGGATCCAAGCCCCATAGTACACACTTATAAATACTTCATTCATTTCTTTTTCATGGGTGCATCAATTCATTTGCATTTTATAGATTCTAAGTTCAGTTCTTGTTTTCTCTAGATATTTACTGACTTAAGCATTTTGCATTTTATAGATTCTAAGTTCAATTTTTGTTTTCTCTAGATATTTACTGACTTAAGTATTGCACGATTTTTTTGGAATAACCCAAGGCCCCAAATTGTTGGCAGGAACCCAACAATCAAGTAGCTGTCATGAAGGAGATTATTTCGGAGAATCCAATTTCTTTTGTTTTAATTCTATATCAAGGTACTTATTACATCAAACATGAAATAAATCGGATAGGATTCTTTATTGTAAATCATATTACATTATCTATTATATTGTATTGATTGTATGCGACGTGTAAATACCTATCGATAACATGTAAATGCGATTGTAATCAATACAAAAAAATTTGTAATAGAAAATCCTATCGAGGAAAAAATATTTTAAAAATTGAGATGTATAATATGTAATGCATGAGTTTTAAATTGATTTAGTTAGATTTATTTTTGTTTCTCACGATACAAAAAGTTCTACCACCATATTATATGTGCAAGCATCTTACACAGTAACATCAAACATGAATGAAATAAGCGTTGGAGTTGGAGTTATAGTTGTTAACCACAAAACACAAATATTTTACCTCTGTTCTCTAAAAATAGACATCGCAGCTACAATTTTGTATTAGGAGGGTTTGTGAATTTATTTCAAACCTTTTATAAATTCATATATCTTATAAGATTTTTGAAACTTACAATTGAATTTATTTTGGAAGCGAATTGTTGGTGTTTAAATGCATCAACAAAATAGGTTTATCAAGATTATACAACGTTAATAATGAAAAATTTGTAATTTATATGATCATATTAAAAAATATTGTTAAATCACAAAAAATAAGTCCTATCATTTTATTTTAGAGCTTATTTAAGCTATTCACCAAAATTTTGCCACACTTTCTTGAGTATAAATAAATTTTTCAAAAGTGTTATAAAATATTTAAAAGAAATATAAATTCATGCAAACACACTTTAAGACCATCCCACTGCAAAACATAATGGACATGTTAAAGATATATCTTCCATAACACAGCGCAGGCATCTTTTTTTGGATCCCACAATGAGCAGAAACATACAAAATTCTGGGCAAATTTGGAATGGTATTGGCAAAATTGAAGGCAATCTAAAACTTTTTTCCCAACCTTTACAAAGAAATCAAAATCCAATACACTCTAGTCTCCAATAATTTAATTTTCTTTTCAATTTTTGTTAGTTTTCTAATCTAAGTGTCAACCATAACAAACCCACCAAAAAATAAGGAGAAAAGCATGATTTTGATCAATTAATTATCAATTTTTATAAGAATCATTAGAAATCATGGTTAACATAGTGCAGTGTTGTGGAATAATATCCAACGTTCCATAAATGTTTTTAGTTAAAGGGCTAAAAAAAATGGAAAATTTTCCCAAAAAAAAAAGGAAAAATTTATACGAGTGTCTAAATTGTCTTATTATTTTATTGCGTCAAGTATAAGGAGTTTAATGAAATAAAGTGTATAAAATTCGTTGTAATTTTTAAAATTACGTATACAATTCTTGCTATAAATATTGACTTATAAAGTGAAAATATATAGAAAGCCAAATTAAGAACATAATCAATGAATGTCATTAGAAATAAAATCTCTCTTTATGTAATAATTAATTGCATAATATTCGTATGATAAAATTGTATGTATAACCAATTCCACATACTGACGGATAAATATAAAATTATCATTGTTAACGCATGCGGTGGCTAAAGGGCAAGTAGCCTCTAAATAGGGATGTTAATAGAGTGGGTTTGATTCTAAATCCATCATACTTGAAGAGGATTTTAATAATATAAAAAGGTTTGAATTGGATTTTAAATTTTTTCTTTTCAAACTCGATCCATTTAATATGTTTTTATTTTTAAAAAATTTATTACATATATTTATATGATATTTTTTAGAAAATCTTAATATTATTATTTTTTAAAAATATAATTTTTAATATTATAAATTTTAAAACGAATTTGACGGGGCTAATGTGTCTGCCCATAAGATTTGAGTATAAAGCCCTAAAAATCTTAACAAATTGAATTTTAGGTCTAAGTAAACTCAGCCTTATTCGGACTAGTTGTCATTCCCTACCTCCAAACCATAAGAAAATAGATACCACCCACTTGTCTTTTGTATATCATTGCAAGAAAGCACAAAATCCAGAAACTTACAAATAAAATCAAGACTCCCTCACATATAATACAAAATCAAATTGGTCCGTAATAGATGCCTTTCTATCTTTGAACAACAAACAAAGCCATCATATTCATTAATTATTTGCTTGACAATCCATGTTAGACACAATTTGTTTTTATATGAATTCACCATTAAACATGGAATTAAGAAATTAAAGATCATAAAAACTCTCAATTAAGGTAACAACAGTAAAAAGAATACATCAAAAACCTCAATTGCAAGCAGAAAGTTGCCACGAACCAATTCATTGTGCTCAATGCACATTAGATAAGATTTTTTATTACAAATCTTGTTATATTTATTATTGTGTTGTACTAATTGCTCATTATGTGTAAAATTCTATTCGCAAAATGTATGTGTGGCGACAATCAATTGAATGCAATAGAATTTACAATAGAAACTCTTATCCATAAAAAAACAGGCTTATTCCATGCCTACCCACTTGATTACTGTTAAAAGAGGATTGTAAATCGTTGAATTATATCAGATAATGTCAATATATATATTTTTTTACGATTTCATTATGTATATACTCAACAATTCATAGATGACATGCTATATAGATAAAATAAAGAATTGAATTTTCCAGGGAAATTTCGATAATGCTCAATTTTTCATTAGGAAAGAAAACTGATCCAAATATGACATAAACCACCAAAACAAGATAAGCCTACTAAACCATATCTTGAATATTTTTTCTTCACACCATTTGATGTTAGCACTTTTATCTTCAAATAGAAGCAAAACGACGTTTCCCACTCCATAATTGATTCCGAGTGGCACATTATTATTGGCAGTCTTTTCCATATAGATTGGATTATTGCTGAATTGGAGAACACATTTGGAGTAGATTCCCTTATTAAAATTGAATCATCGAACTGTTTTCCAGAAACTCATGTTGCATGAGTTGTATGTTGTAATAATAATAAAATGACTAATTTACCCCTCATGCAGAAAAAAATATAATATCTCAAGAAAAAGTTGCTTTTTTCTGTAGCAGAATTTATCACTCACTTTTTTTCCAATTAATCAGAACCAAAATTATTTGGCTAAGCTTTACACTTTTGCACAAGTGTCCCATGAATTCTATGTTTATAAATAGGTAGCATAAGGATTCATTTTTTTCCCCATAAGATAGTAAATTATTTCCTTTGAGCTCTGAATTAAGTATCAAAATTTTGGTAGAGAGATGGCAGCAGGTTTCTCTTGGCACTGGGCTTTGGCATTTGGACTACTTGGTAAAACCTACACATATTGGTATCTACATTTTGTTTTTCAATTAACTGTATTTTGTTATACAATATGGTTCCAGATTTTAATATTGGTAATTAACTATGTGCAAGGCAATCATTATGTTCAAACATGTGTCACTAAGTACACTCACTTTGTTGTATATTTGGTTGTTTTTTTCTCTTATTTGTGCTTGCAGTGCCCGTGATTGATAATTTAAATTGACTCTTATGAATTATCATTATAATATTTTTTCTATAATTTGTAGGTAATATTGTGTCGTTCATGGTGTATCTTTCTCCAATGTAAGTTTCTCATATTTTATTTTAATTCACAATATTAATACTTGTTAAACTAACTTGAATCTTGGATATTATACAATGTTACTGCAGACCAACTTTCTATCAAATCTACAAGAAAAAATCAAGTGAAGGTTTTCAATCAGTTCCATATGTGGTTGCTCTCTTCAGTTCCATGCTCTGGATATTCTATGCATTTCTCAAGTCCAATACCACTCTTCTCATTACTATAAACTCAGTTGGCTGTTTCATTGAGACCATATACATCTTCTTCTATATTTTCTATGCAACAAGGAAGGCAAGGGTATGCAAATAAAACAACAAATATATATCATATCTTCTCTTTTTTTTTTCTTTCCTAGAAATTAAATTAAATTTCAAACGGATTTCTTGAATTGATTGATGCCACTTGAAATGCAGGTACAAACTCTTAAGCTACTTGTTCTTCTTATAGTTTGTGGGTTCGGATTTATCGTTCTCTCGACTCATTTCCTAGTGAAACCTTCAGAACGTGCCAGCATCGTTGGATGGATTTGTCTAGTATTCTCCTTGTGTGTGTTCATTGCCCCATTATGCATTGTGGTAAGCAATATATTTGGAAAAAAATCTATGAATGCTCAAAAATTTATATATATGTGAATAGTTTCATCGTTTATATGTTTTTGCAGAGACAAGTCATACGAACAAAAAGTGTCGAGTACATGCCATTTCTTCTATCACTATTCCTTACGCTTAGTGCGATCATGTGGTTTTTCTATGGCCTTCTAATCAAAGATTATAACATCGCTGTAAGTTCATCCACGCATTCCTTTAGTCTCTTTTTTTTTCTGCCACCCAAAACGAAAGAAGAAAGATAACAATTATCATAGCTTTTCCTAAAAAAATTCTAATTTTTGTTTGATTTCTACCAAATTATATTTCATTTTCGTTTTCTGTATAGATTCCAAATGTGCTAGGTTTCAGCTTTGGTGTGCTTCAGATGGTGCTCTATGTGAAGTACAAAAATGCAGACAAAATCAGTACTGAGCAAAAGCTTCCTGAAATACAAATACAAAAGCAAGTTATGGTTTTGGAGGAGCAAAAAATTCCTGAATTAACTGAGCAAATTATTGACATTGTCAAATTTAGTGCACTCTTGCGTTCCGAGAAAATTCCAGTGGCTTCCCAGATGAATAGTAATGGAGTTGAAGCTTCTCAGAATCAGAATTTGCCCAAGGAATCCGAAGTTTGACGGGCATTTTTAACATATGTGTAAATCACATCAACCCCCCCCCCCCCCCCCCCTCTTTTTCTCTGTATGTATTAAATATTAAATCAATGAATGATTGCAATAATGATGAGCTCAATCTTTTGTTTTTGTACTAAACTTTAGCTACACATACTTTTGCACACTTTAATATCTGTTGTCATCTGCAGTAATAATCATTATTAATTCTATTGTGATAAATCTTAAAGTTAGATGACATGGGATAGAATATATGATACATGCATGCATATTGTGTTTTCAAATTTTTAATTAATTATAGCCTTGCTTATTATAATAAAAAAAATATTAAAATTGCCACTAATTATATATTATTAACAAAAAATAAAATTTTGTCCCAAGAATAATATTTATAAGTTTAGCAGAGATGAAAAATTATAAGTAAGTTATCACAATTGAAAACTAATAAGGTAAGAAATATTGTGTATAAGTTATTAATATTAATAATTAGTGATGCACATGTATTTAAAAGTATGTGATAATAAAAACTATTAAATTGGTTTTATAATAATATTTTATTGTCAATATACATGTACTAATATAAAAAATGACAACTTATGAAACACAATTATTATCGATATTAGATTTCATATTTTTTATAATAAATTATGAAATAATCCCTACAAATATCTTGCACTATTTCTTTTTCTTTGGTAGTAGCTCTATCGATCTTTTAATACTTTCATTGGTACACTATAAAGCTGAAGCGTCGAATCTTTTTTTAATTGGTCATGTTGTACAATCTTCTTATATATTTGAAATTTATTTTTATATATTGCAATAAGTGTCAATGCTTACTTCTAATATAGTAACTAGTAATGTAAGGTGAGATGCGATATACATTCAGATTTCTTTCTTTGTTTTTTTTTTGGAGTTTTATATTGAAGTTAATTCATATGCTCCTTTTACACATTTTCAATGTCCTAGTGGGTACAATATAAAATCAACTATCCAATTTTTGACTAATTATTAAATTAATATTTTGATAAATTTGTAATTAGAAAACTTAAAATAATATTTCTATGTTCTATTTATAGTTGGAATAGATTAAAAATATACTTATAGAATTGTTCATTATGACATTTAAATTATGGTCAAGTTGGTTGATCAGGCGATTAGATGATATTCATTTAATAGTATATTGTAGAACATATGCTATAATTTTTGAATACAAACTCAAGTTAATAAGGATGATAATAGAGTTCATTTATAATTGATTGGGTCAAATCTAAAACTTACCTTACTTTTCTCTCAACTTGAGATCTGCACCATCTCAAACCCACAACAAACAGTCAGACCCTTATAAAACCCATGTTGTTATTAAAAAACAAAGCTAATTTCTTTAAAAACAAATCAATATGAAGTTCAAAGGTATGATCAAGTGATGAAATTATGAACTTAGCAATTACACATGTTTCCACTTTGAAGCAATTTTCATGTTTAAATAAATTTTGTATTTTTGCATTTATTATTATTATTTTTAGTGAAAAAAAAAACAAAAAACTATTATGGGTGGAGGATTATACAATGATCCCCAATCTGTACATATCACTTGAAATCAAACTGTACATGGTATTTTAGAAAAGATATCAAAAGTAAAACAAGGATTACTACTCATTTACAATCTCTAACTAAACGTGATTTATGTGGAGTTAGGTCTATACAAAAGTCTACATAAAGTGTGTAGATGTCACTCATGTATATCTAAATAATGGGAGATCAACTTTGCCTAATCCAAGAATTGTTTCTGAAAGTTGTTGTGTCGATAAAGTTCTTGAAATAAGTGTGTTGCAAGTAATGCGGATCCAGGGTGCAGCCGCCCCCCTCAACTTTTCATATTTATTATTTTAGTATATAATATTTTATAAATTTAAAAATTTGCCCCTACTCAAATAATTAAATTATTCCAGTCACCCCCTCGAATTTTCATAATTCTTTTTTGAATATGTAAATTTAATAAATATAAAGATGTTCTAAAATTATTTCAAAACTTTGTTTTTTCAAAAACTTCAGGTAATGGAATTTATTATTAATACAAAGTTTTAAAAAGTATTTGTACTAACTTTTAAAATTATTATGATTTCGTTTTTAAAAATACAGATATTTTAGTCAAAAAATAATTCTTATTGTGATTTTTTTATTTTAATTTTTAGTTTTTAATTTATTTGATTCCACTTTTGTTGCTTATTATTTGAGGTTATATTATTTTTTATTTCGTAAAAAATCATAAGTGTAGGTTTTTCATGATATAAAAACTATTTGATTTGGTTAATGGTTATGAAATAATGCTCAAATTCTTGTAAAATAATATTTATTTTGTATTAGATTGAATTAGAATTGATTAATATTTTCGTTTAAAATTAGTTTTTATTCAAATTCTTATGCAGTTATAATAGATATAAAATATTTATCTATAACTATAACATATTATATTTATATTTATATTTAGTTTCTAATAATTAGTTAAGAAAATTCAATAAAAAATTAATTTTATATATATAAAAAACTAATTTGACAATCGAATCTCACCCCTCCCACATTCTAAAATCGTGGCTCTGCCCTGATTGCAAGATTCATTAGCCAAAAAATCCATTATCTTATTTCCTTCTCTATGAATGAATGTATCTAATAAATATATCCATGTATTTTAAATTATTTTTTATTCTCAGTAGTAGCTCCTAAAGTATTTGTGTTTATTTGTGGTTATGAATTTCAATATTATTTCAATTGTTCATATTTGAATTTATGTTATATATGTGGTATATATGTAATATACACATATTTTAAGTACATACACATTTTACACTACACGCACACACATGCATATAAAGATAAGTAAATTTATTTTTATATTCATGATATACATTATATATCGGTATATATATAGTCATATAGTAGGGACATTTTTTTTATATAAGTAAAAGGCTAGGTCGAGTAAATACTCGATGTGGCTATCCCAACTGAGAAAATTCAACCGCCAGAGAATGTTCCGTTCGTTATAATTCGATCGGATCGAGTTCACAGGACTGACCGTCTTGATCACCATAGCCCCACCAATACACCAATAAATTAAGGTTCATTATCCAGTCCCAATATTATGAGCCGCTACCGCAATCCATAAATACACCATCTAATAAAAAGTAGTTCTATATTATCAATAAAGTTCGAATTGAAGACCTCACAGTAGATACAAATTATCTTGACCACTTATGGAATATAGTAGGGAGTTATTCTAACTTATCTGTATCCGAGAGTTATTCTAACTTATCTGTATCCGAAACATAGACCCTTCCAAAATAGTTTATAGACCAAAACCTGCTCCATATAAAATGAGTTTAGGGTATGCTACCATTTAATACTACCTTCTAATTATTGAGGCCCACCCTAATGCCATTTGTAAGTGCTTTTAAAACCAAGGCTTCTGTCAGTTTTTTTAAGGTTCAATTTTATGAGCCAAACTAATCCTAGCAAGACGAATAGGCATGCATGCTTGTCAAGCTGGACAAACTTGTGGTTGGAATACATAACAATCTGTCACTTGAAAAGGGAAAACAAGAGATTGGTTACTATATCCCAAAATAATTGTTGATCTTCCCATATATAAATAGGATGATTAGATTTGATATTATCATAGTTTTCACTTTTGCTTGGAAAAGTGAAAAAGTATAAGGATAAATTTGTTGAATGGCCTCAGCAAACAATTGTTGCCTGTCCCATGTTTAGGTAAGTATACACTTCATGTTACTGTATCCAACATTCAAATATTTAACAAAAATATCAGGGATAGCATTTCATCATTTTAATAATAAATATAGGTTCATGGCAATCTTTTCTCCCTACTATTTGGAGTTATTAAATTTGTTGAACAAAAATATAGTTTTCTAATTTCACGATATGATCTAATCTTTCTAGTGGAAAGTCGCTGCATTTCATTATCTCTAGCTCTTTTTGCTTTTCTTTATCTTTACATTTTTTTCTAAATGTAATTTGCTAATATAATGAACGTGAAAGTAGAGATGACATATGATAGGTTTAGAATAGGTTTAATAGTCCTCCGTCCGAAACTATTTGGGTAGGCCCAAGAAAAAATAAAAATTCAAATACAAATAATTAAGTGAAAACATTATTGCAAAATCAAGAAAAATAGTGCATCAATAACGATACACCATTTTTATATGAAAAAACCCAAATGCAACTGGGAAATTCATGAAGAAAAAAGCAATAAAAATAAAAAACACAAATTGCTCAAACTCTTTACTTTAGATTGTGTTTTTTGTGAATGGATCTTGCGTATTTTCAGATCAACACAATTTTCTTTTTCTTTTTTTTGTTTGAAAATATTAAGTTAGAAATAGTTTATCACCATAAAGTTTCAGTTTTATTTTTAGTATCTCAGTTATCATCTTCTTAGTTTGGAGTAGTTTTCCTTCGTTAGACTCATCTTATTTGATCTTGTAATTATTGAACTGGACCACTTTGCTTATGTTCAGGTGAGGTTCCAAATTCATAATTATAACCCTTGTATATTATGCTAAATTAGTTTATGTAAACAAGATATTCCGAAAAATGAAAGCACGACTCATTGTGCCAGCTTTCTTGGGCCCTGATAATACTTCCGAGTCTCTGATCCTCATATTTCACCAGAGATAAGTATGAGGAAATTAAAAATAAATGAAAGGGACTAAGTATTAAAGCACCAATATATATGTATAAATAAAAAATAATAATCTGTCAATTATAAAAAAATTCAACTAATATTAGTTTGACATGAAAAATGTCAGTTATGCAGACACTTGTGCATTAATTAAGAAAAAAATTTCTGCTTTATTGTCTGTTTACTACCAATTTCTAGTCTTCACAAACCAACACAGGCATTAACTATTGGAATTGTCCAAACATAGTTCAGACCTCATTTGAGTTCCCATTACAATTGCCAAAAAATCAAAATATGAAAGGATATATTAAAGGAACTCATGGTACTACTGATCACCTTCCGGCAGTGAGAGCTTATCAAGTACTAATCCACTCTTTGAATTATCCAACTCCAAGAGTTCCTTTGCCTTGTCAATTTTCGATTGCTCAACTAGCTCACCTATCACTTTCTGCATAATCTTACTAGAAAGTTTAATCTTTAGACCAACAGACTTCTTGCACAACTCGAATGAGAAATCAATATCATTGTTACCACAAGCAAAGGGAATAAGTGTCATAAATGTGAGAAAATCCGGAGCACAGCCGCTATCTAGCATCGTTGCATACCATTTCTTTACCTCCTCCAAATTGCCTTCATTGATAAACCCTTTAATCAACAAATTGTAAGTGTAGTTGTTGGGCTTCAACCCCTTTTCCTCCAATTCCTTGAACACTTCCATGGCTGCCAATAACCGTTTTTCGTTCACCATGCCATGCAGCCTTGAGTTATAACAACTCAAATCAGGAATAACTTTCTTATCTTCCATCAAAATCCGTAAGTTTTCCGCCTCAGAAAATCTACCACTGCTATAAAACGCACCCAAGAGAGCGTCAAACGTAACGGCATTGGGCTCCACATCATTTTTCTCCATCTCCTCCAACATCGAAATGGCCGCATCCAATGATCCCATTTTACAAAAAGCTCTAATCGCTGCGGTATAAGAGATGAATCAGGCTTTATTGATAGTTTTCCAGGTAATTCTTGGAAAAGCTCGATGGTTTTATTGAAGCTTTTGGAAGGAAAGCAGGCTGCCAAAAAGGGCATTAAAGGAAAGTACAGTGCGCGGACAATTTAAGTCAGGCATTTCATCGAACAACTGAAGGGCATGATCCAACATTTTGGCTTGACCATAGAGGCAAATGAGGCGGACAGTGAAGTGTTCGTTTTTTATATCTGGGTACAGCTTTTGGTGATTGAGGATGTCCTGAATGGAAGAGAAGCGGCCGGCTTTCGCTAGGCGGCGGACGGTGGTCTTATATACTAAGCGATTGCCACGGAAGTGGCTGGAACTTGATTTTTTCTTGAATTGTTTGACAAGGTTTTGAATATTTTTGTCTCCGGTGGAGGTTACGACGGCGGTGGCAGAAGTGGGTTTCTGTAGAAAAAGATGGCGGAGGCGGAGGCGGCGGCAGAGAGAAGGAGACTTTGTTCATAGCTGGAGGAGTGGGTAGATGTACCAGAGCATAAATGCGAGAAACTGCTAAATTTTTAATTCAAGTAATTTATGCTAGAGTTTTGGTTTTCATTTGGACAAAAAATGGGTATAATTCAAGAATTCAAAATGGGTCTCGTTCCGATCTGGATTAGACCCTTTAATTTTTTTTTTTTCATAATTTTAAAAATATTAAAAAATATTTTTTAAATAATATTATTAATTTTTATTTTAAAATATAATATTATATAAATATATATTAAAATAAAAAATTAATTAATTAATTAAACGACATGAATTTAAAAATAAAAAATTAAGCCTCACTTTAAACCTATTTATAACTTCACAAATCTATTTCAAGTGCACTCACTTAGGTCTAATCTAAACCTAATTATATTAGTGGTTTTTTGATTTGATAGTGTTCAAAAATTTTATGGTGCTTTATTTTCACATTAATGTCATTGGTCTTGTCTGTGTGAATTTATATTTTTAGTCTTTAATAATATAATTCGCAACAAAAATACATATACGAGTGCTTATGGCTTACTACCGTCTATGAATTGTTAAATATGAAATGGCAAAAGGTTCAGGGTATTGCACTTCATCCCTAAAAAAATCTCATTTTGACAGTAAATTCTTTATAAAGCAACAAAAAGTATTTCATTTCGCCCATAAGTTATCTCCAATCACAAATTATATTTCAGCGTAATTTTTTAAATTAAAATGGTACAATTTTTAAATTAAATTTAAAGTTCAACTCTAATTTATCTATTTTAATTTCACTTTAAAAAAATATTCAGTATATATTCCTTTTAATTCCATTTACAATAATTAATTTATTTCATCAAATATCTATTTATAATTTTGTTAACATATTAGTGTAATTATATATACAATTTGTATTTTTACGTTTAGTTAGTAAAAATAATATTTAATTAACATATAATTAAATAATATAACAAAACAAACTAAACAACTAATAATAAAATTTAAACAAAAAAGTAAAAACTGACATTAAATTAAACAAACTATGAAAATAAATATTACAATTAATAATACAACTTAAATAGAAAGTAAATTATGCATTGATGGTCACATATTCATCCCATAAATAAAAAATTAAATTTCTAAATAATTTTGAAACATGACAAATTATTATAGAATTTATTAATTTTTAAAAAAATAGAGATAATCCAAAACGCAAGCACTGTTCAGTTTGCCAAAATGACACAAGATCTGGCGAGGCATTAGTGAGCTTTTCCTGCGTCATTTTTGGCGTGAAATGCCATAATAACGCACCATTAGAGATGGCATAAAATTGCTTTGGCCAAATCACTTTTTCATTTTATTTTTGTCTATCATCTCTGATATGCTTCATTTTAGTCTCTCATCTGTAGTCCACCTCATTAATGTTCCTAATCATATGATTACATTAATAATTGACGGAATTTTTTTAAATTAGGTAAATTTTATTACAAAGGGTATTTTATTTCAAAAGGAAAAGTAATAGTTTTTCAATATAAATTTTTATACTAAACTTAAAACTCATCTCCAATCTATCTATTTAAAATTTTATTTTAAAAAGAATATTCTCTATATATTTCTTGTTATTCTACAATAATTATTTTATTTTATCAAATATTTATTTATAATTTTGTTAATATATTAATACAATTACATATATTCAATTTGTATTTTTATGTTTAGTTAATTAAAATAATATTTTAATATACCAAAACAAACTAATTAAGGTAATTTACACATAATTAAAATAATATATAAAAAATTACATGATATAATATACATAAAATTATAGCCATAAATCTTTAAGATATATGTAAGTAAATTAAGTTAATGTTGATTACCTTAAAAATAAATCTGTTATTTTCTATTTTTTGAAAATAAAGCAACCCTTGGTAATAGAATATTCCATCTAATTTAAAAAGATTCTGTCAATTACTAACAGAATGGTATGCTTATAACATTAAATGAAATGAGTTGTAGAGATAAGAGACTAAAATGAGATATTTGAGAAATAAGGGATGAAAATGAGACAAAAAGTAAAAATGAGAGACTAATTTGGTCAATTGCTTTTGTTGAAACACTTTGGATTTGGTCAATTTTCTTGCAGGATTTGTAGCACTTTTGACGAGATTTTATAGTAATAGCACCTTGGTTCCTAAAATTGCTCTAGTTCAAGCACTTTGCACTCTAATTAACTTTTAGGCGAATTTTATAGTATTTTACCACCTAAAATTGTTTTTTGGAAGTACTTAACCCCTTAAAATTATTTTTGTGGTTACCTTAACCCTCTAAAAGTTTATCCATTTTTTCATACAATTTGAGTCCTTACTATTTTGTAGGTAATTTAATTAGCTAAAGTAGTAAAACACTATAGATGGTTCCATTAAAAGGAAATTTAAAAAGTGTTAATATAGTAATTCACATAAAAGAGGAAATTATAACCTTTAATTTTCCCATCTACATATAAAGTTATGATGTGTCCAACATATTACCAATCAACATTATAAGTTTTGATGTCTTTTATATTAGAGACAAACATCATTCAACTAATTGTTATTGTAGGTGCATTTATATCAATTATAGATGAAGAAACTTTTGAGTAGCAAAGAATTAATAAAATATTTTAAAAAATCAAAATAGATGATTGCAACCACTATTTTCAAAATCAATCATATCGGATTGGACTGGTCAGTCCAATCAGAAATGAGTATTTAGTTTGATCCATTTGATTATAAATAATAAAAAATTCAGTTAAATTATTTTTGATGGGATAAAATTGGATAAAAAAAAATGATAAGAACCAAAAAATCAGCCAGTCCTAAGTAACTAGTCTTTGGTATTTTTATAAAGTTTAAATTTAGTATTTAGTTACATGTACGCGGTTATTTGAATTTTAAACTTTATTAGATATTTTTTTTTGGTTGGTTATCTATCTTATTTTTACCTCTAAAATTTTGTAACAATTAGTGTATTATAATACCATTTGACATAACATAATAAAAAATATAATTAATTTTTATTAGATCGATCGAACAGGTGATTGAACCGATAACTGTCAGCAAGAACAATTTGCTTACTGGTTCAATTATAAATATACTGGTTGGTTGCAACTCTTACAAGTGATCACAATTCCAAATACAATTTTTTTTATTAATGGTTTCTTTCCTATTTTTAATGAGTAAAATACTCATAAGCTAGGTGAGGTCAAATAAGCTGTATATATGCTATAATTTTGAAGAGTACACTAAGACAATAGTGTCACAGAAATACCGTGGAAAAATATATAAAGCTCCAGTAAAAAATTGCAATCGAAATTTTACAAGTATAAAGGTTTATTAAAAATTACAAATTAAATTATTTCAAGATATTTTTTAAGGTTATTCTCATATTCACTTTTGAACATTCTTGACCGCTTCATCTAATACTTCTAGTTAAATTCTTTTTTGACAATTAGTTGTTTTTTTTTTTGTTTTTAGAAATAAATTCTTAAATTTTAGAGTAAATGAAGTAAAATATCATCTACATAAAGATAATGGTATGAAAAAAATCAATAAATAAAAGAAAGTGGGGCATAAATTTTAAAGGATAAAGTGCTACTATAAATAGTAATTTTAGATGGTGAAAGAGTTTGAACGCAAGTAATTTTAGGTGGTGAAGTGCTACAAGACGAGTAAAATGCTACAAGATTTGTCAGAAAGTTCCTTGAAAAGGATCGAGAAAGCTTTTCGGACCGACATAGAAAAAGGTCTCCGACGTAAGCAATTACATAGAGCAATTTTTTTTATTTTTTATTTTTGTCTCATTTGGAGGGGTTTACTGCTGCAATGCAATTTTGTTAGGAAGTTAGTGCAATTTGCCCAAAAGTTTATATATATGATACTAGAAGAGTTTCTTTAAATAATCACAACGAAAAATCCTATTTTAAAAGTATGTGAATTTAATTACATCAATATACTTGTATAATAGAAAATAAAAAATATAAAAAATATAGAATTTAATCATTGTTGTGAACTGTCATTCTCCTTGAGCGTTCACCAATCACACAACAAGCGCATTTATACTTATCTTTGAGTAAAACTTGTTCAAATTATTTTTGACAGGGAGTCGACTGAAAATCTCAGCCATTTGCAGGAACACAGATCGCCCAATTCTTGTTGGCTCTATGATTGTATTGGGTGTATTGAAATTATGTTGTTCACTTAATTATGATTGCACTATAAAACCATCTCCCAAATAAATAAATGAATTCGATATGCTTGTACAAAGTGTGACATATTCCCTTGCAATTCCCATCATTCTTTGCTTTATAATTAGTCCCAAAAATTCATCGTTCATATCAGGTTTGAACGATTGACATTCCATCTCCACACAGCAGATTTTGAAGGAATATATTCCTCCAAAATCTTTCAGCATGGGCATCCATATCAAGCACAACTTTGATCAAAATTGAAGTGAAGAGAGTAATAATGTGACGAGTGTATTTGGCTAAGGACCAACAATTTGAAACAAAATGAGAATCACAAGAAATCTTGGTTATAAATAGAGATGAAATAACCTATCAAAATTCATCCCCGTATAATATATTTTTGGCATGAGGAAGAGAGGGCTTACATGAAGAGAAGAGCCCTTGTTTAGTAGCCAAGAATGACTTGCCTGTAATCCTTTCTCTTCTTTATCATGCTAGTCCTCTTCTTCCCCTTCACCATGCTGATTATACACATGCAGCACAATTATACATAATATATTTAGCTCAAAATTGCTTTACTTTTATTCCCTATATATATATATATATATATATTGGAGTTGAATTTTATTCGAAGATATCTTTCTCGGAAATCACATGCTTTTATGTTCCATTTTTAGTGAAGGGAGACAAATATAAAAAAAATAAAATTTTTTTTAGCGAAAATCTTCTTTCTTGCATTTCCTTTTTCTCGGATTTTTATGGGACTTTATTCTAATAATAAAGAGGAGCTATGGGCTCTTAGAGAAGGGATTAAGTTTGATAAAAATTTGGATATAGAGAAAATGGTTACCTATACTTATTCAGTATCTCTGCTTAATTGTTTTTACAGGAAGCAAAGAAAGAAAAAGTATGCAGTAAACATTAAAAGATCTCTAAAAAAGAAAGATGAAATAAATGTGATCAAAATGACAAAAAATATTCGTTAATACATATAGATTTCATTTTCTCAACTCTTGCAAGTGGAGGCACCCTGAGCTCAAGCTCAGAATATTAGGTAAGAGCTCGAGCTCAGGTTCAAGCCTTCAAATTTTACAAAGCTCAAATCCAAATCTAGCAGGAGTTGAGTATTAGGTATCAATCACCAAAGATATAATTTTTGTACACTTCTAAAACTTATTATCCAAAAACTGTCATTACTTATTTCTCGTACAATAAGTAAAATTCTAAGGATTATATATTTTACATTAACTCTGTGTATTTCTGGATATAATACATAGTTTTATCTTAGTGGGCTGTAAGTAACTCATGCTAGTTTTGCCTGTAAATTTAAGACTTGACTTGGGTTCCTTTTGGGCTCACTGTGATCAAACTTAGCCTTTTTAACTCCCCTAAAAATCCTTATCAAAGAGGGAAAAAAAAATAAAAATTCCCCCTTAAACTATCGAAATTAATAAAAGTTCACATCATTAATCACGCAATAATCATAGTTAATAAATAAAGATAAAAAAAAAATTACTTTAGCTTTATTTTTTGTTCCCCAAAATGGCTTGGTTGGATTTATCAATAAGGTAGAAACTTTTTTATGATTAAAGTATATCTTATAGTTGTCATATATGCTTCAATGCTTAGATTGTTAATATCGCAAATTATCATTGATTTTCTTATATTGGGACTAGTAGATTTGATTTTTATCAAGCTTTTTGGTGTTCTAATTTTACAATTAAGGAAAAGCTTGAAGTTTAAAGATATAATTTGTAAACATGTAAGCAAGGTAAGGGTTCAATTACTTAAGTATTAGTATATGTTTATAGTGAAACATGTCACATTTTTTTTTTTAGTACAGCCAAACCAGCACTAATGAACCGGATGCTATAAACACTCTGAAAATTAAACTTCTTTGGATGAGAGTAATAGTAGGATAGGTGAACCTTTGGAGAGTTCTCGTGTTGTAACACTCTTTAAATGAATGAAAATATTGCCTTATTATATTTTGATTTTAAATATATTGTTATTTAATAAAATTCTATTCAGAATGAGTAAATATAGGGAAAATCTCAAAGATGATAATATATAAGATTCAGATCGATAAAGGTAATTTTCCTTTACTAGGGGCTTAACCAGAAATTTTAGAGAGATGAACTTTAATTGCCTTATGCATATTAGGTTGTAGAGAGTTTAGACTTCAACTTGTTTCTTTTTTCTTCGTAGATGACAAATTTTTGAAAGTGGATTTCACGCATATTTTTTTCAGTTTTTTTTTTTTTTAGAAAATTGATGAATTTCATCATTCATACAATAAGATATCACAAATTATTCATCGATTAAGTGGGATTCAAAGCTAACATTTTTTTTTTTAAATTGTAGCATCTGGATGCCTTAGTCTTACCATTGTGCATGATCTCATTGGCTAATTATTATTTTCTTTTTTTTTTTTACAGTTTCAAGAGAGTTTTTTTTTTCTTCATATTTGCCTTAAGATTTTCTGTCCAACTTGTATTTTGACCTTACAACCTATCTGTTCTTCTACTGTTCAACTTTTAGAGGGTCAAAAGAGTAAAATTAGACAATTATTATGAATTAAGGCTACCATATCTAATTGGAATTTTGAACCTAGTGGATCAATTGATCCCACTACTTAAAGTGCCTTCATGGCCAGCAAAGGATAATGCATGCGGTATGTTTGCATTGAGTTCATTTTCCCAACAAGGAAATTAATGCTTTTCATTTGTCAAAATTTAAGTAAATATATTTATTCGTTAATTTATTCATCCAAAAAAACCAAGATTTGCTCAAATAAAACAGTCAAAATTAATTATATCACAATAGAAAATAAATTCTACCTTCATAATTATTCAATTCATTTATTCTAAAGCTTAATTACATAATTATATTAATTACCAAAAAACTATTTTAGTAGAAATTTGTTTAGCATCACATGTAACAAACTAACAAACTAACAATATTAAAGTGATGTGTGGCATGGATGGATTAAAGAACATTATAAACATTCTAGACATTTATTAGTGATAAAATATTAAGTGGCAATATCAAAATTGTCAATATATATAAATAAGTGATAAGAATTTTTGTACTATTATAATAACAATAATTTTCACAAGTTAGTAGCGATAGGAATTCTGTATGGTGACACAAAAACGATACATGTACAACTCAATGATAATAGCATTATCACTATAACTCTATGACTATAGTTATGTTATCATTTAGTTGTTATTATACATATTATGAACACATCATCTTAAAAAATAATTTCAAACAACACCCTCTAAATCGATGTGTATAATGTGGAGTCACATATTCCCTTCCAACTCTCCTACAACTTTTAGCTTGACAATTAGTGCCAAAAGTTCTTTCTTCAGCTTAATTTGAAGGTTGACATTCCATCCCCATATAGCAGATTGAAGGAATATATTCCACCAAAATCTGCATGCATGGGCAGCAACAAGTGTACACAACTTGATGCAAGGGCAAAAGAAGAAAGTTATGGATAAGGCAATTTGGATAAGGGTCAACAATTTTGAAAGAAAATGAGAATCTCAAGAAATCTTGGCTATAAATAGAGATCACAAAACCCATGAAAATTTATAACCAAATGCATTCCAAGTAATATATTATAGCATTAGGAAGAGAGGGCTTACATGAAGAGAAGAGCCCTTGTTTAGTAGCCAAGAATGACTTGCCTGTAATCAATCCTCTCTTCTGAGGATAACAAGAATTAGGAGACACCCTTTTGTGGGGGTTTTCAGGCAGTCATCTTGGCTTAGTTGACAGGCTCTTCTTTGTCATGTTAGTCCTCTTCTTCCCTACATCTGGCAGCTCAAACATGTTCCACTATCATATACATTTTATCGTGCCAATTTTATAACTCATATTTTCTTTTTGAAACGTCTCAAAATAAGGGTTCATTTCCTAAAATGGAAATAGTTTTATTTTTTATAACTACCATCTCATTTAAATTAATGATTTAATATTACTAACTTCCAATCAATACTTTTAAGAACAATAACGTAAAATATACAAAGTTTTTATTTTTTTAACTTTCATCTAAAAGTCCATACCGAGTCAATCTGGAGCTATAATATTGGGACAGCAGAGTATGTACTACATAAAAATGAAGGTAAGTTACTTTACTTTTTAACTCTTCTTTTGTGATGTAAAATGTTTTCAGAAGGAATTACTCTTTTTTGGTAATTAGATGTCTTTTAAAAATATTTCTTATTCAGAGGAATTTTTTTATAATGTCATTAGAAAAACTATTGATGTATGACTGTAATATGCAGGGTCGCCAACCCCCCCCCCCCCCACCCCCAACCACAAGAAGGTATTTTTGCATCAACCAGAATACCAAAAGATGAAACAAATATGCATACTTCACATAAACAAATTCCACAAGCAAGTACTTTTTCCAATTTCAGTTTGGTAAATGTTTTACACAGATATTTAAAAAAATGTGTGTACCAACTTGTTCGTACTAGTTCTGTTTGAGTTAATTTGTCACGTATGAATTGTTTTGTTTTTTGCGGTAGAATTTGATGTTCTTTAAATAGTATTCAAGTATAATATGAATCATTAGATGTAGAAAATGTTGGCCAAACTCCTTACAAAAGAATACTTCACATCCAAAAAGGTAATTTTGGCATCCTCAAATGCTTAACCAAACACCCTAAAAGTAAAAGGTCTTAGGAAAAATGCACCATTTTCATGTATAAATCCAAAATTTCTTCACTTATATTGCACATTCAACTAAATGCTTGCAACATTTTTATGTCACAATTGAAACCAAAAGGGTGTCATTCTTAATTAATTCCAACTTCCAAGGTACTAAAAACATCTTATAAGACAATGGTTGCCCACTCGCATTATCTAGAAACATGACTGAAACCAGATCCAAAGCCTTAAAGAAACAAAGGAAAGGAATATTTTGTGATTCAATTGATTAAGTTGTGAATGTAATGGCAAGGCAATTAATCACTTTTGATGCAGCTGTGTTCGAAATCTTGCACGAGCTAATGTTAGTATGTATCTAGACACGTTAGACTTGTTAGGATTTTTCTCCGATATTTAAATCAGATCAAAAATATAAAAAATATAAATAGAAGATTAAAAATTATATTACCCGTCTATTATATCAGTTGAAAAGTATTTATAGGCATTCGTATAGGACACGTGAACTTTAGACTTTTGGCAGCGTCTCAATCATTCATTATTGAAGACGTATAACATAATCAATGGTAGTGATCGGATTGACCCGGTTCCTGAAATAGTGTCGTATCATGTTTCTAATAAAAATATGCAGATCTTGTCTTGTTGAATAAACAAGATTAAATACAAAAATATGACTTTTATACATCAATTTGTATAAAATATATTTCTTATTTCAGTTGAAGGATCACCTATATTATTAAAAGAAATTTTATCTTACCTAATTGAATACCTACTACGTTATGTTACCTAGCATATATCGAAGTAGGTAAAAAACCTCAATAAAAAAATAGATCAACTTGGACACAATTAGTCTAGTATTAAGTGACTTACAATTATTTAGGACAATTTTAACGTTATTAGCTAACATCTTAGCTATTCCCTTGGCTATAATTTAACTGAAAGATGTGCATGTTACAACTATACGATGACTCTTTGAAATTAGGTTTGACCACCAGAAATAGTGTCAGATGTTGAATACTTTTTTTCTCACTTTTCAAAAATATTTGGAGGAATATATTATAAGAATATAATCTTAATATCTAATTCTCTATCTCTAACTACGTTTTCCTTCCTTCCGTAAATTTTATCTATTTTTCTTTAAAATATTCTCCAAAGAGCTTTTGATATGATCAAATTAGTCCGAACTGAATTACTTATGGATAAGTTAAGTTGACATAAAATATAACGGGTTTAAGTATGAATTGAATTATTTTAAAATTATAATTAGGAAAGTCCTAATAATATACAATTTAAAAAAGGTTATCTTCTAGAAAATTCGATACTCTAATTTGATAATTAAAAAAAAAAAAAAGCTTATCACACAAGGTAAATACTTTTTTTTCTCCTCATATAAATATATCATCTCATCAGTTATCTTCTTCTCCTTATATAAATATATTATCTTCTCCATGGAATGAGGTCCGTGTTGGGTTCACATGGTTGTGGGAAACGTATGCACAGCGAAATTTATTTTTTTAAAAAAATATATTATATCACATATAATTAAAAATGAGTCCCTGAACCCTTTCACAATTACTCACTAGTGCATTTTTCTAATACTTATACCAAGAAGGTTTCAGAAACCCTTGTCCTAATTTGCACTTCTTCTGATGTAGGGATTAAAATGATTCAAATCGTTATCCCACCACGAATGAATCTCCAAGTTCTTCAATTCAAACCTCTTTAATTGAAAACTGATTCGTTTCTAAGATTCAAAATATTATCCATCTAACGGTATCCACACCTTGAATGCTCACTCGAAACCGAATTCTATGCTAGTAGTTTTCGATTCGATAATTCTATCCTAGAATGATTTTATTTGGAACAAAAACACACTAATAATTAGTATTTTAGGTGTTTAATTTAATTCTTAATTCAATAATTGAATCAAAAATTAAACTAGTTAAAAATTTGGCAAACTTTTGGAGATTGTAGAGGAAGAAATGACGAATTCTTGGAGATGAAGAAAACCATTTTTCTTCAAGATATGGGCTGTTTTTTTCACATTTTTCCAGCAAAAAATCTGCGGTAAAAAGTTCTCAAAAAACGTCTAATAAGTTTGTCAATAAAGGCTACCACAAGTTCTTTCCATGTTAGATTTTCTTCTTTCTATATCTTTAACTCTTTTATAAAGTTTCTTTATCTCATAAGAACTTTCCTTTCTCCATATTCCCTCTTAGGATTTGGATTCCCAATCCAACTTTCTTTAGAAATTGGATTTCCAATCTAATTTCCTAACGGGCTTCCTACAAGCCCACATCTAATAAGCCTAAATCTAATTAATCAATTAAACTATTGTTTAATTAATCTAATCAATTATATTAATCAATCTAATGAACTAATTAAGCTCATCTTAATTATTTAATAAAATTAATTAGTTAAATATTCCAATCAGGCTTCCTAATTCAGTTAGGTCCAATCAATTAATCCAATTAATTAATTAAATTAGTTCAGTACTTAAATTAATTTAAACTCCATTAATTGATCACATTAATTAATTTTATCCAACACTTGAATTAATTTCTAGGCTAGAAATGAACTTATCTAAATTTTGTGTATGACCCCTTATGTTCACTATAAGCTAGTCGTGGGCTCATAACTTGTGACATAGTCGAATAAATTATTATTCCAATTAATCAATTTAATTAATTAATCCTCTTGAATTTAACTCATTAATTCCAAGAACCCACAAGTCATGGGAAACACCTAGCAGTGCATTTGACTTCTAGTTTTAGGTGAATGTGCAAACTTATTCCAATTACGAATACCATGCAAGTGTAGTCATTTCATCATCTAATCTCTTGATTGAGTATAGGGCATGAATTATTAGTCGAAACCTCATTAGCTCAATAACTATATTTTCATTACTAGTAGCTTGACTCAATGATGAACAATTAGAAAACCCCACGTCCAATTTTCATCCAACCTTGGCCAAGAATTTTAGAGTCAAGTACAGTGGAACACATAGAAGATTCGCCTATTCATCTAGATAGATGATGAATCCTTTATTGACCACTTATTAACCTTCATACATGAAGATGCTACACTCAATGTAAATCCTTTTGTGATTGTCATGCAATCAGGAAATACATCAAAGTAAAACATGTCATGCACATGGTTACCATGGTGTCTCAAGTCCAATAACTAATTCTTGCACTATCGTAATGAGATAATTCCCATTCGACAATAGTTCAGTGTACTTGTTCCCCTACAAGCACCCTTATATATGCACTAGTGTATCCACACCAATACCCATGGAACGAGGCATCCTTCTTTCGAGTCTGCTTCATATGCAAAAGTCCCAATGGGATCAATGATGTCTTTTCTCATTTATCATTGACTTACAACACTTTAAGACCACAACCTTAAAGGCGTATTCCATAATCGTCATCATATGTGCGACCACACCCCATAGCTATTTGTGATTTTAGGAATTTATCTAATTTTATAATAAATTTAAGATGAAGATTGTCATTTAAATGATATTAATATGACTAAAAATGATTCACAAGAGTATAAGAACTAAATCAATTAACTCGTCGGACACTACTCTAACAATCTCCTACTTGCCCTAAAGAAAATTACCCTTGTATTAAGGCTCATCTTTCCCAAGATTCATTCAAATACTTATCTAAGGGTTAAATCAGCGAGTCTGCAGGCAAATCTTTTCATGTTGATGTTGCATCTACTAACGATTTTTAGAATCATAGTATCGCTAATCTATTTTTCCTTGGCTCATTTGATGAGACCTTGGATTCTTTGCTTGTGCAATAGCTCCCATTGTTATCGCAGTAACTCCACTACTCAATCAACAACAGTTAGAAATACATCCAACACTTGGATTATGTTTTCTATCCAAACAGTTCCTTTTTTGCAGCATTGTATGCCCCGATGTCTTCAATCATGGTGGTGGAGTCTATAATTGTTACAAGCTTGAAACTCTTTCCAACTAACCATTCTACCATTTAGGATGAACTAAATCTAGATATAGACTTCAAGTTATCTACTTTGAACAAAGAACTAGATAAAATATCTTAGTTTTGGTTCTCCATAATCGTACAACAAAAAGAGATCCTTAGTGATTCATAAGTACTAAAGAAAGTCTTTACGACTTTCGACACTTTTCATATCGAATTGACTGATATCTACCTATGACACTCAGAGCATTGTTTCTCTTTCTTTTCAAGCCCTTGGGGATATGGACTTCAAAAAAGAAAATCCCATAACCCAAAAAGATTTTTTCCTAGGATTCTTCCATGCTAAACCCTTTTAGCATTTATTATATGTACTTGGATTTAGGATAGTTTAAGTATCCTTTTAGATCTATCTCCATATATCTCAATCCCCAATTCCTATGATGTTTTTCCCAAATTTCTCTTGGAGAACTTTATAGATGACAAGTCTCAATTGACTACAACATTCTTACATCATCCTTATAAGTAGAATGTCATCAACGTAAAACATAATAATCATCACCATATTCCCACTAACCCTCTTGTACACATATGACTCATTCGCATTCCTGAGGAAATCAAACTACTTGATTGCCTTGGTGAATCGAATGTTCCACATTCAGAAAATTTATTTTGAGTCCTTAGCATATCTCTTAAACTCGTAAACCTTTTACTTGCTTCTATTTGGTATGAAGACCTCATGCCACTTAACTTATAGCTCATTCTCAATATCCCTATTGAGAAAGACATTCTTCATATCCTTTTTCATATCTAATAGTTGTAATACATAGATATAACTAGCATAATCCAAATGGACTTTAACATTACATTTGGTAAAAGATATTCTCAACAGTCAACACCTTGACTTTGAAAGTAGCACTTCGCTACCAATCGTTCTTTTATAGGTTACCACCTCCCTATGTTCTTCAATTTTATATTTGTAGACCCATTTGCAGCCAATGAGAATTATTCCAACAATAGACCCACCAAGGTCAAACCTTGTTTGAGTACATAGAGTCTATTTCGCATTGCATAGAATTTCTCCATCTTTCTAAATTAATGTCATATATCATTACTCCTTAGTTGAATCAATATTCGAAAATAAAATCCTTCTTGTTTTTCTCTAGCAGGGGGCTCTTATCGTATAAATGGCCCCGAAATCCTTTCAAGTCTCCTTAGAGATTGTGTACTAAAAGTTTTAGTAATTTGTTCATGCACCAACTTGTGAGACAAATTATGTTTCTTGAACTGTTTCAAGTTCTATGATCTAGCCATTTCTATCCAATCAAAATTTCTTCTTCTCAAGAAGGTGGCAACCTTAGAAAATAAACTCCTTTATTCTTAGGAATCATAGAAATGGTATCCTTTAAATTCCTTAGGATACCCCATAATTTAATAAGATTGATTCATGATGAGTAAATTTTATGCTCATTAATTGAGTACCATTTGTTTATCTTTCTTATTAGTTTTTGAGATTTTTATGAGTTTTATTGTCGTTTTTAGTATTTGTTTTGCAGATTTGAAGATGAAGGAAAAATGTCACTTGGATGTACTAAAATCTACATTCATCTTACATTTTTTCACAAAAAAAATAAAAAATAATTGACCCGAGAATAGTAGCTACAATGCGTAGGCACTGCAGCTACTGGAATGCAGCGCCTATGTGCTACCAGACGGACAAGTAAGGGCAAAAAAGGTATTTTTGCCCTCTTTAGGGCATCTCCAATCAATCTTAAGTATTCCAAGAGCCTCCAAATCAGATTTTTAGAGAGGGGGAGAGAGGGAGAAAAGAGAAAAGAAGCCAAGAAATAAGAAGGAAGATGAAGATGAGAGATTTCTTTCAAGAGTTGAGAGGAATATATTTACAAGGGGAAAAAACTCATCCTACTTCCAAGTTTAATTTCATTTTCTTCTTTCTCTTATTAATTATGTTCATGGATATTATTAAGTTATTATTCATTTTTACCATCATGAACTAATTTATTTTTCTAGGGTTATGATGTAATCTAATTATGATATTTTGAATATTTGTATCAATTCAATTCTTGATTTATTTTTCAAGTTGAGTTTTCTATATTGTTTTTAATGCTTTCAATTACTTTGCCACTAATTAAATAATTTGCTAATCATATTGACCCAAGAGATGATCTATATGTCTAGTTCCATGTGTAGAAAATCATAAATTGCATGTGAGATAGGAATATATTTAGGTTTATTTGAGATCTATAGAACCTAATGAATTATTGATTGTTGTAATTCAAATAGGAATATAGTGTTTTCATTAGACCTTGGGAGAGGCTAGTGGATAATTTAGGGATTTTCGACTATCACTTGGGAAATAAATTGAGATTGATAAGATAAATTATTCAATTCGAATTAATTATGGTGAATTCATAACCCTAGGTTTTAAGTTTTTAAATTTCATCATTAGTTGATTTTGATTATTAATTAGTTTAGTTAGATTTAGTTTGTAATCATAAATACCCACTTTTGTTTATTCAAATAAAATTAGAGTTAACATACTTTCGGTACTTAATAATTCAACAGTTCTCGTGGGAACTATACTTACTCATTATTTTATTATTTGTATATGATAACGTGCACTTGTGTTCACAAAATTCCTCAACAATTTACATTCATCTTATCTCCCACTAATCGCTTTAAAAAAATAGGTCCCTTTAGACCCTTAGGTATATATGCAATGGGTCTTTTGCCACATCATATCTCATATGATGATTTTAGCACCGACTTAGATGATATTCTCACTTGATAAGAATATCATCAATTCTGGGTTGAATTCCTAGAATGAAGGAGAAAATAGGTGAAACTCAACTTGATTCACTTAAAATAAAAATCTAACTATCCATTACATAATCAAGAACTTACCACCTTAGTATTCTCTTCCTCAATCACATCGATAAATTTAATACTTTGGTCGGTTTAATTCTCTACTTTATGTCTAATTTATTTGAACCCTTCAAGGGATTTTAGAATAATTTAACTCATAAGAACTTTCATTTTTCATGATTACCTCTTAGGAGTTGGATTCTCAATCTAACTTCTTCTAGGAGTTGGATTCCCATTCTAATTTTATAATGTGTTTCCTACAAGTCCACACCTAATGTGTCTAGACCTAATTTATCAATTAGGCCCTAATTTAATTTAAGTCTTATTAATTAATCATATTAATTAATTTAATTCAATACTTGGATTAATAAAGGACTTGTTCAAGTTTTATCTGTGACCCTTTAAATTCACTATAAGTAACCATGGATTCACAATTCTTGTGTCTTAGTTGAACAAATTATTATTTCAATTAATTAATCCTCTTGGAATTAACCCATTAATTTCAATAATCCATAAGTCATGGGAAACAAATAACAATGCATTATGACTACTAGTCTTAGGTGAAGGTACAAACTTATCCCAATTAAGAATACCATGCAAGTACGGTCATTTCGTCGTCTAATCTCCTGAATAAGTTTATGGCATGGATTATTAGTCGAAACATCATTAGCTCAATAACTATATATCTATTCCTAGTAGCTTAACTTGATGATAAACAATTAGAAAACCTACATTTAATTTCCATCTAACTTTGGCCAAAGACTTTAAAGTCAAGTACAATGAAACACATAGGAGATTCATCTATTCATCTAGATAGGCGGCGGATCCTTTATTGGTTACTCATTAACCTCCATACATGAAGATGCTATACCCTTGTAATTGTCATGCCATCAAAAAGTACATCAAAATGAAACATGTCATGTACAAGATCACCATGGTGCCTTAATTTCAAGTACTAATTCTTGCATTATCGTAACGAGTAAATTCCCATTCAACAATAAAATATTTTCAATTAGGAATTTTCAAGCACGGTAGTTCAGTATACTTGTTCCCCAACAAGCACCCGCATACAAGCACTAGTGCCTCCACACAAGACCTATGGAACTAGGCATCCTCTTTTCGAACACACATCATATGCGCAAGTGTCAACGAGATCAATGATATCCCATTTCATTTATCCTTGACTTTGAACGTTTTAAGACTATATATTTAGAGACATATTCCACGATTTTCATCATATACACTACTAAGCTACGTAGCTATTTATAATATAAGGACTTCATCTAATTCTTATAATAGATTTAAGATGAAAATTGTTATTTAAAAGACATCTATTATTAAACTTTTAGAGGATCAAAAGAGTAAAATTAGACAATTAGTATGAATTAAGGCTACCATATCTAATTGGAGTTTTTAACCTAGTGGATCAATTGATCCCACTACTTAAAGTGCCTCCATGGCCAGCAAAGAATAATGCATGCCGTGTGTTTGCTTTGAGTGCATTTTTCCAACAAGGAATTGAATGCTTTTCATATGTCAAAGTTTAAGTAAATAAATTTATTCGTTAATTTATTCATCAAAAAATACCAAGATTCGCTCAAATAAAACAGTCAAACTTAATTATATTACAATAGAAAATAAGTTCTACCTTCATAGCTACTCAATTCATTTATTCTAAAGCTTAATTATATAATTATATTAATTACCAAAAAAACTATTTTAGTAGAAACTTGTTTAGCATCACATGTAACAAACTAGCAATATTAAAATGATGTGGCATCAATGAATTTAAGAACATTACAAACATTGGCATTCTATACATTTATTAGTGATAAAATATTAAGTGATAAGTGATAATATCAAAGCAGTAAGTGATAAGAATTTTTTTCCTATTACAATAATAATTAATTTACACAAGTTAGTAGTGACAGGAATTCTATATAATGACACAAAATTACGACACATGTACAGTACCAAATTAATGATAATAAAAATTATCACTATAACTCTATGATTATATTTGTGTTATCATTGAGTTGTTATTGTATATATTAATATGATCATATCATCTAAAAAAATAATTTCAAACAGCACCCTCTAAATCGATGTGTATAATGTGGAGTCACATATTCCCTTCCAACTCTCCTACAACTTCTAGCCTGACAATTAGTGCCAAAAGTTCTTTCATCAGCTTAATTTGACGGTTGACATTCCATCCCCATATAGCAAATTGAAGGAATATATTCCACCAAATCTGCATGCATGGTAAGCAACGAGTGTACACAATTTTGATGCAAGGGGCAAGAGAAGAAAGTTATGGATAAGGCAATTTGGATAAGGGTCAACAATTTTGAAAGAAAATGAGAATCTCAAGAAATCTTGGCTATAAATAGAGATCACAAAACCCATGAAAATTTATAACCAAATGCATTCCAAGTAATATATTATAGCATTAGGAAGAGAGGGCTTACATGAAGAGAAGAGCTCTTGTTTAGTAGCCAAGAATGACTTGCCTGTAATCCTCTCTTCTGAGGATTACAAGAATTAGGAGACACCTTTTGTGGATGGTTTTCATGCAGTCATCTTGGCTGAGTTGACAGGCTCATCTTTATCATGCTAGTCCTCTGCTTCCCTTCTTCTAGCTCAAACATGTTCCACTGTTATATACATTTTATCGTTCCAATTTTATACTCATATTTTTTTGCTGAAATGTCTCAAAATAAGGGTTCATTTTCTAAAATAAAAATAGTTATGTTTTTCAAAACTACCGTCTCGTTTACATAATGATTTGACATTAATTACTGATTTTCAAATAACACTTTTGAAAACAATAATGTAAAAAAATACAAAAAATTTATTTTGTTTAAATTTCATCTAAAAATCCATTCCGAGTCAATCTGGAGCTATAATATTTGGACAAGAGAGTATGTACTACATAAAAATGAAGGTAAATTACTTTGCTTTTTAACTCTTCTTTTGTGATGTAAAATATTTTCAAAAGGAATTACTCTTTTTTGGTAATTAGATGTCTTGTAAAAATATTTCTTATTTGGAGGAATTTTTTACAATGTCATTAGAAAAACTATTGATCTTTTTAATAATTCGAGTTACTTTGTAATACATTAATACGACTGTAATATGCAGGTTGCAACCCCCCCAACCCAACCGCAAGAATGTATTTTTTTCATCAACCAGAGCACGAAAGATGAAACAAATATGCATATTTTACATAAACAAATTCCACAAACAAATACTCTTTCCAATTTCAAATTGGTAAATGATTTAAACAGATTTTTAAAACATGTGTGTACCAACTTGTTCGTACTAGTTCTGTTTGATTTAATTTGTCATGTATGATTTTTTTTATTTTTTTTTATTTTTTTGCGGTAGAATTTTATATTCTCATTTAATAGTATTCAAATATAATATGAATCATTAGATGTAGAAAATACTGACTTGAAACTTTTAAGCAGCTCAATAACTAATGCAACCACGCAATAATGTTGGCCAAACTCCTTACAAAAGAATACTTCACATCCAAGAAGGTAATTTTGGCATCCTCAAATGCTTAACCAAACACCCTAAAAGCAAAAGGTCTTAGGAAAAAATGCGCCATTTTCATGTACAAATCCAACATTTGTGCACTTATGGTGCACATCGAACTAAATGCTTGCAACAGTTTTATGTCACACTTGAAATCTAAAGGGTGCCATTTTTAATTAATTCCAACTTCTAAGGTACTAAAAAAGCGTCTTATAAGACAATGGTTGCCCACTCGCACTGGCAGAATCATGACTGAAACCAGATCCAAAGCCTTAAAGAAACAAAGGAAAGGAATATTTTGTGATTCAGTTGATTAAGTTGCGAATGTAATGGCAAAGCAATTAATCACTTTTGATGCAGCTGTGTTCGAAATCTTACACGTGCTAATGTTAGCTTGTAATTAAAACACATTAGATTTGTTGAATTTTTTTTCGATATTTAAGTCATATCGAATTAGAAAAATGATAAAAAATTAAATACCAAAAATATAACTAGAAGATTAAAAGTTATATTACCCGTATACTATATCAATTGGAAAGTATTTTTAGACATTGTCTGTGTGTAGGACACGTGAATCTTAGATTTTTGGCAGCGTTTCAAACATTCATTATTGAAGACGTACAACACATAATCAACGGTGGTAATCGAATTGATTCAATTCCTTAGATCGTGTTGAATCATGATTCTAATAAAAATATACAAGCCTTATCTTGTTGATTAAATAAGATTAAGTACAAAAATATGACATTTATACATCAATTTTTATGAAATATAATTCTTATTTCAGTTGAAGGATCACCTATATTATTACAAAGAATTTTACCTTAACTAATTGAATACCTACTATCGTTATGTTTCCTAGCATATATCGAAGTAGGTAAAAAACTCAATAAAAAAATAGATTAACTTCGACACAATTAGTCTAGTATTAAGTGACTCTTACAATTATTTATGACAATTTTAACATTATTAGCTAACATCTTAGCTATTCCCTTGGCTTTAATTTAACTGAAAGATGTGCATGTTACAACTGTACGATGTCTCTTTGAAATTAGGTTTGACCACCAGAAATAGAGTGTCAGATGTTGAATATACAATTCTTGAAAGGAAAAAAAAAAGTAATCTTCTAGGGGATTCCATACTCTAATTTGAAAATAAAAAAAAATCTTAACTACTTTCTTTTTTGATATAAACATATAATCTCATCAGTTAACTTCTTCTTTTTATATAAATATATAATCTCTTCTATAAAATGAGGTGCATGTTGAGTTTACACGATTCTAGGAAATATATTCATAATAGAATTTATTTATTTTTGAAAAAAAAACAAACATTATATCATATACAATTAAAAACGAATCCATGAACTTTTCACAATGACTCACTTATCATTTTTCTAATACTTATACCAATAAGATTTCAAAAGCCCTTATTCTGATTTGCATTCCTATTGATATAGGGATTGAAACGATTAAATCGCTATCTCAACACGAACGAGTCTGCAAATTTTTTAATTTAAACCCATTTGATTGAAAACTAATTGGCTTTTATGATCCAAAATATTATTCATCTAACGATATTTATACCTTGGATGCTCATTTGCAATCGAATCCTATACTAGTAGTTTTCAATTCGATAATTCTATTCGAGAACAAATTTGTTTGGAACAAAAACATACAAACAATTAGTGTTTTATGTATTTAATTTAATTCTTAATTCAATAATTGAATAAATAATTAAATTAGGTAAAAGATTGACAAACTTTTGAAGATTAAAGGAGGAAGAAAGAATGAATTTTTGGATATGAAGAAAATCATTTTTCTTCAAGAGAGAGAGACTGTTTTTTTCACATTTTTCCAGCAAAAAATCTATAGTAAAAAGTTCTCAAAAAATGTCCAAAAAGTTTGCCAATAAATGTTACCACAAGTCCTTTCCATGTTAGATTCACTTATTTCTTTATCTACAACTCTATTAGGAAGTTTCCTTATATCATAAGAATTTTCCTTTCTTCTTATTACCTCTTGGGAGTTGAATTCTCAATTCAACTTCTTTTAAAAATTATATTCTCAATCTAATTTCCTAATAGGCTTCCTACAAGCCCACAACTATTGGGTCTAAATCTAATTAATTAATTAAGTCATGGTTTAATTGATCTAATGAATTATATTAATCCATCTAATGAACTAAATAAGTCCACCTTAATAAATTGGGCATTGTAATTCAAGTCCAATCAATTAATTCAATTAATTAATTAAATTAATTGAATATTAGAATTAATTTAAACCTTATTAATTAATCACATTAATTAATTTAATCCAATACTTAAATTAATTTCTAGGCTAAAAATAGACTTGTCCAAATTTTTTGTGCGACCCCTTAAGTTTACTATAAGCTAGTCGTGGGTTCATAACTTTTATGATTTAGTTGAACAAATTATTGTTCCAATAAATTAATTTAATTAATTAATTCTTTTGGAATTAACCCATTAATTCCAAGAAACTACAAGTCATGAGAAACAACTAATAGTGCATTATGACTCTCAGTTTTAGATGAAGATGCGAACTTATTTTAATTACGAATACCATATAAGTATGATCATTCCATCATCTAATCTCGTGATTGAGCCTAGGGTATGGATTATTAGTCGAAACTTTTTTAGCTCAATAATTATATTTTCATTTCTAGTACCCTTGATGATGAATATTATAAAACCCCATGTCTAATTTTCATCTAATCTTGGCTAAGAATTTTAGAATCAAGTATAGTGGAACACATGGAAAATTCGCCTATTCATCTAGATAGGTGACGAATCCTTTGTTGGCCACTCATTAATCTTCATACATGAAGATGCTACACTCAATGTAAACCCTTTGTGATTGTCATGCAATTAATACATCAAAGTGAAATATGTCAAGCATAAGGTTACCATGGTACCTTAAGTCCAAGGACTAATTCTTACACTATCGAAATGAGAAAATTTTCATTCAATAATAGAATGTTCTTGCAATTGGGAATTTTCAAGTTGGGCAGTTTAGTATACTTGGTCCCCTACAAGCACCCTCATACATACACTAGTATCTCCAAACCAATGCCCATTGAAGTATAAGAACGATCAGATCAAGTAGCCTATCAGGTATTACTCTAACAATCTCCCACTTGCCATAAAGATAATTATCCTTGTATTAAGGCTCTTCTTCCCAAGATTCGTTCAAATACTTATCTAATGGTTAAATCAGTGGGTCTACTTTATTTTTTTCTCAGGAAAATCTTTCCATATTGATGTTGCCTCTACCAATGATTTTTAGAATCATGGTATCGCTAATCTATTTCTCCTTGATTCATTTGATGAGACTTTGACTTCTTTTCTTGTGCAATAGCCCTCATTATTATCGCAGTACTCCACTACTCAATCAACAATATTAGAAATACATCCAACACATGGATTGAGTTTTCTATCCAAATAGTCCTTTTTTATAGCATCGCATGCCCCCAATATATTCAATCACAGTGGTGGAATCCACAATTATTACAAGTTTGGAACTTTTTCCAACTAACCGTTCCACCATTTAAGATGAACATGAATCTAGACATAGACTTCAAGTTATCTACTTTGGACTAAAAATTAGATAAAATATCTTAGTTTTGGTTCTCCATAATCGTACAACAAAAAGAGATCATTAGTTCTTGGTAAGTACTAAAGATAGTCTTTACGACTTTTAACACTTTTCACATTAAATTGACTGATATCTGCCCGTGACACTGAGAGCATTTTTGATATCAAATCTTCTACATAGATTTTCATATTTTATGCTTCCTATCAAGGATGCATAAAGTATGCGAGTCATTGTTTCTCTTTCTTTTACAAGTCCTTGAGGATGTGGACTTCGAAAAAAAAATCCCACAACCCAAAAATAAGAATCTTTTCTAGGATTCTTCCATGCTAAACCTTTTTAGCATCTAATATATGTACTTGAATTTAGGATAGTCTAAGCATCCTTTCAGATCTATCTCCATAAATTTCAATCCCCAATCCCTATGATGTTTTTCCCAAATTCCTCTAGGAGAACTTTGTAGATGACAAGTTTCAATTGACTGCAACATTCTTACATCATTCCATTGAGTAGAATGTCATTAACATAAAACACAATAATCATCAAAATATTTCCACTAACTCTCATGTACACATATGGCTTATTCGCATTCCTAAGGAAATCAAACTACTTGATTGCCTTGGTGAATCAAACGTTCCACATTCAAAAAATTTATTTAGTCCTTAGCAAATCTTTGAAGCTCGTAAATCTTTTGTTTGCTTCTGTTTGGTATGAAGATCTCATGCCACTTAACTCATATCTCATTCTCAATACCCTTATTGAGAAAAGGCAATCTTCATATCCCTTTATCTAGTAGTCGTAATACATAGATATAGCTAGCATAATCCAAATAGACTTTAGCATCACATTTGGTAAAAGGTATCCTAAACTGTTAACACCTTGACTTTGAGAGTAACACTTCGCTACCAATCGTTCATTTATAGGTCACCACCTTCCTATGTTCTTCAATTTTATATTTGTAGACACATTTGTAGCCAATGCGAACTATTCCACCAATAGGCCCCCAAGGTCAAACCTTGTTCGAGTCATGGAGTCCATTTTGCATTGTATGGCATTTCGCCATCTTCTCGAATTGATATAATTGCTCCTTAGTTAGATCAATATTCGAAAAGAAAATCTTTTTTGTTACTCTCTAGCGGGGGCTCTTATCATATAAGTGGCCCCGAGATACTTTCAGGTCTACAATTGTGAGATAAATTGTGATTCTTAAATGATTTCAAGTTCTATAATCTAGCAATTTCTATCTAATAGAGATTCCTTCTTTTCAAGAAGATGGCATCCCTAGAAAATAAATTCCTTTGTTCTTAGGAATCACAGAAACGGTATCCTTTAGATTCCTTTGGATACCCTATAAATTTATATAAGATTGATTTACATTCATCTTATCTCCAAGTCCCTTTATACCCTTAAGTATGCTATGGGTCTTTTGCCACCTCATATCTCATATAATGATTTTAGCACCAACTTAGATGATATTCTTATTGGATAAGAATATCATCGATTCTACGTTGAATTCCCAGAATAAAGAAGAAAATAGATGAAACTTAACTTGGATTCACTTAAAATGAGAATCTAATTGTCCATTAGATAATCAAGAACTTACCACCTTAGTATTCTCTTTCTCGATCACATTGATAGATTTTTTTAATACTTTGGCCGGTTATGTCTAAATTATTTGAATACTTCGAAGGTTGTTAGAATAATAAAGTAAGCATAGTTCGTTTGTACACTAACACTTAGTGGACTGCTTACATCTCTTTCATATCCAAAGGCGTGGTCCCTGCTCCATTTGTCCCATAAATGATGATTTAGTCATGTTTTTCTTGAGACAATGTTTACAAGTTGGCACCTCATGCAAGTCCAAAAAATAAGCAAATGTACCATCTTGTGAACTCTTTCTTTAGAGATATGACCTAATCTAACTTACCACAAGTATGCACTATTTTGATTATATAATTCTAATATTACTTTATTGATTATGTAGCATGGAATTTTAGGGTTGTATAGTTTTTTTGTCAATATTGCAAAGACAAATAACTAATTATATCCTAATTATATCTAGAGTTAAGTAGATTATTCATATAGCCAATAAAACAACGCTTACCTTATTCTCAATCTTAATGATCGTTCTTTGTCTTAGTCTCCATTATCTTGTCATCCACTACAACTCCTTGCAGAGATAGATCATATCCAATATCCAATACCCAAGAAAAGTTTATCAACCTTAATATTTGATATCAGCAAAATATAAACTTGAATTAAAATCCCTTCTAATTCAACTAAGTAAGTTAATACTTGTGTTTCCTCTTCTATGCCCTAAATATCCACAATTGTGACAAACATATATCTTTTTAAATAGATTGAATGGGTAAGTTTATTTGTTTGTCTAGATTATTCTATGTAGAATTACTGCGATAACAATTATCCTATGCACGGCAAAACTTTAAGCATCTATACAATTAATATATATTTATGATAAAGTCTTTAATCATAAATGTCTCCCACTATTTTATTTAAATTCCCTCACCCTCTAGATGGAAATTTGAAAAATATAATTTTCTAGTGGGCTTGATGTTCAACTAGCCTTGCCATACACACCAATTTCATGAGTTCAACGACAAAACTAAAAGGTAGCTAACAACATTAGTAATTGCATTCCCATACAAGCATCACGGTGTTTTGCCTTACCTATTCCTATACACCCTAATTTTATGAGCGCATATGATACTAAATGGCAAGCATTGCTCATCAAATCTCATATAGATAGAACATCTAAACGTCCCATGACTCACGATCAACGATGAAGATAAGTCCACCCTATGAGCATTTCAATACTTAGCAGTGGTCACAGCTTGCCAACACTTAGCACATCCTACGACTTATGGCCAACGGACTAAATGTGATAGCACATCAGTATGCCACTACTTTTGATGGAAGGCATGGATGATTGAGTCACACCCAATGTTGCTCATTTACTCCTAATATTGAACCAATCAAGGTTATTTTCAAGTGAGGATTATACTAGATTTATTATGAAAAATCTCATCATTTTCTTATCTTGTTTATTTAATGTTCACTATCTTAATGATGACAAGCATACATCATAAGGAAATATTAAATAAAATGCAGCATGTATCACATACATACTAAAAATAAATAGATGATCATGAGCCTTTAATCTTCTGCGATCCACTCGAGACAAAGTGGATCAAGGTCAATCTAAGGGTGATAATTAAAATGTAAATAGATCTATATGTTACATAAATGTATATTTATATTCATGGGCCTTGATTCCTCACTTTTTCTCCTTCTTCATTCCATGTTCTTGTAATGTTGCCAAATTACAAAAAGATATACCTCACCACCTAATTCCACTCTCATTACATTTTTAAAACTACAAGAAACTTTTGAACAATTCCAATGGGAGGTACATAGGAGGGAGATAGAAATCAAGAATAAAATAGAGAGAGACGAGACTCACATGCCTCATTTTAATTAAAAAATAACTAGTAAGTTCATAAAATTAAACCAATCACATTGGCCTAAACTCCATGATCATCTACTAGCATGTTTAACATAAATTATCACATGATAATCAAAGCACATAAATTTATCGATTACATTATATGCAATTTCTTTCAAATTTTGGGATCAAGATTCTTGGTTTTTAAGAAAAATAATTTTAAAAAATTAAAATCAATATTTAATTATAAAATAAAAAATCATAAACTTTAAGTGACAATTACGTAACAAGATAGGTTGGGACAACCACCCAAGATTATTATCCATTGGGTGGTATTTCGTGTACACGACGGGCTGCCTGAGGCACCGGTTGTGTGCCCTAGTGCCCACCCATTGAGTAGTTGGGCAGCCCGCACATTGAGTTGCGACTGGCAACCCAGCGTCGATCAGCCGATAGCCCACCCAACATCACATGTCGGGTGGTCAGTAACTCATTTTTTTATTGTTGTCCAAGAATTCAAGATTTTCACAAAATCTTAATTTGTAAGTTTCTCGATTTCATCAAAAATTCTTAATTTATTGATCTCATCAAGAAATCTTAAAAACTTGATTCTCATGAAATCAACCTTTTTGATTTTTTATTTCTTGCCAAGTTTCAAGAAATTTAAGATTTCACAAATCTTGAAATTCTTGAATCAAGAAATCTAATTTTTTAATTCATCTCATTTTTTAAAATATTTTATCATTTAAAATGATTAATTAAATTAATCCAAATAAAAAAATTAATTGATTCAAAATCAATTACACATATAAATATTTAATTTATCATAATGTAATTGAAAGTATAAAAAATGTATGAACCATAGTTTTGATACTATTGTTGGGTTATATCACATATAATTAAAAATGAATCCTAGAATCCTTTCACTTTGGGTTATATCACATGTAATTAAAAATGAATCCTAGAATCCTTTTGCTATTACTCAATTGTGCATTTTTCTAATACTTATAGCAAGAAGGTTTCAGAAATCCTTTCCCTAATTTGTATTTTGGCCGATGTAGGGATTGAAATAATTTAAATCGTTATCCCACCACGAATAAATTTCCAAGTTCTTCAATTCAAACCCCTTTGATTGAAAACTAATTTATTTTTAGGATTCCAAATGTTATCTCGCTAATAGTATCCACACTTTAGATGCTTGCTCATAACTGAATCCTCTGCTATTAGTGTTTTATTCAATAATTCTATCCTATAACAATTTATTTGGAACAATAATATACTAACAATTAGTATTTTAAATGTTTAATTTCATTCTTAATTTAATAATTAAATCAAAAATTAAAATTAGGTAAAAAGTTGGCGAACTTTTGGAGATTGAAAAAGGAAGAGGGAATGAATTTTAGAGATAAATAAAATCATCTTTCTACAAGAGAGAGGGGTTGTTTTTCCATGATTTTCCAAAAAAGTTCTCAAAAACATCCAAAAAGTTTGCCAATAAAGGCTATTTCAAATCATTTCCATGTTGGACTCTTTTTCATTCTTTATCTCCAACTCTATGAAGAAGTTTCCTTAACTCATATGAACTTTCATTTTTCCTTATTACCTCTTAGGAGTTGTATTCACAATCAAACTTTCTCTGAGAATTGGATTCTCATTTCAATTTTATAATGAGTTTCCTACAAGCCCACACCTAATGGGTATAGGCCTAATTTATCAATTAGGTCCTACTTTAATTGATCTAATCAATTAAATTAATTTATCTAATGAATTAATTAGACCCTTCTTAATTATTTGATCAAATCAATTACTTAAATGTTCCAATTGAGCTCCCTAATCCATCCAATCAATTAATTTATTTAATTAATTTAATTAATTAATTAAATTAATTTAAAGCTATATTAATTAATCACATTAATTAATTTAATTCAATATTTGGATTAATTTCTAGGCTACAAAAGGACTTGTTCAAGTATTATGTGTGGCCCCTTAAATTCACTATAAGCTAACCATGGATTCACAACTCTTGTAACTTAGTTAAACAAATTATTTTTTTAATTAATTAATCCTATTAGAATTAACCCATTGATTCCAAAAATTCACAAGTCATGGGAACACCTAGTAATGGATTATGACTCCTAATCTTAGGTAAAGGTACGAACCTATTCTAATTACGAATACCATACAAGTACGGTTCTTTCATCATCTAATCTCCTCATTGAGCCTAAGGCATAGATTATTAATCGAAACTCCATTAGCTCAATAAATATATTTCTATTTCTAGTAGCTTAACTTGATAATGAACAATTAAAAAACTCCACGTTTGATTTTCATCTAACTTTGACTAAAGATTTTAGAGTCAAATGCAGTAGAATACAAAGAAAATTCACCTATTCATCTAAATAGGTGACGGATCATTTATTGATCACTTATTAGCATCCATACATGAAGATGTTATACCTTTGTGTTAAATATTTTTCAGGTGCGGTAGTTCAATATATTTATTTTCCAATAAGTACATGCATGTAAGCACTAATATCTTCACAATAATACCCATAAAATAAGACATCCTCCTTTCAAATTTGAATCGTATGCGTAAGACTCAATGAGATCAATGATGTCACATCTCATTCATCATTGACTTGAAATATTTTAAAATCATAGTCTTAGAGGCATTATTTTACGATTGTCATCATATGCGCAACCATACCACATATCTATTTATGATTTAAGAAATTTATCTAATTCTTATAATAAATTTAAGATGAACATTGTCATTTAAAAAACTTCTATTATTAAACTTTTAGAGGGTCAAAAGAGTAAAATTAGACAATTAGTATCAATTAAGGCTACCATATCCAATTTCAGTTTTGAAACCAGTGGATCAATTGATCCCACTGCTTAAAGTGCCTCCATGGCCAGCAAAAGATAATGCATGCGGTATGTTTGCATTGAGTTCATTTTCCCAACAAGGAAATGAATGCTTTTCATTTGTTAAAATTGAAGTAAATATATTTATTCGTTAATTTATTCATCCAAAAAAACCAAGATTTGCTCAAATAAAACAGTCAAAATTAATTATATCACAATAGAAAATAAATCTACTTCATAACTATTCAATTCATTTATTCTAAAGCTTAATTACATAATTATATTAATTACCAAAAAAACTATTTGAGTAGAAATTTGTTTAGCATCACATGTATCAAACTAGCAATATTAAAGTGATGTGGCATGAATGGATTTAAGAACATTATAAACATCGGCATTCTAGACATTTATTAATGATAAAATATCAAGTGATAATATCATAATTATAAGTGATAAGAATTTTTGTCCTATTATAATAATAATAATTTTCACAAATTAGTAGCGACAAAAATTCTATATAATGACACAAAAATTGCAACACATGTCCAGTACCAACTTAATGATAGTAAAAATTATCATCACAACTCTATGACTATATTTGTGTTAACACTGAGTTGTTACTATATATATTAATATGATCATATCATCTCAAAAGATAATTTCAAACAGAACCCTCTAACTCGATGTGTATAATGTGGAGTCACATATTCCCATCCAACTCTCCTACAACTTCTAGCTTGACAATTAGTGCCAAAAGTTCTTTCATCAGCTTAATTTGACGGTTGACATTCCATCCCCATATAGCAGATTGAAGGAATATATTCCAACAAATCTGCATGCATGGTAAGCAACAAGTGTACACAACTTTGATGCAAGAGGCCAGAGAAGAAAGTTATGGATAAGGCAATTTGGATAAGGGTCAACAATTTTGAAAGAAAATGAGAATCTCAAGAAATCTTGGCTATAAATAGAGATCACAAAACCCATGAAAATTTATAACCAAGTGCTTTCCAAGTAATATATTATAGCATTAGGAAGAGGGGCTTACATGAAGAGAAGAGCCCTTGTTTAGTAGCCAAGAATGACTTGCCTGTAATCCTCTCTTCTGAGGATAACAAGAATTAGGAGACACCCTTTTGTGGGTGGTTTTCAGGCAGTCATCTTGGCTTAGTTGACAGGCTCTTCTTTGTCATTTTAGTCCTCTTCTTCCCTACATCTGGCAGCTCAAACATGTTCCACCATCATATATATTTTATTGTGCCAATTTTATAACTCATAGTTTTTTTTTTGAAACGTCTCAAAATAAGGGTTCATTTCTTAAAATGGAAATAATTTTATTTTTCAAAACTATCATCTCATTTAAATCAATGATTGGATATTACTAACTTTCAATTAATTCTTTTAATAACAATAATGTAAAAATATGCAAAACTTTCATTTTTTTAACTTTCATCTAAAAGTCCATACCGAGTCAATCTGGAGCTATAATATTGGGACAATAGAGTATGTACTACATAAAAATGAAGGTAAGTTACTTTACTTTTTAACTCTTCTTTTGTGATGTAAAATGTTTTCAGAAGGAATTACACTTTTTGTTAATTAGATGTCTTTTAAAAACATTTCTTATTCAATGGAATTTTTTGTAATGTCATTAGAAAAATTATTGATCTGTTTGAATAATTCAAGTTACTTTGTAATACATCAGTACGACTGTAATGCAGTATTGTCCCCCACAACCGCCCCTAAGAAGGTATTTTTTGCATCAACCTATTGAACACCAAAAGATGAAACAAATATGTATATTTCACATAAACAAATTCCACAAACAAATACTCTTTCCAGTTTCAGATTGTTTTATACAGATATTTGAAAAATCTGTGTGTACCAACTTGTTGGTACTAGTTTTGTTTGATTTAATTTGTCACGTATTAAATGTTTTGTTTTTTGTGGAAGAATTTGATGTTCCCACTTAAATAATATTCATGTATAATATAAATCATTCGGTGTACAAAATGATGACTTGGAACTTTTAAGCAGCTCAATCACTAATGCAACCATGCAATAATGTTGGCCAAACTCCTTACAAAAGAATACTTCACATCCAAAAAGGTAATCTTGGCCTCCTCAAATGCTTAACCAAACACCCCTTAAAGTAAAAGGTCTTAGGAAAAATGCACCATTTTCACGTACAAATCCAAAATTTGTGCACTTATATGGTGCACATCGAACTAAATGCTTGCAACATTTTTATGTCACAATTGAAATCTAAAGGGTGCCATTTTTAGTTAATTCCTACCATTTTTAGTTAATTCCAACTTCCAAGGTACTAAAAAAGCATGTTATAAGACAATGGTTGCCCACTCGCACTAGCAGAAACATGACTGAAACCAGATCCAAAGCCTTAAGGAAACAAAGAAAAGGAATATTTTGTGATTCAATTGATTAAGTTTCTTACGTATTGGTAAAGCAATTAATCACTTTTGATGTAGCTGTGTTTGAAATCTTACACAAGCTAATGTTAGCATGCACCCTAAACACTTTAGATTTGTTGGGGCTTTTCTCCCTTATTTAAATCAGATCAAGTTTGAGAATGGATAAATAACTAAATACCAAAAATATAAATAGAAAATTAAGAGTCATATTATCCGTCTATTGTATCAGTTGGTGAGCAGGTATCAGCAGGCACATGAATCATAGACTTTTGGTAACGTTTCAACCATTCCCTATTGAAAATATATAACATAATCAACAATGATGATTGGGTTGACCTGACCGGATTACGATCATAATAAAAATACGCAAATCTTGTCTTACCAAGTAAATAAGATTAAATACAAAGAGTGAAATGATAAAATATGACATTTATTAATTAATTATTATGAAATATAATTCTTATTTCAGTTTACGGATCACGTATATTATTACAAGAAATTTTATCTTAACTAATTGAATACCTACAACATTTATGTTACCTAGCATATATCGAAGTAGGAAAAAAAACCTCAATAAAAAAATAGACTAACTTCCGCACAATTAGTTTAGTATTAAGTGACTCTCACAATTATTTATGACAATTTTAACGTTATTAGCTAACATCTTAATATATAATATTTTTGTTATTATAGCGGGAGCTATTCCCTTGGCTTTAGTTTAACTGAAAGATTTGCATGTTACAACTACACGGTGACAATTTGAAATTAGATTTGGCCACCAGAAATAGAGCGTCTGATGTTGAATACCTTTTTCTCACTTTTCAAGAATTTTTGGAGGAATATATTATAAGAATATAATCTTAATCTCTAATTCTCTATCTCTAACTACGTTTTCCTACCTTCTTTAAATTTTATCCATCAATTTTCTTTAAAATATTCTCCATATAGCTTTTGATGTGGTCAAAGTTAGTCTTAATAAATTAAAAATTACTTATAGATAAGTTAGGTACACATGAAATTGATTAAATACGAACATGGGTTATTTTAGAGTTATAATTATGAGAGTCCTAATAATATACAATTCTTGGAAAAAAATAATATTCGAGAAGATTAAATACTTATCACGCAAGATAACTACATTTTTCTGCTCATATAAATGTATCATCTCCTCAGCTAATTTCTCCTTATGTAAATATATCATCTCTTTCATAAAATGAGGTACGTATTATTTACATCATTCTCACGTGAATTACTTGATATCTGAATATATCTAATTATTTCTCATATAATGAATTTATGACTTGAGAATTGAATTAATTATTCCAAGGGAATAATCTGTGACATGAGCGTCGGAGTCGAATTGATTATTCCTTACACAATTAATTTCTGATTTAAACATTAAATGAGTCACGCTAAGATCTCAACATCCCTACTAATTTTCTATTGTTTTGCATACGATATGTAAAATTATGAATTTATAAAATTGAATTCGTAAAACAACAAATTCGCAATATAAATCACATGAAAAATATAAATTTATTTGATGAAAGTTTTTAGCCGCATGAGGTTTCTTCCTTAGTAAAATTTGTTCAATTGGGAAATAAAATTTGTATAGCTGAACTTTGTAAGTCTTTCCAGCTGAATGAAGTAGGAAAAAGAAAGTGTCACGACAAAGTTATCATGTTTTATTTTAAAGTTTACTTATTTTTGCTTGTTACATGGAATGTCGTACCGTGTACGGACAAAATTGGGTATGGTGCCTCCTAGTCAACTTACATTAATTTAGAACTTTCTCCTTTAGGGTATATGATAAAATTAAATGTACTACCTCCTCTGATTGATCTTCTTTCAACGTTAATTTTAGCTAGATATTTTTTAATCTTATCTCGCAGCAAATAATTTTAAGTATTAACTATAATCAATAGTCCATGACCTTAATAATTCTCTTTTAGTTTGTGGAATACACTCCCAGAACTATATGTTAAGTTGTTAAAGTATCTAATTTATCGTATAAATTTTCTTTAAAACATCTTATAAGATGTTTGAAAGTATAAAAAAAATCTTAAAATGTTTGGTAAAATTTTTGAAAAAAATAACTTATAAACTTCCAAAATAAGATATTAGAATCTTATAACTTATTTTTAAAAAATTAAAAGATCCAGCTTATTTTTAAAAAATTAAAAGATCCAGCTTATTTTTAAAATAAGATTATTTTAACAAATTTTTTTAATTTTAATTACAAAATTATCATTAACAACATTTTAAAAACTCTATAATCTTATTTATTCAAACATTTCAACAACTTATTTTTAAAATAAAATATAACTTCGTATAAGCTCCAAAAATATTTTATAAGATATAAAAATCTTTTAAATAAATTTAAATTTCAATTAAATATCCCGTAATTAAGGTGGAGGCTAGTTGACATCGTAGTGCGTTGGGCAAGCTGGCCGGTGTCAATCTTGAGGTGAAAGAAAACCAAATGTTACCTAAACATGAAAAGTTAGTGTCCATTAGTTTGTATGCCAATCCTGGAAAAGGCTATAAAACTCATTATCTATATTACGTAGAAAAAAAAATTCTATCTTTACTCACAAATAATGATTTTGATACCGTTATATTAAATTCTTCACTTCATAAAGATATCTTTGAGAAAAAGATAACCAACATCTCAAAACAACATAGGGAGAGGCTGGATTGGTTACCCCAACTTTCAAACTCTTCTTATCAGTAGCATTAAATAAGATCTTTTATTACAAATTTTCTTATATTATTTGTCATCCTTTGACGAATAAAATTTATACATAACGAATAATCGATGTAATATAATAAAGAATATAATTAAATTTGCAATAAAAAAATTTATTTGTAGTAACATGGCCGGGGAATTGCTGAAAATGTGTGACTATCTTAAATTTTATGCAAATCATTGCTACAACAACTAGTTAACCAAAAGTACTATGACAAAACATGAAATTTTCATTGCGTAAACATTAATTATTCATTCAATATCCCATTGAGTTGATGAACAAGGTTAGAACACTTGAGGGGTAAAGGACATAAGGGTGCACTTCTACTTCTTTCCTCCAACACTACACACTCTCTAACATGATATTCGATAAATATTTTAGTAAGTAGATGTTTTGTCAACGTTTTTGTACAGAAATAGGATCAAGATGTGAATAAAGATGCAATGAAAACTTAGATAACAAACACAATAGGAGCCAGTAATAATAACAATAATAATATTTACAGATCAGGGTACGATGGCCGACACTCAAGAATCCAAGTGTTTGGCAATAAATGGAAATTTAGAGAACATTAGAAACGACACAAAAAAAATGAACAATCCGAAGTTGACACATGTATTATTGATGATGAGTTGGCAAAACGATGATTGGTTCTTGGCTTGTACTAGAATTGGTTTTGCTGAATAGGAGCACATCTAGGGCTCATCCATGGAAGCATCAAACACTACCACAAACTGTAAGTATGAGTTGTAAGCCTTAAACTCAATTGGATGGGTGGGTGACACATCAGAAAGAGCCCATGTGGGCCCCACTGGTTTTAGGTCCTCTTGCCCATACAAAACCAAAACGAGCTAATGGAAAAGAAGCCTGTGTGGATGGTAGAAACTACTATCCAAATTAGGGTAAATGGAGCATTAGGGGTAAGAAAAGGCACTTTGGACTGTGATAAAAATCAGCACCCTTTTGAGTCTTGAACAACTGTAAAGGATAAACAAAGAGGATTTCAACCCTCCCACCCCACTCCTGAATTTTTGATGCTTTTCTCAAAAATCTTTTTTTCCTTACACAATTGAAATTATAGACTTAATTCAATGTCCCACTTCCCCTCTATATAAATGGATGTTGCGCGAGCGTTTTTACTCAGTGCTTGAAAGAGGGAGAACTCGTTAGTTCATTCTTGTTCAATTCTGTGCTCGTTACTGTGTTAGAGAGTACGAGTATACAATATACGAGAGGAGCAAGCAGAAGTACTAATCCTTCGTCGAAATTCAAAATGAGTTGCTTGGCTTTTGCCTTTGGCCTACTAGGTAGCATCTTGATCTCCTCTTCATAATCTAAATTCTTGTAATTTTAGTGTCTCAACTTTCTTTTTTCGGATATCTATCTTATGCTACAAATAAGTCTCAACTAGAGACAAAAGGCTACATATACAAACAAAAAGAAGCTTAATTCACATAAAAACAAATTTTCTACGTGTAAAGTTCCATGCAAAGCATGCAGATGCATAAACAGATCTTCTTGATCAATTGAATTTATCATTCTTTACCACTGTAACGAGGATTAAATAATTTTGCAGGCAACATTGTCTCCTTCATGGTCTTCCTCGCACCAGTGTAAGTCCCATCGTTTAATTTCAACATTAATCTTTAGATTTTTTAGTCTTTCCACAATTATATTAGAAAAAATAATATTAGTAACAAACATGTCAAGCAACAATGTCAAAATTGTCAATAATGATATGTAGTGAGTGATAACCATTTTTTGTATTACCATAATAAGATCTTCAAAAATTTAATAACGACAAGAATTTTATCTTATTTATCACTAGTAATAATTAGTGACTACGTGTATAATGATAATTCAGTGACAATACAATTTGTTATTATTGTATTGTCACTCTACATGTCACTAATTGTCTAAAGTGACAATTTTATACACATTTTTTAGTCATTAACTATAAAAAGGGACAACTTTTACACAATTCTTATTATTATTAAAATCGTGAAAATCATAATTATGAAAAATAAAATTTGATAATGTCAGTTGAGTTCCTGTCACTAGCATTCTCTCTTTTTTTGTGTGGAGTTTGCAATTCATTTGATTACAGTATTAAATTTAGTTCTGTTTTATACAGGCCAACATTTTATCAAATCTACAAGAAAAAATCAACCGAAGGTTTCCAATCTGTACCGTATGTGGTTGGCTTGTTCAGTGCCATTCTGTGGATATACTATGCTTTCCTCAAGCCAGACACCACCCTTCTCATTACCATCAACTCTGTTGGCTGTCTCGTTCAAACCACATACATTTGTTTCTACCTCTTCTACGCGCCAAAAAGTGCTAGGGTACTTCAAAATACTACTAATATAGTACTAAACCAGAAAATAATTCCAACTTCAATTTGTTATTAGTAATATTGTTGTGCACTAGTTCAAATCATAATTTTCTTGATTTTGAATTAAATTGTTTCGCAGCTGCAAACTGTGATGCTTCTTCTTCTGCTAAACGTCGTTGGCTTGGGCCTGATTGTTGTGCTTACTCATTTTCTTGCGAAAGGCTCAACCCGTGCCAATATTGTTGGATGGATTTGCCTTGTGTTCTCCTTATGTGTATTCGCTGCACCTTTATGTGTTGTGGTACGTTACATAACTAGCCATATAGCTTATGTTTATGGATACTTAATTTTTTCTTAGAATGCTTCATCTCTTTGCCAAAGTACATGGTTTATCTTAATTTATATTTTTCTTAGTTTGGTAATACATACTAGCTAGTATTAATTTTAGTATAGTATGACGTTAATTACTGATCGAAATTCGCTATCCCTTTTTTCTTTTGCATGTTTGTCTTCCTCAGAGACAAGTTATACGAACCAAGAGTGTCGAATACATGCCGTTTCTTCTGTCATCTTTCCTCACCCTAAGTGCTGTCATGTGGTTCTTCTATGGCTTACTGCGCAAAGACTATAACATTGCTGTAAGTACATATATTATACTACTATACATATAAACATAAAATGAACACACATGCAAACTTTTAGTACCTAAACTTTTGCCAGAATTACTTATATTTTTTCTATTTATTTTATTTTTTGGTCAATATACAGATTCCTAATGTTCTAGGATTCGGCTTTGGAGTGCTACAAATGGTGCTCTATGTAATATATAAGAAGGCAAAAAAAGTCGTGGTAGAAAAGCTTCCTGAGATACAGATTGAAGACCACAAGCTTCCTGAACTAAAAGAGCAGATTATTGATGTTGTGAAGCTGAGTGCAATTGTGTGTTCAGAGATCATTCCAGTGGTTCCACGGCTCGTCGATGATCATGCACTTAACTTGGATGGAGAGAAAACCAAGCCTATAGTTAATGAAACCCTGGAAATTTCTACCTGAAAACATCCAAGAATTGGAAGCTAAACTATCCTTAATTTAATTTGGTGTGCAAATTAATGGCCTAATGCCATTATAACCTGTTTTAATGTGTTATTTTTTTAGCCTAAGTCTAAGTTTGAAGTCCTCAATGCTTAAGTTTGGCTTGTATCATTATTAGTTAAGTTCAAGTGTAATATCATTATAATTATTATTAATTTCTGCTGTTATGTAATCTTCGGTGAATCTAATTATTAATATTTGTATATTTATGGCTAATTGTGTATTTATCATGAAATAGAAAAATATAGATATGACCATGCACTAGGAAATGCCAAGCACAGTCAAAGGATGTATGGCTTCCCTAGAAAGGGAAACCTCATGCTTGCATTGGACGATACAACAAGAAAAAACTGGAATTTATCTATTTTTTGAACGATAATATTAAAGTTATTACTAATTACATATATATTAAGTGACAATAATTTATATTTTGATGGTTTCACAATAATGGTATTGTCTATCATTTTAACAACAGCAAAAAATATTTTAATTTGTTATCAATTACTAAGTCAATAACAATATAATTTTTATTAATTAGTTATTATACATGTATCCCTGTATATAGGATACCTAATCACGAACAACTTTTTAATTTACTGCTAACAAGATTGTGATCACATCCATTATGGTGGCAAAACCATCTTGGTAACTAATTTTAACTATTGATGTAGTGATATCGGGGAAAAAAAAAAACACAAAAAAAATCCAAAATATTTTTTAACACACTTGGTTAGAGAGGAATATGACTCCAATCATGATGGAACTTGACCAAATTCTAAATGCAAGGAAAATGCAGCTTGAAAGCTCCAAGCACGCTTTTCCAATTCTGGGTTCAACTTTTTCCATTGACAATATCATTAATGAGGGTCTCTGTACGAGGAAAATTTTATAAACTCGTGTATTTTCTGTTTTTCTATCTCCTATAATATAGTACAAGAAGTGCTATCCAAAAGATTCACAAAATTTGTATGAGAAAGATGGATAAGAAGTAAAATTGTGAATTTTGTGAATTTACAATTGTGATACATATATTAATCTAATTTTTATTACTTTAGATATTATTCTATTATCATCATGATTATTATGATTGTCATTATTGTATTACCATAAAAAATTTAACTATAATTACATATGATTGTTTTTAATATTAAGAAAAATTAAAACATTATTACCACTATTATTATTGATAATCCCAAGATAGTTTTTTAAAAAGAAAAAAAGCTCGAGAGGCAGAACGTTCAATCATCTAATGTTAAGCTCAAGCTCAAACCTTTAAAACCTAGGCTCGAGTTGGATTGACTCATCTTGCAACCCCAAACACAAACACTATGATTGTGATTGAATGAAATTTTCTACGTACTGAGACCAATTGTCGCAGTTATAAATTTCAAACATCAAAGACATCATAATCTTCACCAGCACAGCATAAGGCCATACTTAACCAACTTCTTTCAGTAATCCACACTAAAATTTTCACATCCTCCATAAGTAGCTCTACAGATGCACTTAAAAAATATTATAGCAATCCACCCACTAACAAGTTCAATCCAAATTATAACAATTCACAAAAATTGTATTATAAGTAGTGATATCAAAATAGTTGGCATGCTTCTTTCAGTGACCAATGCAAATAATTATTTCAAGTTACATGTTTAATATCACTAGCATCCAAACAAAGTCCACTCCCACTTGTTTTATATGAATGAGAGTTTCTCTGTAAGTAACAAAAGAATCATTAAAAGGGTTTCATCAATTACTTCTTCTGTAGCTTACCTACTTGTGCCAACTCTTCTATCTTGAGTGAGCAATTTTAGAGGCAGCTCTCAATGACATTCTAGTGGTCTTATCCATTTCTGCAGATCAAAACAACAGCACCAACCAAAAGTAAAAGGAAAAAAAACTCTAAAAGTTTTGAGATTCTGTGTAGTGTTGAATGACTAGAAAGTAGAAATAATTCAACTTGAATATGGCCCACCATATCACTCCCCATTGGCTTAACATAAGTAGGTAATAAATAGATATTCCTCAGACTGCAATAAAAGAAAATGCAAACAATACAGATAAATTTTGTATGCATAGTAAAGGTAAACAATATGATGTATCCAACTAAAAAGTTCCTTTCTATTTCTACCTCAGCAAATTATGTGATTAAGCCAACTCTTTGTAGTTGAATATTTCCTTTGAGAAGAAGCAATCCACACTCTCAAAGAATGTTATCTTGGTTATCTCAGAGGAGCCCTAGTGTTGCTACCATATATTTATTTGGCTTTTATTGACTTAAATTATTTTATTAACTTCTCATCCTTGTGATCCCCTTTAATTTCAATGCATTCATCAAGGGCTTTAAATCCACTACTTTATAAAGCTAAACGTTCGCGTATGAATATTTTAGTTATGAGTAAAACCTACAATGAGGGCTGATAAAGTTCATTAGGGAACCTCTCTAGGAGCTCTTTCTTATGGAAATGGCGAAAAGGAAATACAGAATTAGCAATCACAGGAGAATCTAAAACTAGCATAATAGCTAATATGAAGTGAGAACTTCTAAGCAAAGGGTTAGATCAGAAAAGCCAAGTGCAGAAATAGAAACAACCGAAAGACAGCAATTCTATAGATGAGTGCAAGCATACTATTAGCTACAGATATTCTCAGGATTTTTCTGATTATGTCTAGAAATCTTTGTGAGTAGAAAGGTTTTAGTGGTTTTGTGTTACTAGGAAAAGGCACAATATAATCTTAGAAGAATATGAAAATTAGATACTCAACCAGAATATTCGAATATATACTTATCACGAAAAGGTTTGAACAGCTAGTGGATTCTACAGTGTCATGATGAAAAGGGTGAAGAATAAACCTGTTAGCTCATTGATTACCTTTTTGTTTCACCTGGTAAGGCAAAGCTGGAATCTGCCAAAGATAACGAGGCTGAACTGGGGAGGAAAGATCACCAACAAGAGAGTGGGCTATCTCTTAGAAGTCCTAAAATTATAAGAATATTTTGATGTAATAACAACATTTAATGTCATCTTTGAATACGCAGAACAAATAAGATCAACCTTAATTGTGTAAAATGAGCTAATTAACAAAAGATTAGCAGGAAAAGATTTTGGCAGTCAGTAGAAATGCCAGATTCTGATTTCGACAGGTTTATTGGATTAACTGAACCATTCTCACATCATGCTAAAAAATTTCAAAGAGAAGACATGATAGTTTACAAAGGAAAAGGCAAAATAATAGGACAAAGTGATATAGCTAAGAGATGCCCAGTCGGGATATGAGCACTCCTAAGTACAGCCTGGCCCAGAATATCTTAAAAAGGGTGCAGCCACAAACCATCTTCATGTCCATCATATCTGCATTTCAAAAGAGTTATCATCAATTTCATTGTTCAAATAACCATCCAAGAATTTTCTGAGGGACAATGGGCCTACAACATTTTGGAAACTCCAAAATATCAGCATACAATAGTATAGCATCCAAAAGAACTGTTAATCCATTAACCAAAACTCTAAATTAAGAACCATAGACTAACATAATAGTGCATTACCAAATGAAAATAGGTTTCCTCCAGGCCCCAATTTCTATTACATGCTCAACATGAATCCAGACAGGTTAACAGTTTTAACATATAATTTCAATTAGTCACCAGAGCTATACAAGCCAAATGTTTTTCAATTCAACATGTTTCACAGCAGATCCACGTCATAAATCTAATTCAACCAAATATTAGTAGTCATATCATTCAACTTTCTTGCTCCAACTCTTGTTCAGAAATTGACAGGCTTTATAATCACTACAGGAAAATAGATAAATAGGGACGAAATTTTAACGATTAATTGCATATATCGTTGCTAACAATTATCTTAGCGACGAAATATACCATCTTCGTCGCTAACAACAACAAAAAATTTAATTCAATTTTTTTATCTAAATTTAGCTACGATATAAGATATTTCGTCGCTAAGATAAATCGATTTTTTATACTTAGTGACGACATTCATTTAGTTTCTCGCCAACAGTAAAAAAAAGTTATTTTGATTTTTTATCTAATATTAACAACGACATAAGATATTTCGTCGCTAAGCTAAATGGATATTTTTTACTTAACAACGAACTTGATTCAGTTCCTCGCTAAAAATAAAAAAAATAATTCGATTTTTTTTTTACATACACTTAGCGACGACATTGTGTAATGTCATCGCTAACATTTCTAAACTTAGCGACGAATAAAGCGATTGCGTCACTAAGGTAAAATATTTTTTTACTTGGCGACATTGTGTAATGTCGTCGCTAACATTTCTAAACTTAGCGACGAATAAAGCGACGGCATCGCTAGGGTAAATAGTTTTTTTACTTGGCGATGAATTTTAAAAGATGTCGTCGCTAATACTAAATTTTTTTTTAACTTAACTTAGCAACGAAATACGTCATTTTGTCGCTAAATTAAATTATTTTTTATTTAACTACGAAATTTTCTCAAATCGTCACTAAGGGTGATATAATTTCTACCGATAGTTTTCTCTTCTCCTATTCCAATTTCGAAATTTCCTAAATCCCTCTTCCCCCATTCTCGTCTCCCCAAATCGGCCCGCCCGCGATTCAGCTCCTCCATCCTGTCTTCGCCAGCTCCGCTGATTTTTCTGTGCAGCAGCACCGCCGTCCAACCGTCAGCACCAAGCTTCACCTCCAACTCCACCGCCGCCCCCCTCCGCCGCTGTACTCCCCCACGCAAAACATAGAGCTTCGTCCGAACCTACCACCGGCCACCACTGTTGAGAAAAATTTAGAATATATAATTCTAAATTTTATCTTTCGAAAAAGAAATTCACTCTAAAATTGGAAACACAACAAAGACTTTATTAAACTTTGAGATATTACAAAGAAAACTCTCAATTCTCACAAATACTCAAAGCTAACAAGACTACACTCTTATATATAAGACTACTAGTCTTATTTTCTTTTTCACTTCTTGATGATTTACAATGCTAGGGACTTGGGTATTTATAGAAGAAGAAATGAAATACACACCACACATTTAATTAAGCTAATTAATTTTCAACCACACAAATTATAAAAACCTAATTAATTTGAATCCACACAAATTATAAACACCTAATTAATTTGAGTCCACACAAATTGCAATACACATAACCTAATTTAATTGATGACATTGATCTTCAACACTCCCCCTCAATGTCAGCTCCCATTCTCTGGACTACGCCGAGCTGTCGACGAAATAATTCAAACTTACTAGTGCTCAAACCTTTTGTGAACAAGTCTGCAACTTGATAATTTGTTTTGATTTGTCTCATCTCAATCTCTTCCTGTAGAACCTTTTCTCTAATAAAATGGTAGTGCACTTCAACATGCTTAGTTCTTGCATGAAAGACTGGATTCTCTGCCAAGCGAATTGCCGACTGGTTGTCACAGTACAATGGAATTGGATAATCTACTAACTGGTGTAGATTATTCATCAGTTGTATCAACCATGTACTCTCTTGGCCTGCCATTGCTGCTGCTCGGTACTCAGCTTCAGTGGTTGATAATGATACCGTCGATTGTCTCTTGCTACACCAAGAAATTGTTCCGGAACCAAGCTTAAACACATACCCAGTTGTTGATCTTCTAGTGTCATGATCTCCTGCATAGTCAGCATCGCAGTAACCAAATAACTTGCAGCCTTCACCTTTCTTGTACAAAAGACCATAGTCAATTGTACTCTTCACATATCTCAGTATTCGCCGAACAGCTTCTAAGTGGGACTTCTTTGGATTCTGCATGTATCGACTTACAATGCCAACTGCAAATGAAATGTCTGGTCGAGTCAAATTTAAATAAATGAGACTACCTACAAGTTGTCGATACATCGTCTCATTCTCCAACCCTTTGCCTTCATGTGCACACAATTTGGCGTTGACTTCCATTGGTGTTGAAATAGGTTTGCAATCAAGCATCCCAAATCTCTCCAATAGGTCTCTTGCATACTTTTGTTGACCGAGAAACAACCCTACTTTTGTACGGTCGACCTCTAATCCCAAAAAGTGCTTGAGTTCTCCAAGTTCCTTCATCTGAAAACGAATTGATAAATTCTCCTTCGTTCGATGAATTTCTGTCTCATCATCACCAGTTATGATTAAATCATCCACATACACTAGCACGATAGCTAGATTTCCTCCATTGGCTTTGACAAACAAACTGGAATCTGCAGGTGTTAATGAATAACCACTTTGTATTAGAAATTCAGCAATCTTACCATACCATGCCCTGGGTGCTTGTTTCAATCCGTAGAGTGCTTTCCGCAACTTACACACATATTCAGGTTGATCTTGGTTTTGAAAACCCATTGGTTGAATCATGTAGATCTCTCGATCTAGCTCTCCATGAAGAAAAGCATTCTTCACATCCATCTGCCATAAACTCCAGTCTTTGTTGGCTGCAAGCGCGAGTAGAACTCGTACAGTTGTAAGTTTTGCCACAGGACTAAAAGTTTCATCATAATCTAGTCCGTATTGCTGAGAGAAACCACGAGCAACCAATCGAGCCTTATACCTTTCGATTGACCCATCTGGACGACGCTTTATCTTGTAAACCCACTTGCAGGATATAGGTTTTACATCTATTGGCTTCGGCACCAGATTCCAAGTCTGATTTTGCTGGAGTGCATCAATCTCTTCTTTCATAGCTGTCATCCACTCAGAACTCTGTGATGCTTCTTCGAACGTCTCAGGTTCTATTATAGTTACTTCTTCAACTATGGCTGCATTGGCGTATTTGGGATTTGGCTTTCGTATTCTTGTTGACCTTCGGAGTTGAGATTGCGGAGTTGATTCCTCAATTTCACTAGGCCCACCTTCTTCATTTGATTGTTGATACACGCCAGTTTGCCAAGGATTCTGAGTTGATCTTTGTTCGACATCATTGCTGTCTGGATCTCTTGATTCATCCGAAATTGGTTGGAATTGAACTGTGTGCTCCCCCATCTTTTGTTGCACCTTGTCTCCAAATTCTCTGGAATCTGGCAAAACCTCATTCTTTAAAGACCACCAAGAAGATGCTTCATCGAACACTACATCTCGTGAAGTGTAGCATTTTCCACTTGTTGGATCACAACATTTCCATCCCTTTCTCTGGCTATCGTATCCCACAAAAATACATCTAACAGCTTTCTTGTCAAACTTGCTTCGTAAATGATTAGGAACAAATACATAACATACACAGCCAAATACTCGAAAATAACTAACTGTAGGTTTCATATTCCATAGTTTCTCAAAAGGTGAAACAAATTCTAACCTCGGTTGAGGAAGTCTGTTGATCACAAAGGCTGCAGTCCTCATTGCTTCAGCCCAAAATCTTCCAGGAACATTCTTTTCATGTATCATGCTCCGATAAATTTCTGCAAGATGTCGGTTCTTTCTCTCCGCCTACACCATTCTGTTGTGGTGTGTTGGCACAAGTGTACTGATGACGTATTCGGCATTCTTTTAGGTATTGAGAAAATTCAATTGAGTTATATTCTCCCCCATTATCTGTGCGCAAGCAACGAATCTTCTTTCCTACTTCTCCTTCAACTGACTCTTTAAACTCTTTAAATTTTGAGAATGTGTCAGATTTTTCTTTCATAAAGAAAACCCACACATACCTTGAGAAGTCATCAATGAATGTCACCATGTACCGCATGCCACCAATTGACTGTTGCTTCACAGGTCCGAACACATCAGAGTGAATTAACTCTAACGGTTCTTTTGCTTTAAACTTTGATTCCTTGTATGGTAATTGGTGAGCTTTACCATACTGGCATCCCGCACATATCGTGTCTGTTCGCACGTCAAGTTGAGGAAGCCCCTTAAGCATTGACTTCTTCACCATCTCACTTAGCTTGGAGTAGTTAACATGGCCCAACCTCATGTGCCATAGATCTGATGTCTCATTTTTTCTTGTCTTGTCTACATATGCAGACTCTGCTGACATTACATAAACTGACTCCAATCGTCGTCCCTCCATTGTTGGTGTTTCTGAGATTTTAAGGTTATGATAAACCTTCACATCTTGGGGACCGAACAAGACATAGTGGCCTGATGATGTCAATTGAGCCACAGATAGCAAGTTTTTCTTCATTCCCGGGACATGGTAAACATTTTGAAGTGGCACCTGGTTAGAATTATATCGAGGCGTAACTATTGTCTTACCAATGTGAGCTATTGGTAACCTTGAGTTGTCAGTTGTCACCACCACACGACCTCCATTATATTCAGACAGGTTTTGCAACTTTTGTTTATCACCTGTCATATGATTTGAGCAGCCCGAATCTACGATCCAGTCATTCTTGTAGTCAATCTGTTCTGATGTTGTCACTGTGAGAGCTAATTCTTCTTCTACTGTAGCGAATAATGCTTCAGCGTCCCAACAATCTTCGTTATTTTCCTTAGAACTGGAAGTAGCAGTATTACTTTCAACATATTTTTTCTTGGTCCAACAATCTTTCGCCATGTGCCCCGGCTTCCCACAGTTGTAACAATCACCATCGAACTTTCTACTATTAATGCGATTTTTTAAAACTCCTCCAGGACGAGAGCCTCCTTTTACTTGATGAATTTTTACTTTGTCACCATCCTTTTTATATCCGCTACTAGTGTGCCGCTTAAAATTGCCTTTGCTTTTGTTGGTGTAGAGCGCTTCCTCTTCACCCTTCAGCGAGACTCCTCCCATTTGCTTGGTCATAGCTTCTTGACCTGCAAGTAAATTTTCAAACTCAACAAGTGATGGTTGTGTCGGCCATCCTTGTACAGCAGCAACAAACCCTCGATATTCGGGTCTCAAACCATGGATAATTATTCTTTTTATCCTGGTTCTCCAATAGGAGCTGTTGAATCTAACTCTGAAATTTCGCGGCATATCGATTTCACCTTGTGAAAGTACTGGGCAATCGTCATGTCACGTTGCACCATCGATAACAACTCGTTCTCAAGAAGTTGTAGTCTTGTATCATTCTTCTTTGAAAAAAGTGTAACAAAAGTGTCCCATGCTTCTTTTGGTGTTTTGGCATCCCTAATGTGCTCCAATATTTCTTCTTCAACTGTAGTCTTTAAAGCAAACATTGCTTTGCCTGCTTTAATTTTCCATTTTCGTAAGATGCCATTTGCATCTTCTGCCGCCGGTTGTGTAGCTTCACTACCGCCGACGACCTCCCAAAGATCTTGTCCTTGCAAGTAGGACAACATGCACGTAGACCACGTGTTGTAATTTTGGTTGTTGAGTTTCTTGACTCCTCCAACTACTTGAAGATCTCCCATCGTGTCGGTAGAATTTCTATATTACCGAACAAGTTTTGACACTAAACTTGCAGAGTACTGAACTCCTCACGACTCAAAGAAACTCCCTCAATAACAATATCAAGAAATCTTTTCTGATGTGGAAGTTCAGTCAAAGCTGCAACCACAGAGCATACTTAGAATTTCAAGAGATGTGACACCTCTGCGGTCCCAAACGGTACCGCTCTGATACCAAATGTTGAGAAAAATTTAGAATATATAATTCTAAATTTTATCTTTCGAAAAAGAAATTCACTCTAAAATTGGAAACACAACAAAGACTTTATTAAACTTTGAGATATTACAAAGAAAACTCTCAATTCTCACAAATACTCAAAGCTAACAAGACTACACTCTTATATATAAGACTACTAGTCTTATTTTCTTTTTCACTTCTTGATGATTTACAATGCTAGGGACTTGGGTATTTATAGAAGAAAAAATGAAATACACACCACACATTTAATTAAGCTAATTAATTTTCAACCACACAAATTATAAAAACCTAATTAATTTGAATCCACACAAATTATAAACACCTAATTAATTTGAGTCCACACAAATTGCAATACACATAACCTAATTTAATTGATGACATTGATCTTCAACAACCACGACCATCACAACCCCACCGTCGGTCATCTCTTCCGTTTTGGCAACAAGTATTCATTTTACAAACTATTTTCTTATTTTCTTTTTTTTATCCGATTTGAAAGGCGATTTTAATTTTGCTTCATTTCAAAATTTGGTGTTTTTTTTTTTTCAATTTAGATTTTCGTATTGTATTTTACTCGTTAGTCATTCGAGGCTTCCCAACCAAGGAAAAGAAACGGTAATATTTGACTTCGAATCTTTGTAGTCTAAATCAGAGTTAGTAGTTCTAAACCAACACGCTGTTGTTTGGATTATTTGTTTGTCTTTAATTGTTGTCTTATTTGTTGCTAGCAATGGTTTGTTAAAGACCCGAATATCTTTCTTGTTCTTTTTATTATTACCTCTTTTGTGGTTCAATTCAACACTGATGGAACCGTGCACTATCAGTTCCAAATCCTAAATGCTAAATGTGAAATAATTGAATTTGTAATAATCATTTGAAATAGAAAAGGCCTTATTACTGTTGAGCTAAATGTGATTTCAGTATTTATAACTACTAGAGCGAGCTTAAAGTTCAACTTCACAAATAATTAAATTTTCCTTGTAAATTCTCTTCAGCCACAAATTCAAGAAAAGGTTTGGTGATTTAAACAGTATACTAAATAAACACTTAGTCACTTACCAGTTTAAGCTAGCAACTTAACCTAGGTTTTTCCACAAATACATATCCTACTAATTGAGTCATGATTTTTTACCAAAAATTTATTCCCCCTCCCACAAGGTACTAATGCAAGGTTCTTAAGAATATCTGCATGCATGGTTTCTTGCACCAAGTTACCCTTTCAAGAGTGAAGTATGCACCGATGATGACCGTGTATAGGAAGTTAATTTCAGAGCACATTAAGTTTCTGTGCTTATGTATGAATATTATGAAACTAGTAATAAAGTGTATGTATATATGTTCCATTTACGATCAGTGGCATAGTTTCTGATTAATTACATGGGTTTTTTTCAATCTTATTATTTCAGACATTAAGGTTCGATTTCATCAGTCAACTGCAGTACCTCTGCCTTGCAGTAGCACCGCCGGTACCATTTTCAGCTCATTTATTTTAATTTTCAGTCTATGTTGTTGCTATATTAGAGGTTATTTATTAAATTAAGGATAATTGGATACTTTTTATAATTCTTTGTACCTATTAATTTAAGAACTAGGAAGTGGCTAGAACTTAAGAGCATAAATAATTTTTGTGTTTATTTTTTGTTTTTTGTTTTTTCTTTTAGGTTATGTGTGGCTTATGAAATCACTTTCTATATAGCTAAAAGGGAGTACCAATATCTAAATAGATATATCTTTCAAATAAATAAAAAAGAATTGAAGTAAAAAGTGGAGTATTCTTTATATGTGAATTAGAATACAAAATATTACCTTTCATCATCTAAATTAATTTTTACTTTCTATGCGTATGCATTCACAAACTTTAGACCACGTTTGGAATTTAGTATCAAAATTTTGAAATCTTTTATGATTTTAAAATTTGATGTTAAATTCTGAATTGTCCAGTTCGGACAGTTTGAGAACGTGTACTTAATTATGGTTCTATATTAGTATGCTATTTATCTCTTGTACGTGATTAACTATTTCAATTTGTATCTTCTTTTATTCTTTGGGTGCACTGTAATATGCGTACTTGGAGAACTATGGGGAAATGCTGTCGAAATACTCACGTGTATGAAACAAAGTGGTCATACTTATAACACCATAATTAAGTGCATATTTTTGAATGGGATAGGGTCCTTACCAAAGAGTGGAAGGAGAAATAAGAGCAATACATGTCATTATGAACATGAATGATTTAAATCAATTATCTAATCACTATCATCAATAGGTAGTATAATTATGAATTGAAATTAGATAATGAATCAGAATCGAGTAGCTCCAGAATATATAAGTGGTTTAAATCAATTTTTGGACGTAGCCAAGAATTATATGTCAATATTTAAGTTATCGAAAATTCGTTGTCCTTGTCGAAGGTGTGGAAATTTATATCAATTTAATTTGGATTACGTTCGAGGACACCTTTATAGATGGGGAATTTCTAAGTTATACAAAGTGTTGACTTTTCATGGATAAGTTACTACACCAAGTGTTGATACGAATCTCATAAATGAAGTTGAGCATGTGAGTGTGGACGAAGAAGATTATACTTTCTTTGATATGTTAAATGACTTAAGGGATACTGAAGTTGTTAGTAGTAGTGGGGTTCGACGGGAGGATAATAATGAGAACACGTCTGCAGAGAAGTTGGGAGAAAATTATATATCAATATTTGAATAAACATAACGAGAGTTATATTCTGGCTGTACCAATTTTTCTACATTTAGTTTCTTAGTGAAATTAATGTATGTGAAGGTGTTGAATTGATTGGAGCAATAAGTCATTTAATATGTTGCTTCAATTGTTGCAAGAAGCATTTCCAAAATCGAATGTTAAGAAAATGTTAAGAGAGTTAAGATTGGGATATGAATCTATACATTATTGTAAAAATGATTGTATCTTATTTTGGGATGAACACGAGAGCAAGGATACATGTCCAACATGTATGGAGCCCTGATTTAAGTATGATGCGGAGAACAAGAAAAAAATCCCTCAAAAAATCCTTCGATATTAGCAAGGGATATGAGATGGCATAAAAAAAAGGGTTGAAACAAACGAGTTATTGAGACACCCATCTGATGTTGAAGAGTGAAAAAAGTTTGACAATTACATGAAATATTTTCAAATGATCCTAAAAATATTCGTTTGGACTTAGCAACTGATGGTTTTAATCCGTTTGAAAACATGTCAAATACTTACAGTATGTGGCCAGTTTTACTTGTGCCGTACAATTTGCCCCCATGGAAAATGATGAAACCGTCGTACATGATTATGTCTCTTTTAATTCCTGGGCCTAAGGCACCTAGAAAAGAGAGAAGTGTGTGCTTGCATCATTTAATCAATGAATTGAAGGGGTTATGGAGTGAGGGGATAGAAGTATATGATGCAACTACTGAACAAATATTTCGATTACATGTTGTTGTTATGTGGACAATTCATGACTTCCCAATATATGGGACAGTGTCTGGGTAGAGCACTAAGGGTTATATTCTGTATGTCTTGAAGATACTGTAAGTCAAACATTGCGCAATAAAATATGTTACACAGGCCATCATCGGTTCCTACATGATAAGCACTTCGTGGCGTAAAAATAAGAGCTTCAATGGAAAGTTTGAAAGTGAAGGTCAGCCATAAACCTTAAGTGAGATTTTAATTTAGTTAGATGCGCTGCCTGAAGTGACCTTTGGTAAAGATCCTGCGGTGACCGGCAAAAGAAGACGGTCGATTGGTGATATGAATTAGGTTAAGAAGTCAATTTTCTTTGAGTTAGAGTATTGATCAAACTTGAAGTTGAGACATAATCTGAATGTTATGCACATTGAAAAGAACATTTGTGATGCTCTGGTTGGCACATTGCTGAGTATAGATGGGAAGTCGAAAGATACGATCAAAGATCAGTTATACATGCAAGATATGGGTATAAGGAGTGAATTATACCTGAAGAAGATTGAGGACAGAGTTAGTAAGCCACATGCAAGTTTCACATTCACTTTAGAAAAAAGACATGAATTTTGTCAGTTTTTAAAATTTGTGAAGTTCCCCGATGGTTATGTCGCAAATATCTCAAAAAATGTGAATGTGAATGATGGAAAGTTATATTGCTTAAAGACACATGACTGTCATGTCCTTTTACAAAGATTACTTTCAATCGCCATAAAGAAGTTTTTGCCAAAGGATATGTGTGGCACAATTGTTGAACTATGTGACTTCTTCAAAAAACTCACTTCAAGAACTTTACATGTTGTAGACTTGAGAAAAATAGAAGAGGACATAGTATTCATTTTGATCAAGATGGAACAAATATTTCCTCCGATATTTTTTGATATTATGGTTCACTTGGCAGTTCATTTACCCCGCAATGCCATATTAGCTGGACCTGTTTCATCACGATGGATGTATCCATTTGAAAGATATTTGGGAACACTCAAAAAGTATGTTCGCAATATGGCAAGGCCAGAGGGATCTATTGTAGAGGAATATGTTGTGAATGAAGCATTGACTTTCTTATCTTTGTATATGAGCCAAATTGAAACAAGATTTAATTGACCAGAACATAACAAAGATGTTAGTCAATCCATTTTATTCATCTTAAGTGTTTTCAATCAACATGTAAGAGTGATAGGCACCCAACAAAATCATAAATTGCCTCTTACTTTGCGTAAGAAAGCACATTGGTATGTTCTCAATAATTGCAAGGAAGTCAATCGATATAGAAAGTAAGATTTCAAATTCTATTCTATTTTTTTCGTAATTTTGATTGAGTTCGTAATAGTTATATATATTTGTGTGCAGTGAACATCAAATTCTTTTGTCAAGAAATCCTTCAAACTGCATTCTACAATGTCACGAGGAGCAATTTCCACAGTGATTTAGGGACAAAATGATTTGGCTAAGAAATCAAAAAAATTCAGAGGCCACAGATGAACTATACTCTCTAGCATTAGGAGCTAATGTTGAAGTTCGACTATATGATACTTATATTGTTAATGGTGTTCAATACCATACACTTTCTCGTGATACTCATCGAACTACTCAAAATAATGGGGTTAGTGTACCATCATTTGACGACGGCAATAACTTAGATTTTTTTGGAGTTTTAAAGGATGTTGTTTTAATTTTTTACACATTTGGATATAAGATATATTTATTCTGGTGTGATTGGCTCCAGTGTAACCCCAAAAAGAAATCAATCGTGCAAGAGTTCGGTCTAACATGTATTGACACGTTTAAGACATGGTATGAGGATGATCCATTCATTTTGGCAACTTAGGCAAGACAAATTTATTATTTGGATGATATAAAGCATGGAGGAAGATGGAAAGTTGTGCAAAAGGTGCAACATCGAGAAATATATGAGTAAGTGAAAAGAAAGACGAAAATAGTAAGGAACATGAATTTGAAAGTTCATCCAACAATTAGCATAATCAAGAGATTTCATCATATGAGATAAGCTTAAGTGTTCGTGAAGATTTAGAAATTTCAGATATCTATAGACTAGACATTCAACCTCAGCATATAGAATTGTTGGATACACAAGCAAGTTTCTCTGAGAACATATATAATTTCATTAATTATGAAAATGAAAATACTGAATTAGATAGTGAGGGAGAAGAGCAAATATTGTTGTCTGATGAAGATAGTGACTAATGGTATGAACTATCAACTTTTATTTTACTTCATTTTATTAAGTATTTATACTATGTTATTCATATTTTCTATTTATTCATTCAATTTCTAATATTAAGAAATTAAGAAAAAATTAAGATCTTCACACTAAAATATTGTGAACTTAGATGAATTTATAATCTTCACATTATGAATCATAAGACATTATTAACTTAGACATTATGAACTTATGAACTTTCCCGAGGACATTATAAACTTCTTATAAGAAAATAATAGAAATCCAATAGGCATGTATGGTTTTCTTTCTTGGAATTATTTTATATGTTGTGGAGGTTATTGAATATTTTTGAATGATTGCGATAAACAGGATTTGGATTTGTTGTTTAAAACACTACAAAATGATTGAAATAAAAAAATTATTTAAAAAAAATAATATTAGCGATGAATTTTCAGAATTCATTGCTAATATTTTTCTATTTTTTAAAATATTTTAATAAGTTAGCAACGAATTTTCAATATTCGTCGCCAATTTTTTTTCATATTTTTTTGAAAATCTTATTAATTTAGTGACGAAGTGTCTATTCGTCGCGAAGTATAGCGGCGAATATGCATAATTCGTCGCTACGAAAACTCTAATTTCGTCGCTAAAAATTAAATTATCTATTTAATATTTAATTTTTTAAAATATTTTAACGACAAAAGTCTTTATGGATTTCATCACTAATTAATTATTTAGCGACAAAATTTTCGATTTTCACAACAAAATAATTCGTCGCTAACCTTTGTCACGTTCGCCGAATTTTCGTCGCCAAAATTTTTTCTGACGGTCTTATTACGGCGACTTTAGCGACGGAAGTTTATGTCTTAGCGATGAAAAATTCTTTTTTAGCGACAAAAAATTTCATCGCTAAAACACAAATTTCTTGTAGTGAATTTCATATCCTTCAATGACCTCTTCATATCAGTTGCCCAAATATTGCAATTTCTTAGTAATGTTTCATGATGTGCAATATCAATTTCATTCTATAAGCATGAACAAAATATTCAACTGAGAGGAAAGTTTAGAGCAACAAAAATTTTGCAGAAAAAATTATATCCCTTCAAATGATCATACCATGAAAGAAAAGATTCACACTTTAGATGCCCAATTTGGACAATTAGTACACATAGGATCAATGATGATATCTTCAAAGTGCTCATTTGTAGATTCAGACATGGGAAGCTCTGACTTAGCTGCAGCTCTATCTGCACCAAATCCTTCAACAGAGCGACGAGAGCACGTCCTAATAGGTAAAGCATGACAATGGGTATCGCATGCCCCATAAATTGCAAATGCACATGTAGCTGAAAGAAAGGAGTTTTGCATTTCTTTAAAGCCATGTGCCCACATTTCAAACTTAATCTTAATTTATGTTATAATATATGTCATGGTATTAATGAGTAAAAGCTATCTTAATGCTAAAATCCATAAAATAAGGAGGAAAATTTTAAAGCAAATTGAGCATTGCATATGTGTCTTTTATATATGCACTCGGATCAAAGGCTGGTGGATATTTTATAACAGCAAATGAGGAAAAGATATAATAGAAGCGGTTAGAGAAGTTTTCATTTCCAATGCATATTGTTCACACAAACCAAGTTAGTTCAATGGACAGTGTAATTTATTACCTGATGCGTCCTGCCAGCAATGGGTACACAGGAAACAACGTCATGAGTTCCATTAGTACTAATTCTAGTGAATTTGGTACAAGCAGCCTTTGGGACTATTTTCCACCTGCATATATGTCTCATATCATGATAATGCTAGGAGATAGAACTACTATGAGATAAGTGAAGGGATTATTCACTGCATTGAACAATATGAACCAAATGGCAATATTATCAAAAATTGGGTGGTCAAACAATGCATCTGGAAATGCCCGATACATCAGTGCACAGGCATTTAAATAATGTCACGAAAAGATAAACAAAAGACATCTAAAGAAGGCAGGTGCAAATGAATTCGAGATCATGAAGAGGATGGCTGAAGCAATAAGGAGATTCTCTTTTGTTTATTTGGTATGTATGATACATTAGTTTGTACCATTGGAAATACCAAAAGAGATGACAGGACCAATGATGATCTGACCTGATAAAAATGACAAACTCCTGGAGAGTATCTTACGAGTGAAACGTTGAGCATCGTCAAACAGCACAGCGCTCTCTTCCGAGAACTCACCTTCTTTTCCCAAAGGATGTTCAATGCGTTATTTCAATATAGTTTGAAACAGACTTAAATCTTCAGTATTGGCTTGAAACTCGAACTTCAATCACAATATCTGATGAATACTGGAGAGGGAATCGACTACATTGAATCTCTAGATTTCTTCTCGAAAATCAACTTAAACTATCGTGTGTTTGTATTTAAATACACAAACTACTCTAGTTGATTCCTAAACTAATACATATAAAGATTCCTAATCTATTACAAAAACTTTCATTTCAAAACTTTTCTATGTAAAATCGTGTAGAATTCTAAATCTTGTAATTCACTTCTTTGTTCTATCAAAAAAACTAGTTTGTGATGAAGTTATATCATAAATACAAAACATAGTCAAAAATGCAGGCTATAAACAAATCAGATATACAAGAGACTAGATGATGAACGGAAATTTATACCTCCACTGTGCTCTTTCCTTCTTGAGCATTATACTCGACGTTTGCATTAACAACTTGCTGTCAAGGAACTATTGCAAAATGATGTCAACGAAAAATCAAGAAAACTTTTGGAAGAAAGTGGAATAACATTGAAACACTTGGTGTCCAAAACCAAATTGCAAGGGATATATAAGTTAATCAAAAAGTACCTCATTCTCAGGAAATACTCGTATCATCCTCGCAATATACTGTTTCTTGATGTCTCCCAGTTTAATCCGAAACAAGGTAGTCTGAACAGCATCAATCTAATTATAATATGAAGATCAAACTCTTTTTTGTTTCATAAAGGATTTACCATTGATGACTGGAGTTTTAGCACATGAAATTGTAAATAAACTATGCTCTAGATAAATTGACCAAATCGTTTCTTAATATGTCACCTTCATGTAATATTTTGCCTAGAGTGATCTTTAATCATTGGGTCAGAGATTCCAATGAGTAAAAAAAATTAGTTGCCTGTTGACCTGAAAATGTCAGCCGTAGAAGCACTTCTCGCTAGGATAAGTAGTCCCAAGACCAGCCGATATAATCGATGAATTGCTAACATTCTAGTATCAAGGATAACAATATGCAAGTTTTGCAAAATTTAAGCTGGATAAACTTAGATGCAAATTGACTACAAAAGCCCTGAAAGTGTGTGTAGATAGCTACACAACTTCTTACCAATTGCCCAGGCAAATCAAAGTAGGATACGAAATAGTGATGCCAAATCATGCTCCGCCTGACGTATACGGTTCTGTGCTCTTGTAATATCGCCCACTTGGATGCACCTAATTATTATGAAGGAGATCCATTTTATCTCACAAGGTTATTCAGAATAAAAAGTACTAAAAGATCTCTTGGAATGAGGAATATAATTTTCACAATGACCTTGGAATATCAGGCATCAACAATAATTACTGAGAAAAGCCAATTTTCAGTTGTCGTTTAAAGTATTATCACAAGGGTGGAAATCAGATTGACTACAAACAGAAGATTCAAGAACAACATAAGTTACGTAATCCAAGAGGTAAAATAAAATTTTCACTAAATAGACAAAAAAAGAGGAAGAAAGAAAAATAAAGAAAATAAAATAATACGGAACAAATTATACTCAACTTCCAATAGCAGAACTCAACTCTTATCTAAATTCTGAAAAAAATCACAGCTTGAACATAAGAAAATTTGGTTATACATGGGCCATAAGAAAAAAAATCCAAAACGGACTGTCTTGTGGTTTCTATCTGACGCTGTCTTCTTTTCAGTTCAGTAATGTACCTATAACCTGTTAAAATCATTAGCATTTTGTTTGTGTGTGAGGGAACTGATATTAATACAAGTTTCCACAGTAAAAACCCCCCACAAGATTGTCAAGAGAACATATGCAGAGTACTCCACTGGAAATCCTGTCATCTTTTTTCATCGTGAAAGCTAACAACAATATCAACAGTAGAAGTCAACGCCAGTTCTTCCGCTTAATTACACACACTACCATAATTATCATCCATAATCTTGTCTTCTCCCATTCCTTGACATTTATGCTACATCTCTGTCAAGAAAATGGCCAAACTTTTTGGTCAAAAATGAAGGGTGCCTAATATTAGCAATTGTCAATTAAGGTATCTAATCTAATTTTTTGCCTAAATTCCACCAACCTATGTTTTTTTAAACCTATATAAAGCCTCCTAACTTTCATTTGTATAGCATCCCAAAATTAGAAAATTAGAGAGAGTTTGAGAGAAAAGTTTTAGAGAAAACTTGTGAAAGAATTTTGTGAAGAAAAATTTTTGTGTGGGTTGTGAGTTGTAAGTGTTGTAAACACTTGTAAATTTTCTCCATTTAGTAAAACGATCTGCAGCAGGTTTGGAGATATAGGCATTATTGGCCGAACTCCGTTATTAAATTTGTGTGTGTGTGTGTGTGTTTTTTTTTTGTTCTCACTAATCTGATTTATCGGGAATTTTCATAATTTCCCAACAACTGGTATCAGAGCTCCAGGAATAGTCAGAAATGATCCGGAGGAAGTCAGATTCAAGTGGCTCCATAGCCACAGATGAAGGAAAGGTGAAATTCAAGAAATTCGATGGCGTAGATTTTGGGTTCTGGAAAATGCAGATAAAGGATTATCTGTATCAAAGAAACCTGTATCAACCTCTCTCAGGGAAGAAGCCATATGCTATGAAGGAAGAAGACTGGAATCTTCTCGACAGACAAGCCATTGGAGTTATCTAATTGACGTTATCCCGCAATGTTTCTTTCAACATAGCAAAGGAAAAGACCATGGCGGTCTCATGACTGCTCTCTCCAGTATGTATGAAAAGCCATCGGCCTCAAACAAAGTTCACTTGATGAGGCATTTGTTCAATTTGCGGATGACGGAAGGCGCATCGGTAGCTCAACATATCAATGAACTAAACACAGTCACAATCCAATTGAGTTCAGTTGGAATTGAATTCGATGAAGAAGTACGAGCATTAATACTTTTGTCTTCTCTACTAGAAAGCTGGAATGCTACTGTCACAGCTGTGAGTAGCTCGTCGGGAAGTAATAAGTTGAAATTTGACAATGTTCGTGATCTATTTCTCAGTGAAGAGATCCGACGGAGAGAGTCGGGTGAATCATCAACCTCTTCAATTTTACATACAGAGTCAAGAGAAAGAAATTCAACCAGAGGGAATGGACGTAGTAGATCAAACTTCCGTAGTAGATCAAAGGACAGGAGGTCCAAATCCAAGAATCCTAGTAATTCTCATAACTTGAAAACCATTGAGTGTTGGAACTGCGGGAAGACCGGGCACTATAAAAATCAATGCAAGAATGCACCAAATGACCAAGGCGAAAGCAGAGGCAACTGTTACTTTCACCTCAGGAGGAGATGATGCGTTGATATGCTCTTTAGATATTAAGAAAGAGTCTTGGGTATTAGACTCTGGAGCATCATTCCATGCTACTTCGCAGAAAGAATTCTTTGAGAGGTATGTCCTCGAAAACCTTGGAAAAGTATATCTTGGTGATGATCAACCATATGCTATTGTTGGCAAAGGTGTAGTGAAGATTAAGTTGAACGGGTTTGTTTGGGAGCTGAAAGATGTCAGACATATCCCTACTGAGAAAGAACTTAATCTCAGTAGGGCACTTGGCTAGTGAAGGCTACACTACGATATTCCATGGTGATGATTGGAGGATTTCAAAGGGCGCAATGACGATTGCTCGAGGCAAGAAGAGTGGCACTCTTTACATGACAGCAGGAGCACGTTGTTCGATTGTAGTTGCAACAGACAATGAAATTCCAAATTTGTGGCACTAGAGGCTGGGCCACATGAGTGAAAAGGGGATGAAAATTATGCACTCAAAGGGAAAACTTCCAGGTCTACAGTCAGTTGAGATAGACATGTGCGAAGATTACATACTTGAAAAGCAGAAGAGGGTCAGCTTTCAAACAAGTAGCAGAACCCCAAAGAAGGAAATGATAGAGCTCGTTCACTCTGATGTTTGGGGACCAACAACCATCTCATCCATTGGTGAAAAACACTACTTCGTGACTTTCATCGATGATCACTCTCAGAAGGTATGGGTTTACTTTCTAAAGCATAAATCTGAAGTGTTTGAGACTTTCAAGAGATGGAAATCTATGGTTGAAAATGAGACAGGTCTGAAAATTAAAAAACTCAGAACTGGTAATGGTGGTGAATATGAAGACACCAGATTCAAGAAGTTCTGCTATGAGCACGGGATCAGAATTGAGAGAACTGTGTCGGGTACACCTCAACACAATGGTGTAGCTGAGCGTATGAACCGAACGTTGACAGAAAAAGCCAGAAGCATTCGTATACAATCAGGTCTACCAAAGCAGTTCTGGGCAGAAGCAGTCAACACAGTAGCTTACTTGATCAACCAGGCCCATCGGCTCCATTGAAGCACAAAATACCAGAGGAGGTATGGAGCAGAAAAGAGGTAAAACTATCACATCTAAAAGTTTTCGGTTGTGTAGCATATGTGCATATTAGTGATCAAGGCAGGAATAAGCTTGATCCCAAATCTAAGAAATGCACCTTCATCGGCTATGGCAATGATGAGTTTGGCTACCGCATTTGGGATGACGAACACAAGAAGGTGATTCGTAGCAGAGATGTGATTTTCAACGAAAAGGTGATGTACAAGGACATGCATAAAACAAACTCCAATGACTCAGTGCAGAGTGAGTCAATATTTGCAGATGTAAATGTTGATGATGTCCTAGATAGTCCCATGACTGAGCCAATTGTAGCAAGTCCTCAACTAGAGGAAATCGTTGGACAGAACAGTGCGCAGCAGTCCAACACACCACAACCTCCTACTACCACAACTCATGTATTGAGAAGGTCTTCTCGACCTCATATGCCTAACAAAAGATACATGAACTATCTCTTGTTGACTAATGGAGAGGGAGCCTGAATGCTATGATGAAGCTTGTCAGACTGAAGATGCCAGCAAGTGGGAGTTTGCCATGAAAGAAGAGATGAAATCTCTGATCTCCAACCAGACATGGGAACTAGTTGAACTACCCGTGGAAAGAAGGCACTTCACAAAAAATGGGTGTATCGGGTGAAAGAGGAGCATGATGGTTTCAAGAGATACAAAGCTCGATTAGTTGTCAAATGATTCCAACAAAAGGAAGGAGTTGACTACACCGATATTTTTGCTTCCGTTGTGAAGCTCAATACCATCAGAATAGTATTGAGTATTATTGCAAATGAAGATCTTCATCTTGAACAGTTGGACGTGAAGACTGCATTCCTTCATGGAGACTTGATGAGGAGATATATATGCACCAGCTAGAAGGTTTTTCAGAAACAAAGAAAGGAGAACATGGTGTGCAAACTTAAGAAGCTTGTATGGCCTGAAACAAGCCCCAAGGCAGTGGTACAGGAAATTTGATGGCTTCATGCACAAGGAAGGTTTCCAGAAGTGCAACGCCAACCACTGTTGCTACTTTAAGAGATACAGGTCCAGTTATATCATTTTACTACTTTATGTCGATGATATGTTAGTAGCAGGTTCAAATATGGATGATATCAGAAAGTTGAAGCAACAATTGTCAAAAGAGTTTGACATGAAGGACTTGGGTCCAGCAAAGAAGATTCTTGGAATGCAAATCACAAAAGATAGGCAGGAGGGTTCTTGCAGCTATCTCAGGCAGAGTACATCAACCGTATTTTACAGAGATTCAACATGGGCGACGCCAAGCCAGTCAGCACACCCTTGGCTAGTTATTTTCGTCTATCTAAGGAACAGTCCCCTCAGACGGAGGAAGAGAGAGAATTCATGGCTAAGGTTCCTTATGCCTCAGCCATTGGAAGTTTGATGTACGCAATGGTCTGCACGAGACCAGACATTGCCATGCAGTGGGAGTTGTTAGCAGGTTTATGTCAAATCCCAGGAAAGCTCATTGAGAAGCAGTCAAGTGGATTTTGAGGTATTTACGAAACACTGTAGAAAAATGTTTATACTTTGGAAAAAGAGAGTTAAAAGTACAAGGCTACGTAGATGCAGACTTTGGAGGTGAAGTCGATCATCGAAGAAGACCACCAGTTATATATTCACTGTTGGAATTACAGCTGTTAGTTGGATGTTGCAGTTATAAAAGATTGTCACTCTATCCACTACAGAAGCTGAATATGTAGCACTGACTGAAGCCAGTAAAGAGATGATATGGCTTCAAGGTTTGTTAACTGAGTTGGGATTCAAGCAAGAGAAGAATATTTTGCACAGTGATAGTCATAGTGCGATACACTTGGCGAAGAATTCAGCATTTCATTCCAGAACCAAGCATATTGGACTTCGTTATCACTTTATCAGATCTTTATTGGAAGATGAGGTGCTAATACTATAGAAGATCCAAGGAAGTAAGAATCCAGCAGATATGTTGACAAAGACGGTGGCTATCCACAAATCAAAGTTGTGTTTAACTTCAGTTGGCCTGCAAGAATAATAAGATCGAAAAGATCTGCTGCATAGATCGAGATGTGAAGACAGATTGAAATCAGTCTTCAAGTGGGAGATTGTCAAGAATGGCCAAACTTTTTGGTCAAAAATGAAGGGTGCATAATATTAGGCAATTGTCAATTAAGGTGTCTAACCTAATTTCTTGCTTAAATTCCACCAACCCATATTTTTTGAAACTTATATAAACCCCCCTAATTCTCATTTGTATAGCATCCCAAAATTAGAGAATTAGAGAGAGTTTGGGAAAAAAAGTTTAGAGAAAGCTTGTGAAAGAATTTTGTGAAGAAAAATTCTTGTGTGGGTTGTGAGTTGTAATTGTTGTAAACACTTATAAATTTTCTCCCTTTAGTAAAACGATCTGCAGCAGGTCCAGAGACGTAGGCATTTATTGGCCGAACTCCGTTATCAAATTTGTGTGTGTGTGTGTGTTTTTTTTGTTCTCACTAATCTGATTTATCAAATTTCATAATTTCCCAACAATCTTATCTGCCATGAAAATTTACACATTTCACGTAACACTAGGGTCTCAATAGCTCTCAAATTTTATTTGATCAGTGTAATCAATTATTTAAATTCAGATTGGAGGAAAAATATAGAACAAAGGTAAAAGATCACGTCCAACATCACCATGAGAATGAAACAGAAACCAAGAATTTGAAAGCAAGTTTGAACAGAAATAAAAATTTCGTAAGATGCAGTTTAAAGTCTTTCCAATACGAACAAGTAATACGGCAAACAAACAGAATGAACAGTAAGGCCAATGGGTCTATAGAAAAATCCCTTCCCGTAATTCTTGAGTGGCTAGCAGTTACATCTATTTCGGCAATCCTTTCCCAGCATAGATTCTTATTAACTGCTTGATAATCCAAAGAAGAGACATAAATTGATATTTCTGGTGCACTCAAAAGGCTGCACTTCCTATAGAACAATTGATTTTGGTCCAATTATGCATTGTCAAAATTTCCATTCTCTTAAAGCCCTTGAAGAGGATAAGATTACAAAGGGCTGCTTAACATGAAAACCAAAAGTTATAAAACACCAGCATGAAGTTATTTAAACCTCATCTTATTTATTGAGCCCAATTTGACAATGAGGAGAAAAAACTATGCTCCACTTTGACATATTTACTTTAATTCCCTTGCCATGCACATAGCAAGATGATGACAGGATTTTTTTTCTTCTTCAGGTTATTTTCTTAAAAGGACAAGATGCATGTGCAATAGCACATCGATCCCACTTTCAGGATGATCATCGCCCTCAAGATCATAATTGAATTCCACATGTTTGACGAGAAAAATCACTTTTCAGCTTCATATTGTTGCTTTAGGACTCTTTCGGGAAAACAGACACTTGTTGCTATATCACTGGACTGAAAAAATAAATGGTAAATTTTCAGATGAAGAGCTAGAAATCTGTGTTTGGGGGCAAAGCAGGAAAATGTGTTCTCTATAACTCAAGCGCAGCGGGAATTTTTTTTCTTTTTCTTATTTTTTCATCTGATAAATGACTTCAATTTTCAATGAAATCACTCCAAGGCCAAGCACTTTGGGAAATTTCCCAAAGTATAAACTACTGAAAAAGAGGCAATACAAACACAGTTTCAATCAACAAATAAGATGTCAAGAACTTTAGAAAGGAAATTATATGGGCATTCTATCTATAGTTAGTTCCAAGTAACAGTTTTACAGAATTTAAAAAGAGAAATTGTAAACAACTCATCCGAAAACAACCATTCCTAATACTTGGACTTATAATTTCAATCTTCACTAATGACAGGCCGTATTTCCTAGTTTTTAGCCAAATTATACTAACTAAAGAATATCAACAATAGAACAACAAAAGTTATAAAGTTTACTGGAATTTTTACCCCATGTTTGACACAAATCGACTGCAAGTCCTGCTTCTTCCTGTTGTCCTTACTTTGCTGAGAGAAACTAAATTAGTGCATTCACCAATTTTTTTGTTTTTAATCCTAAAGCTATAGCACTATCATGTTTCATGCTTCCTCTTCAGTCACTGGCAGATCTTTTTACTTACATCATAGACAGGAAAACTAACAATCACAGCTATATCAACTACACAAGTGTAAAAGCCGAATGCAATTTGAAAAATTCACAAATCATAAAAAATTGAAAAGTAATACGGTACTCATTGTATTTCATTATATCAATAAGAAAATTAGCTCAATTAATTATAAGTACACCATGAAAAACAAGAAAGCATGTGCATCTCTGCGCCGTTGACAGCATAACAGTGCACAACCCAATCAAACATTTAGTGAAATTATAAATAGAAGATATATAAGATTGCCAAATCCCATCATAATTACTTGCATATACAAGAAGCTCAGCAAATTATGAAGCAAATTGCCATATATTACTTTTAGAGTAGTGTCCGGCGTGTCAATTATTCTGGCCATTCTTATACTCTTGTGAATCGTTTTTATTTATATTAATATCATTTAAATGGCAAGTTTCAACGGGATCAATGATGTCCCATCTCATTGATCCTTAACTTGGAACGTTTTAAGATCACAACCTTAGAAGTATATTCCACGATCACCATCATATGCGCAACCATGCCCCATAGCTATGTGTGATCTAAGGACTTTATCTAATTCTTGAATCTTCTATGTGTTCCACTGTACTTGACTCTAAAATCCTTGGCCAAGGTTGGATGAAAATTAGACGTGGGGTTTTCTAATTATTCATCATCGAGTCAAGCTACTAGGAATGGAAACATAGTTATTGAGCTAATGGGGTTTCGACTTAACATCCATGTCCTAGGCTCAATCGGGAGATTAGAATTTGTGTTTAAATGTATTATTTCTCATAATCGCTACTTTCAAGAAGAAAATATTTTTTAAAAAAAATAAATAAAATCGTGTAATCTTCACCTTCGATCAATGTCTGAAAATTTAAAATGGAAAAATGAAAGTAAAAAAAGAAAATAAAAAAAATCAAACTAAAATTAGAGTTAATTGGTATTGATATTAACAAAACAAAATAGTCCTCGGCAACGGCGCCAAAAACTTGCTGAGAACCGTACTTGCATGGTATTCGTAATTGAAATAGGTTCGCACATTCACCTTAGACTAGGAGTCATGATGCATTGCTAGACGCTTCCCATGTCTTGTGAGTTCTTGGAATTAATGAGTTAATTTCAAGAGAAAGTTTAAAGTGAACCTAAGGGGTCACACACAAAATTTGGACAAGCCCATTTCTAGCCTAGAAATTAATCCAAGTGTTGGATTAAATTAATTAATGGAGTTAAATTAATTCAAGTGTGGAATTAATTCAATTAATTAATTAGATTAATTGATTGAACCTAATTGGATTAGAAAGCCCAATTGAAATATTTAATTAATTGATTGGATCAATTAAGTAAGATGGAACTAATTAATTAAATGAATTAATTTAATTGATTGGATCAATTAAAGTAGAGCCTAATTGATTACTTAAATCTAGGCCCATTAGGTGTGGGCTTGTAGGAAGCCCATTAAGAAATTGGATTGAGAATCCAATTCCTATATGAAGTTGAATTGGAAATTCAATTTCTAAGAGGTAATAAGGAAAAAGGAAAGTCCTTATGGGATAAGGAAACTTACCAAAAGAGTTGGAGATAAGAAAGGAAGAAGAGTCCTATATGGAAAGGACTTGCGGTTGCCTTTATTGACAATCTTCTTAGATATTTTTATGGGGATTTTAATTTTAGATTTTTGTGAAGAAAAATAGCTTTCTTTCATCCCAAAAAATTCGTCTCTCCTTTCCTTTCAATCTCCAAAAGTTCACCAACTTTTTATCTAATTTAATTCTTGATTTAATTGTTGAATTAAGAATTAAATTAAATACCTAAAACATTAATTGTTAGTGTATTCTTGTTCCAAACAAAATCATTCTAGGATAGAATTATCGAATCGAAAACTACTAGCATAGGATTCGGCTGCGAGTGGGCATCCAAGGTGTGGATACCGTTAGAGGGATAACATTTGGATCCTAGAAGCGAATCAAATTTCAATCAAAGGGGTTTTGAATTGAAGAACATGGAGATACTTTCATGCAAGGATAACGATTTGAATCGTTTCAATCCACATCAGCCGGAGTGCAAATCAAGGTAAGAGTTTCTGAAACTTTCTTATTTTGACTATCAGAAAACGCACAACTGAATAATCGCGAAAGGGTTCCGGGATTCGTTTTAATTACATGTGATGTAATATATATTTATGTTTTTGAAAAATTTTAAATTCTGCTGCGTATACGTCTTCCGGGATCGTGCGAACCCAACAATTACTATAAAGAATCATAAATGAAAGCACATACATCATAATCACGAGCCATCTTTTAAAGTAATCCGCAAACAAATCCGCAATAGTCTTCCCTGCCTACCAGCTCTTAGCCTGTACTGTTAAAGATAAAGATTCTGATGAAGTTTTTAGATAAAAGTCAGCTACAACAATCCCAACAAATCAGCACAAATCAATCCTAATAAATCAGCACAAATTTGAATTAGTTATTTGAATTTTGAATTCTAAATTTCATTGTATTCAATTGCAACAAATGTAATTTATCATGTAACCAACTCTTCTACGTTATAAATATATCTTGATTCCTCAATGCAAAATAATGCAAAATAGAGAAGATCACAAAATATTTGTTTAGTTTTCTTTTTGATTTTTCATGGTATCAGAGCTTTCTTTTATTTTTATTTTTTTGACTAATCGTCTCTATTATGTCTTCCTCAAACAATATCTCTGAAGAAAACAATTCACAGATATCACCCTCTTTCATGTCTTTTAATAGACCTTCACTTTTCCACAACACATTCAATCATCCCACCTCTATAAAGCTTGATAGGAATAACTTTCTTCTATGGAAATCACAAGTCCTTCCAACTATTAGAGGCTATCAACTTGGTAGTTCTATTTTTGGCACACAAGAAATCCCTCCTAAGTTTATCTCACATATTGAAGAAAGAATGGAAACAATTCCTAATCCAGATTTCATTACCTGGGAACAACAAGACCAACTTTTATTAAGTTGGCTATTAGTCTCTATTGATGCATTTTTTATTTGCATTCATATTTGTGATTAGTTAGAGTCCTATTTAGATAAGGATGATGGTTATCAAGAAACCTTTCCTGATCGGACTCAAAGAGTGATAGGGATAGAGGCAATCTTTTTTTGTTATCTCTCCATACCACTATAAGATATCACAATGATACGTAATTTAACTAATAGAAAAATATTCTCTCTTCTTCATATTCTCTCTACGTTTATTTTTGGAGTATCACCAAAAACTTATAAATCTCCACGAATTTAAGATGCGTGGTTAGAAATTAGTGAATGCTCTAGTAGTATTTACTGGAGCGAGAAAGACTATGGTGATATTATTGAGAGGCTTGTAGGCGAGTTGTTCTTCCGTAAATCAAATAAATTTCTGCTGCTGAGGTGATATTGATTCAATTATTATTTATATACAATTATAAATTGCTTACAGTGGTATCAGAGTCAATAGGGCTTGACCTCACCTTCGTGATTTAAATTCAATCATGAAAATAGACTTTGAAAATTATATATTGTATTTGTATGTACAAATGCATGTTTAAATTTAAATTTAATTGATGCATAATATTGATGTCATGTTGTAAAGCATGAAAGAAAAAAAAAATTAAATTGATATATTATGTATCAAAAATGAATTAGTATTGAGAAAGATATTTTTTTTGTTGGAAATTAGTGTCCGCCGGAAAAGCGCGCCGGAGAATGGTTGCCCACAAGGTGTTGAATTTTTCCTTTATTTAAAAAAAAGAAAAAAGAAAAAAGGTTGCTGCTGCTGCGCCTTGTGGCGCAGTAGGAGAAACAAAGCCAACAAATGCCAGCCACATGCTGGCACAAGCTGGCAAAGCCAGCTGCCACTAGCGCCTGCCAGCTGGCGGCCCAGTGGCGTTCAGGCCAGGGGCCCACAAAAAAAAATTGCCAAATGGGCAGAATTTAATTTTTATTTTTTCTGGCTTATTTGAATATATAGAATTTATTTTTTAAATTCTTAAATTATTTTTTAGGTCTAAATTTGTTTTAATTGTATTTTTTTGTGTGATTATACTATTTTATCCAATGCGATTATTTATCAATATGCATAAAATGGGAGTTGACATTCTGGGTGCTCATGTATGTTATGTTTTTATAATTATTTTATTGAGAGATAATTAACGGAAATGGTGGTAATACGGTATTCTAATTTTAGATTTATGTAGTAGGTCTTGAAAAATGTAATTTTTTTAGCATGTATTTATGAAGCCATTTTTTTGGAGGCCATATATATATAATATTTTTTTTGGGATATGTTTTGTTAATTAGCACCATAGGCCAATAATTGTCTCGACATGACGCACCAAATGTCAATTCGAGATTATTATTCATATTTAATGTATGCATTTTTTATGGACATTATTAATTTTATTCATGGATCAGTAATTTTTTATTGTGATCTTTAATTCGGTGGGAGATGATTACTAGTTTTGGTGGCAAAATTTTTGATCTAACTGAATTAAAGAAAATGATAAATATTTACTTGGATTCGGATAAAATTTTAGACCAATACCTAATTGCACATATTATACAGTAATGGATGCCCAAGTAGCTTTTTCTGATCTCTATGGTACTGGCAAACTTGATGGCCAGAACTATGCAATGTGGCATAGAAAAAATCAATTTTTGTTGCACAAAGAAAAGATCCTTGATCATCTCACCAATACTATGCTTATGCCAACTGAGCTAGAAAATGGACCAACTGCCCAATATCGTCGCAATATAGATGCATACAAAAAGTGGATGGATCAAGATAAGAGTGCGCACTTTACTATGTTGAGCTGCATGCACGATAATCTGATCCGTGAGTTTGAACAGTATCCTACAGCTAGAGAGTTGTGGGATGTGTTGAAGGTCACATAGGGTAGCACTTCGGCTACAAGACTGAGGGCACTAACCCTTAGGTTCAACCAGTACATGCTTGACCCGAAGCACTCGATGACCCAACATCTTGATGTGATGAATGATTTGATTCGAGAGCTTCAAAATGCTGGAAGTGAGCTCACTGATGAACAACAAGTTTTGGTTGTCCTAAGGTCGCTACCTGAGCAGACTTGGGGACATGTTAAGCTTGTGCTTACGTATAATGAGCAAATCCAGACATTCGACAGTGTCGCCAGTCATCTCAAGCTTGAGGTTGACCGTCGAGAGTCAAAGCGAGCACAAACAACAGCTCTTGTCGCACATGCTAGACAGCGTAAGCCCAATAAAGGCAAATGTTGGAACAAGCAGAAGAATGCTGGACAAAGCAGTGGTCAAAGCCAGAACTTAGCCCCATAAGGTGACAAGTCTATGAAGCGTCGTCGAGGCAAGAAGGGTGGAAAGAAGAAAGATAAGTGTTTTAACTGTGGAAAGTTGGGTCACTTCGCTCGTGATTGCACTGAACTGAATAAGGTAAAACCCACTCCTAGCTCTCTTAGTTCATTCATATGTTCGCATATTTTTGTTGCTAATTCTCTCTTGGTTGGATTGTAGACACAGGGGCAACAAAACATGTGATAAGAGATCGAGCAGGAATTGTAGATTATCATCAAGTATCAGCATGCAACCACTATATTGCTATGGGGAATGGCATATAAGAGGAGGTTCTTGGAGTTGGGTCATACCAGCTCAAGTTCGGCACTGGGCGAGAGCTACTCCTTAGTGATAAGCAATATGCACCTAGCATTCGATGTAATTTACTTTCAGTTAGTGCACTTTCTGAACATGGTTTTTCTTTCTTGTTTGAGCGAACCAGCTTGTCTATTTTTTATGGCAAAGACCTTTATGGCTTAGAATTTATGAATAATGGATTTTTTATGTTAGAATTATCCAATGATTGCGTTTCTTAAATTTCTTCGATTGTTGATGCTATTTTTGATTCTATTAAGTGGCATGCAAGATTAAGGCACATAGGACAAGAAAGGATGACTAGGTTAGCTCGAGAAGGTTTTTTAGGCCACCTCGCTAAAGTCAACCTTCCTGTGTGTGAACCATGTCTGACAGGAAAAGCTTGTCGGAAGCCTTTTGGAAAGGCAAAGACGGCTACTCATCCTCTAGAGTTAGTCCATTCGGATATATGTAGACCTATGAATGTGAGGGCACGACATGGTGCATCCTATTTTTTCACTTTTATTGATGATTATTCGTGCTATGGATCAGTATATCTCTTGTCTCATCGGTCAAAAGCGCTTGATTGTTTTAAGCGATTCTTAGCAGAGGTTGAGAACCAAAGAGATAGGAACCTCAAAATTCTATGTACTGATAGAGGGCGAGAATATTTGTCTGATCAGTTTAGACAAATGTCTGAAGAAAAAGGGATCATCAGATAATTGACGATTCCACACACTTCGCAATAAAATGGGGTGTAGAGAGGAGAAATCGCACAATTCTGGATATGGCCAGATCAATGATGGCACAAGCAAATCTTCCAATATCATTTTAGGGTGATGCAATTTTGACTGTTGCCTACATATTGAACCGTGTGCCTTCTAAGTCAGTTCCTTCGACACCTTATGAGATGTGGCATGGCAGAAAGCCTAGTTTAAAAGGTTTGCGCCCTTGGGGGTCGGCTGGGTTTGTTCATAATGCTTCTCATAAGCATGGAAAGCTTGGCCCTAGAGCGGTCAAACATATCTTCGTAGGATTTGAGTTTATAGGCATGTATGAACATTTTGTTGATTAATGAGATTTTTTTTCTTGTTAAATTTGTTAGTGTACTAAGTTTTTATGAATGTCACCAGACTTAGATTGACCCATTCACATGGACAATCACCCTGGCGCTTTGACAGCGAGCAGGATGAGACTCAAAGATCATGTTCGCACCATTGGGAGAGACGCGGATGATCGTCTTGACGCTTGGAATAGCAAAGAAGGTTAAAGTTTAATTCATAGTCGACTTGGCATGAGGCCAAGATGAGATCATACTTGATCAATTATAAAGTATGTCCAAACTTCATAAAAGCCTGTCTATAGCCGAATGTGCGAACTACTGCATAACACTTTGGAGAATGACTTATGATGGTACGCAGGTCAGGCGCTTAGATAGCAACTGGACTAAGATTCGTATGATATTAAAAGCGTGGCATGCCCAAATTGAGTGGGAGCTCCATCATAGCATGTATTCATACTACATGTGCTTTGAGACGACCTTATAAGTGGAGTGACTGAATAGATCCCTACTTCATCACTGTGTGAGCCCTTAATATGTTTTTCGTACCCTTTGGGACTGTGGACTGTGTCATGAGGTGTAAGCTTGATGACGCTACTTTAGCATATTTTCAATGACCATGTTTGATCTGCTCTGTCGGAGCGTGACTAAGAAAGCTGTCAGGACCAAGCTGATTGACATGAGGGGTCGAGAATGAGCTAAGCTGGTAACGCACTTTTGTTCTATGGCTCATTGGGCGGCCGACTATGTTAAAAATATATTTGACATAGTCATGAGAATAGATACATAGCTGAGAGAGTCAAGCATGCTCTACTTATTATAGAGGGATCAGAGATGCTTGATCTAGTGCGACCATATAGTTTGGGGTACATAGTGAGTTTTGAGTTGTAGAGTTATGTTAGTTTCGTGATGACTTAATATAACTCTCCTCACTTGTTCCTTTCTCGCTTGGTCGCACGCCTTATTCCCTGTATGAAAGAAGGGATGTGAGATAAGAATTATGGGGATGTGATTCGAATGAGTCGAGTCAAATATGTATGAGTGGGAGATATTGATGTATTTTTTATTTGCATCCATATTTGTGATTAGTTAGAGTCCTATTTGGATAAGGATGATGGTTATCAAGAAACCTCTCCTGATTGGACTCAAAGAGTGATAGGGATAGAGAGAATCTTTTTTTGTTATATCTCTCTACCACTATAAGATATCACAATGATACGTAATTTAACTAACTAAAAAATATTCTCTTTCCTCCATATTCTCTCTACGTTTATTCTTGGAGTATCACCAAAAACTTATAAATCTCCACGGGTTTAAGGTGTGTGGATAGAAATTAGTGAATGCTCTAATAGTATTTACTGGAGCGAGAAAGACTGTGGTGATATTATTGGGAGGCTTGTAGGCGAGTTGTTCATCGTGAATCAAATGAATTTCCGTTGCTGAGGTAATATTGATTCAATTATTATTTATATGCGATTATAAATTGCTTATAGACTCAATGTCTGAAGGTATCTTGGGATATGTAGTTGGCTGTCAAACCTCTCGTGAAGTATGGAGCACTATGAGAGTATGCTTGCTGCCCAGATTGCTGAAAATATCTTTGATCACAAAACACCTAAAAGGGCTCTATGACTGCAGAAGAATTCTTACTCAAAATGAAGACTCTTGCTGATCAAAAGGCTGGAGAACCGGTTCCAGACAAGGACATGAGAATTTATATTCTAAATGGTCTTGGTCCAGAGTTTATTCCTTTGGTTACTTCCATAATAACCAAACCTACTCTTGTTTTTCTTTCAGAATTAGCAACCATGGTGATTGGATTCGAACATCGTCTAGCAAAACAACAAGTTGTTCGGTATCTACTACTGTTATATCTCAGCCATCCGCTAATCTTGCTGCAAATCAGAGGAATCAGAAACCCATGAACAACTACAATTTCTATTTAAATTCTTCCAATGGTCACAATCATCAAAGATCATCCTCTCATGGCCATGGAAGGAACTTCAACAGTCGAGGAAGAGGACGTTTATAATGGCGGTCGTGGAAATAATCGTCCTCAGAGTTTGTGGGAAACTCGAACATGTGGCATTAAATTGTTATCATAGGTTCAACTCAAATTTTCAAACTCTTATCAATAATAATTCTAACCAAATGTCAGCCATGGTGGCAAATCCTCATACAGTTGCAGATTCATCTTGGTATGCTGACTCTGGAGCTACACATCATCTCACCTCAGATTTGCAAAACTTGAGTTTACACACTCCTTACCATGGTTCAGAGAAATTTTTTGTAGGAAATGATACAGGTCTCTCTATCTCCAATGTTGGTTCTTCACTTTTTAATACTCATGCTCATAAAATAAAACTTCATAACATTTGACATGTTCCCTCAATTTCTAAAAACTTATTGAGTGTTGCTAAATTTACAGTAGATAATAATTGCTTTTTTGAATTTCACCCAACATGTTTCTTTGTGAAAGATAAGGTATCAAGGAAAACCCTCCTTCAAGGATGCCTTGATCAAGGTCTCTACAAAATTGATGTTGCTTCTATCTTGCCATCAAAGTCAAAGTTGTCGCCTAGAGTTAAGTCAAGTCAAGTCATTTTACTTCAAATAAATCAGTTGCTTTCGTTGCATTGTCAAAGCAAGCCAATTTATGGCATGCTCGCTTAAGTCATCCATCTGTTAGAATTTTGTCTAAAGTTCTTAATGCATGTAATTTAAATTCCTTTGTTAATAAAAAAATTTATTTTTTGTGCTTCTTGTCAATATGGTAAGAGTAAAAGGTTATCTTTTTCAAAGGCTAATCATCCAACATTTACACCTCTGCAACTTATTCATACTGATATTTGGGGAGCTTCTCCTGTTATCTCTACTCGTGGGTTTAAATATTATGTGCACTTTGTTGATGATTATACACATTTTTCTTAGTTTTATCTTTTGACTGTTAAATCAGAGGCATATGACAAATTCATTAATTTTAAAACTTTGGTTGAAAACCAATTTGATACAAAAATAAAATGTTTGCAGTCTAATGAGGGTGGTGAGTTCACTTCTACTAAGTTCACCAGTTTTCTAATATCAAGTGGCATTCAACAAAAGTTTTCTTGTCCACACACTCATGAACAAAATGGCATTGCTGAGCGCAAACATCGTCATATTATTGAAATGGGTTTGACACTTTTAGCTCATACTTCTGCACCATTAAAATATTGGGACTATGCTTTTCAAACCGCGGTTATTCTAATAAATTCACTTCCCACACCTGTCTTAAATTTGTTATCCCCCATGAAAAACTACTGAGTACCAAACCAGATTTGTCATTTTTTTAAAAATTTTAGGTGTGCTTGTTTTCCTTTTACTAGACCCATGAATAAAAATAAACTTTAGTTTCGAAGCATAAAAAGTATTTTTCTTGGTTACAGTCCAAATCACAAGGGTATTTTTGTTTGACTTCTAATGGCAAGGTAATTATTTCGTGTCATGTTGTGTTTAATGAGACTAATTTTCCTTTTTTGGATGGTTTTCTTCTATCTTCACCTTTACATAATTCATCCTCTATTTCTATCTTTTCAAATTCAAATCCCTTAGTTATTATAATTAAATCTCCTAATTCTTTTCCTCTTGTTTCCAGTGCAACACAATCTTACCCATCTAAAATAGGGACATATCTCGCATCTCCTCCTATTGATGAGACAAATATGACAACATCTTCCTTGCCCACTTCTACTCTTCAACAAACAGATGCTCCTAATGTTATTCTCTGCTCTACCAAACCTTCCTTACCTGAGTCTTCTCAAATTTCATTAGCTCCATCGTCGAACCTCTCCGTTGTTTCTCGTCACTCAAAGGCAAGTTCTACTAACATCTACTCTATGGTTACTAGGGGTAAATATGGTATTCAAAAACCCAAAGTCTTTTCAGCCCAATCTATAGCATCTTTTCCTACTGAACCAACTACATTTTCTCAAGCTAGCAAATCTCCTAGGTGGTGTATGGAAATGGAAGAAGAATATCAAGCCTTGATGCGCAATCAGACATGGATTCTTGTGCCACCTCCACCAAATACCAATATTGTCAGTTGTAAGTGGGTATACCGCTTAAAGCAAAAATCTGACGGATCGATTGACTGATATAAGGCACGTCTAGTGGCAAAAAGCTTTAATCAAATGCCTGGTGTGGATTTCACAGAAACCTTTAGTCCTGTTGTTAAGTCAAAAACTATTCGTATTGTTCTATGTCTTGCTCTTTCAAACAAGTAGCCCATTAGACAACTCGACGTGCGCAATGCATTCTTGAATGGTGTTTTAAATGAAACAGTTTACATGGCCCAACTTCCTAGTTTTGTTGATCAATCAAAATCTCACTATGTCTGCAAGTTTCAACGAGCACTATATGGATTGAAGCAAGCTTCTCGAGCATGGTATCATCGGCTTCGCGATACACTTTCACAATGGGGATTCCACAATTCTCGGTCTAATTCATCAATGTTTATTTTTAATCGTTGTGGAATTCTTCTCATTTTGTTAGTTTACGTTGATGATATTTTATTAACTGAAAATTCAGTGCCTAAACTCATGTATTTAGTCATTTATCCTAACAAGGCTTTGCTTTAAAAGACTTAGGACATATCAATTATTTTCTAGGCATTGAAGTTAGGCAACATAATTCTTCCTTGCATCTCTCACAGTCCAAGTATGCTCATGATCTTCTAGTGCGAACAAAAATGCAAGATGCCAATCCCATCTCCAATCCAATTGTTCTTGGTGAGCAGTTATCTATTCACGATGGTGATCCAATGCCAGATCCAACTTTGCATTGTAGTACAGTTAGAGCATTACAATATTTGACTATTACTCGACCGGATATTCAATTTGCAGTTAACAAAGCTTGTCAGTTTATGCATAGCCCCACCACATTACATTGGCAAGCAGTCAAGCGAATTCTCCGATATTTGTGTGGTTCTCTCATGACGGTCTCACTCTTCATGGTTCTTCTAATTTTAATCTCACTGCTTATTCCGATGCTGACTGGGCTAGCAATCCTGATGATCGAAAGTCCACTACTGGTTATTGCATCTTTATGGGTCCTAATATTATCTTGGTGTGCACACAGAAATAACGAGTTATTGCTCGCTCTAGAACAAAGTCTAAATATCGGGCTATTGCTCATGTTACTACTGAGTTGTCTTGGCTGCAACAAATGTTGAAGGAACTTTCTATATCTTGCACTTCATCACCAGTTCTTTGGTGTGATATTTGGGAGCCATCTTTCTCGCCAGCAAATCCGATTATACACCCCCGCATGAAACATGTGGAGATTGACTTCCACTTTGTATGTGATTATAAACAAACGTTAAAATTTAATACTTTTATTACATTAAATTGTTGACGAATTAATATGATAAATTAGTCAAAAAAAATTAAAAAAAAAAAGTTAAGGATAATTACAACGTACTTGTTGAGGTTTGTTCAGTACATGTACCTCTCTAATCCTATTCCCAATTCTATTATCTCCTTTGAAATTTGATATCAATTTATAAATTTCCTCTTTCATTACAACACTGTAATGAAAATTTTCAAGAACAAAAAAATTAGTGTGAAAGTTAACTATTCGATGAACAGGAAATTGTTGAAGATCAATGTCATCAATTAAATTAGGTTATGTGTATTGCAATTTGTGTGGACTCAAATTAATTAGGTGTTTATAATTTGTGTGGATTCAAATTAATTAGGTTTTTATAATTTGTGTGGTTGAAAATTAATTAGCTTAATTAAATGTGTGGTGTGTATTTCATTTCTTCTTCTATAAATACCCAAGTCCCTAGCATTGTAAATCATCAAGAAGTGAAAAAGAAAATAAGACTAGTAGTCTTATATATAAGAGTGTAGTCTTGTTAGCTTTGAGTATTTGTGATAATTGAGAGTTTTCTTTGTAATATCTCAAAATTTAATAAAGTCTTTGTTGTGTTTCCAATTTTAGAGTGAATTTCTTTTTCGAAAGATAAAATTTAGAATTATATATTCTAAATTTTTCTCAACATTTGGTATCAGAGCGGTACCGTTTGGGACCGCAGAGAGGTGTCACATCTCTTGAAATTCTAAGTATGCTCTGTGGTTGCAGCTTTGACTGAACTTCCACATCAGAAAAGATTTCTTGATATTGTTATTGAGGGAGTTTCTTTGAGTCGTGAGGAGTTCAGTACTCTGCAAGTTTAGTGTCAAAACTTGTTCGGTAATATAGAAATTCTACCGACACGATGGGAGATCTTCAAGTAGTTGGAGGAGTCAAGAAACTCAACAACCAAAATTACAACACGTGGTCTACGTGCATGTTGTCCTACTTGCAAGGACAAGATCTTTGGGAGGTCGTCGGCGATAGTGAAGCTACACAACCGGCGGCAGAAGATGCAAATGGCATCTTACGAAAATGGAAAATTAAAGCAGGCAAAGCAATGTTTGCTTTAAAGACTACAGTTGAAGAAGAAATATTGGAGCACATTAGGGATGCCAAAACACCAAAAGAAGCATGGGACACTTTTGTTACACTTTTTTCAAAGAAGAATGATACAAGACTACAACTTCTTGAGAACGAGTTGTTATCGATGGTGCAACGTGACATGACGATTGCCCAGTACTTTCACAAGGTGAAATCGATATGCCGCGAAATTTCAGAGTTAGATTCAACAGCTCCTATTGGAGAAACCAGGATAAAAAGAATAATTATCCATGGTTTGAGACCCGAATATCGAGGGTTTGTTGCTGCTGTACAAGGATGGCCGACACAACCATCACTTGTTGAGTTTGAAAATTTACTTGCAGGTCAAGAAGCTATGACCAAGCAAATGGGAGGAGTCTTGCTGAAGGGTGAAGAGGAAGCGCTCTACACCAACAAAAGCAAAGGCAATTTTAAGCGGCACACTAGTAGCGGATATAAAAAGGATGGTGACAAAGTAAAAATTCATCAAGAAAAGGAGGCTCTCGTCCTGGAGGAGTTTTAAAAAATCGCATTAATAGTAGAAAGTTCGATGGTGATTGTTACAACTGTGGGAAGCCGGGGCACATGGCGAAAGATTGTTGGACCAAGAAAAAATATGTTGAAAGTAATACTGCTACTTCCAGTTCTAAGGAAAATAACGAAGATTGTTGGGACGCTGAAGCATTATTCGCTACAGTAGAAGAAGAATTAGCTCTCACAGTGACAACATCAGAACAGATTGACTACAAGAATGACTGGATCGTAGATTCGGGCTGCTCAAATCATATGACAGGTGATAAACAAAAGTTGCAAAACCTGTCTGAATATAATGGAGGTCGTGTGGTGGTGACAGCTGACAACTCAAGGTTACCAATAGCTCACATTGGTAAGACAATAGTTACGCCTCGATATAATTCTAACCAGGTGCCACTTCAAAATGTTTACCATGTCCCGGGAATGAAGAAAAACTTGCTATCTGTGGCTCAATTGACATCATCAGGCCAATATGTCTTGTTCGGTCCCCAAGATGTGAAGGTTTATCATAACCTTAAAATCTCAGAAACACCAACAATGGAGGGACGACGATTGGAGTCAGTTTATGTAATGTCAGCAGAGTCTGCATATGTAGACAAGACAAGAAAAAATGAGACATCAGATCTATGGCACATGAGGTTGGGCCATGTTAACTACTCCAAGCTAAGTGAGATGGTGAAGAAGTCAATGCTTAAGGGGCTTCCTCAACTTGACGTGCGAACAGACACGATATGTGCGGGATGCCAGTATGGTAAAGCTCACCAATTACCATACAAGGAATCAAAGTTTAAAGCAAAAGAACCATTAGAGTTAATTCACTCTGATGTGTTCGGACCTGTGAAGCAACAGTCAATTGGTGGCATGCGGTACATGGTGACATTCATTGATGACTTCTCAAGGTATGTGTGGGTTTTCTTTATGAAAGAAAAATCTGACACATTCTCAAAATTTAAAGAGTTTAAAGAGTCAGTTGAAGGAGAAGTAGGAAAGAAGATTCGTTGCTTGCGCACAGATAATGGGGGAGAATATAACTCAATTGAATTTTCTCAATACCTAAAAGAATGCCGAATACGTCATCAGTACACTTGTGCCAACACACCACAACAGAATGGTGTAGCGGAGAGAAAGAACCGACATCTTGCAGAAATTTGTCGGAGCATGATACATGAAAAGAATGTTCCTGGAAGATTTTGGGCTGAAGCAATGAGGACTGCAGCCTTTGTGATCAACAGACTTCCTCAACCGAGGTTAGAATTTGTTTCACCTTTTGAGAAACTATGGAATATGAAACCTACAGTTAGTTATTTTCGAGTATTTGGCTGTGTATGTTATGTATTTGTTCCTAATCATTTACGAAGCAAGTTTGACAAGAAAGCTGTTAGATGTATTTTTGTGGGATACGATAGCCAGAGAAAGGGATGGAAATGTTGTGATCCAACAAGTGGAAAATGCTACACTTCACGAGATGTAGTGTTCGATGAAGCATCTTCTTGGTGGTCTTTAAAGAATGAGGTTTTGCCAGATTCCAGAGAATTTGGAGACAAGGTGCAACAAAAGATGGGGGAGCACACAGTTCAATTCCAACCAATTTCGGATGAATCAAGAGATCCAGACAGCAATGATGTCGAACAAAGATCAACTCAGAATCCTGGCAAACTGGCGTGTATCAACAATCAAATGAAGAAGGTGGGCCTAGTGAAATTGAGGAATCAACTCCGCAATCTCAACTCCGAAGGTCAACAAGAATACGAAAGCCAAATCCCAAATACGCCAATGCAGCCATAGTTGAAGAAGTAACTATAATAGAACCTGAGACGTTCGAAGAAGCATCACAGAGTTCTGAGTGGATGACAGCTATGAAAGAAGAGATTGATGCACTCCAGCAAAATCAGACTTGGAATCTGGTGCCGAAGCCAATAGATGTAAAACCTATATCCTGCAAGTGGGTTTACAAGATAAAGCGTCGTCCAGATGGGTCAATCGAAAGGTATAAGGCTCGATTGGTTGCTCGTGGTTTCTCTCAGCAATACGGACTAGATTATGATGAAACTTTTAGTCCTGTGGCAAAACTTACAACTGTACGAGTTCTACTCGCGCTTGCAGCCAACAAAGACTGGAGTTTATGGCAGATGGATGTGAAGAATGCTTTTCTTCATGGAGAGCTAGATCGAGAGATCTACATGATTCAACCAATGGGTTTTCAAAATCAAGATCAACCTGAATATGTGTGTAAGTTGCGGAAAGCACTCTACGGATTGAAACAAGCACCCAGGGCATGGTATGGTAAGATTGCTGAATTTCTAATACAAAGTGGTTATTCATTAACACCTGCAGATTCCAGTTTGTTTGTCAAAGCCAATGGAGGAAATCTAGCTATCGTGCTAGTGTATGTGGATGATTTAATCATAACTGGTGATGATGAGACAGAAATTCATCGAACGAAGGAGAATTTATCAATTCGTTTTCAGATGAAGGAACTTGGAGAACTCAAGCACTTTTTGGGATTAGAGGTCGACCGTACAAAAGTAGGGTTGTTTCTCGGTCAACAAAAGTATGCAAGAGACCTATTGGAGAGATTTGGGATGCTTGATTGCAAACCTATTTCAACACCAATGGAAGTCAACGCCAAATTGTGTGCACATGAAGGCAAAGGGTTGGAGAATGAGACGATGTATCGACAACTTGTAGGTAGTCTCATTTATTTAAATTTGACTCGACCAGACATTTCATTTGCAGTTGGCATTGTAAGTCGATACATGCAGAATCCAAAGAAGTCCCACTTAGAAGCTGTTCGGCGAATACTGAGATATGTGAAGAGTACAATTGACTATGGTCTTTTGTACAAGAAAGGTGAAGGCTGCAAGTTATTTGGTTACTGCGATGCTGACTATGCAGGAGATCATGACACTAGAAGATCAACAACTGGGTATGTGTTTAAGCTTGGTTCCGGAACAATTTCTTGGTGTAGCAAGAGACAATCGACGGTATCATTATCAACCACTGAAGCTGAGTACCGAGCAGCAGCAATGGCAGGCCAAGAGAGTACATGGTTGATACAACTGATGAATAATCTACACCAGTTAGTAGATTATCCAATTCCATTGTACTGTGACAACCAGTCGGCAATTCGCTTGGCAGAGAATCCAGTCTTTCATGCAAGAACTAAGCATGTTGAAGTGCACTACCATTTTATTAGAGAAAAGGTTCTACAGGAAGAGATTGAGATGAGACAAATCAAAACAAATTATCAAGTTGCAGACTTGTTCACAAAAGGTTTGAGCACTAGTAAGTTTGAATTATTTCGTCGACAGCTCGGCGTAGTCCAGAGAATGGGAGCTGACATTGAGGGGGAGTGTTGAAGATCAATGTCATCAATTAAATTAGGTTATGTGTATTGCAATTTGTGTGGACTCAAATTAATTAGGTGTTTATAATTTGTGTGGATTCAAATTAATTAGTTTTTTATAATTTGTGTGGTTGAAAATTAATTAGCTTAATTAAATGTGTGGTGTGTATTTCATTTCTTCTTCTATAAATACCCAAGTCCCTAGCATTGTAAATCATCAAGAAGTGAAAAAGAAAATAAGACTAGTAGTCTTATATATAAGAGTGTAGTCTTGTTAGCTTTGAGTATTTGTGATAATTGAGAGTTTTCTTTGTAATATCTCAAAATTTAATAAAGTCTTTGTGTTGTTTTTCCAATTTTAGAGTGAATTTCTTTTTCGAAAGATAAAATTAGAATTATATATTCTAAATTTTTCTCAACAGAAATTTGCAACCTCCCCTATGATTGTCTAGATTTATACAAAAACACCCTTGATGTTCGTCCAGTATACAAAATTCTTCGTTGAAGTCTAATTTTTGTTACTTATAATAAACTTTTGAATTTATTTTTTATTGTATAATAAGTATACTTCGAATATGATAAATTTTTACTTTTAATGTTTACGTAATTAGCAAAATCTCATGTTTTTTCTACATACATTTTGTATTTTATGAAAAAATATATATATAATTTTTAACAATAATTAAACACATATTGTTCTATTACCTTATGATAGTTTTACAATATATCATCTTATTTTTGTCCCGCTGAATGAAATTTGGAAAAAAAAAATGATTACGTATTCTTATTTTTTAAATAAACAGATAAAATCATTAAAAATTCCTATGTATAGCTATAATTAAATTTGTCCTCCTAACGTCGCAACTCAAAAATCTAAATCGCTACCTTCATTTCTTATTACCGTCAATATGGATCACTTATTGTCACCCTCACCCTAATCGTAAAGTACTTTTAATCACAACGATAACTCGAAATCTAGCTCTATTTACATCCCATATGTGATAAATCAACAAATATGATAGAGAGGGAGAAGAATTGAAGAGTTGTTAATTCAAATATAATTTTGGATTCTACCATAGTCTAAAAAATTTATTTTATGTTTGATAAACTACAAGAACTCTACTATCACGAGTTTCTAACTTCCAAATACTAAGTTACAATTTTTGAATAAGTCAAATCACATTAAACTAGGATTGATAATAAAACTTGAAAAACTATTCGTACCGACCGATGTTCCACAACACTAAATCATTCATATCGATTTGTTACATAAATTGTAGTTTGAAACTTCAAGTCCAAACTATTTTGTCTTGAACGATTTAGTAGAAGTTTGGGATTCAAACAAAACGAATGGAACCACCTTTATTTATATATATATATATATATATATATATATATCATTTTTTTTTAATTAAAAATATAATATAATTTTATTAGTTGACTAAAACAATTTACATTTTTAACCACTACTTCTTACTATACAAGAGAAAAGGAACAACAATCCTAGGATTTTAGTTGATGGTGTGTACATTGAGTTAGGGAAACACTTAATAGCTTTGGTTGTTGTTTTGTGACTTAAATGTTTTAAACTATGACGTACTTTTTAATTATTTATGAAATATATGTAAAGATTTTAATTGTTAAGATAAACAGAAGTTGACGTTACTATTTACAAAATTCAATTATCTTATCCAAGTTCTACTGATTTAGTACTTTGTGGTTTGATCCTATTTGCTTTGCGGTAGAAGAAAAAATAAATAAATTGAGTATTGAAAATATAAGATTTATAAACCATAACAAAATATGTATAAGTTTGTTGTTGGAGGGGAAGTTGATGCCCCTAATTATCCTGGAGTTTAGTCAGCGTGAAGAGACTATTATCGAATTTGAAAAAAAATTCAAAAACCTAAAATTAAAAATAAAATAATTTTTCATTGCAAACTTGACAAATTTGAATGAAATAGAATAGAAGTTTCAATTAATCAAAAAATTTATTTGAATATTTGTTTTTATTTTGGTAACTTATCAATTTATTATTTTACAAATTTTGGAATATTTTTCAATAAGACTATTTTTATGGGGGAAGAAAAGGAAAAAAGGGAAACAAATTTGCGAGGAAATATGAGTCGCCCAGAGTGGCTTGAGACAGTTAAAATTGAATCTCATCTTGAGGTATTTAAAATTTGTAGTAATTGATAAAAGTAACAATGCGAGTACTGATTCTGATTTTAAAAAATAGCTAAAACTCTTTAAAAATTGACCAAATAAGTAAACAAGAAGTCGAATGAAAATTTGAAACAAAAAATTGAAGTCCTCTTAAAATTTAATTTTGGATTCAATAAATATTAACAAACCCTAAGGTAGTTCACATGCAAAATACTCCAAACCCAACATTGTTGAGTTGAAAGCAATTTCACAAAGCCATGTTAGATGTAATTTTTCAAACAATAGGTAATGTCCATCTTAACCTCAATAGAAGTGGATGTTATCCATATATCCATAAGATATATATAATCGTTCATATCATTAATCATTTATCATTTGGACAAGTAACATCATACCATTTATGTATGTCTTTGTGAAAACTAGTTTTGTGATATTGTATCTAATGTACATGTATTGAGTAAATATATTTTATATTAAGTGTTTCATTTGATAAAAAAATAAAATACTTGACACAACATCCGTACGCATTATTTAGAGGTGATTATGGTACGATTTAGTTGTTTTTTATTAATTTCAAATCAATTTGTCATATGCAATTTTATTAAAGAGATCATGTGATTGCAAAAAATATACCCTAAAAGAATAGTAAGGTTGGATGGAATGAAGGGGAAATGTTTACAAATAAATCAATCAAACGAACCAAAACATAAAAATAAGCTTGCGCTGGTGTAGACGAACCGAAAATTTTAAGAATCCTTCGTTGGTTGGAAAGGGCGGAGTTCTATTTATAGTTGTTCGGAAGGAAAGACTTAGTTTACTTTCTGCAAATTGCTTGTATAAGAACTTTCAAAATATTAGTAAAAATTTAAATTTATACTAAAGGTATCCAAACAATAACAATAAAGTATCTTCAAAATTAAAAATATAATGATTAAATTTTCAAATTTTCAAAAGATGTAATATTTAGTACAAATTGCAGTATAGAAATAAAACGAGATAAAAGTAAAAATTAATATTAACTAACAAGGACTATTAAATATTGAGAGTTAAGATTTGAATTTGAACGGAGTTGGTTAATATACCATTTAACAATTAACAATATTAAATAATAAGTAATAAACTTAATTATTTATTTAACTTAAAAAATGAAATATTGCGATTTTAAATTGTCACTGCACTGAGAAATGCATTATTTTTTAATTTTAAATTATAATTTTTATTATAAATTAATATTAATAAAATCGTGTAATGCTGGAGGTTCGGGCAATTTTTTAAAATTTATATTCACCCCTAAAAAAATTAAGAATAAATTATGATTTCCACCTGTAAACTTTATTATTTTTTAATGCCCAAGCTGCTAATTATATATAATTGAATGATACTTATTACTACTATTTAATTATTGCTCCTCCTTTTCCTATAACTCAAAGGCTTCTCTTTCTTAAGATATAACTACTTACTCACATTTAGTTTCTTCTATTGTTTTTTTTTCTTCAACTCTTACCATGCTTGATGTACAAATTAGAATCCAATTTGATCACCGATGATAAAACTGAAAATGAAAAGAGAAAAGAAAATCACATACCCAATTATGAGAGAGAGAGAGAGAGAGAGAATAGACCATATCATCATTAAATAATAAAGAAACACACACAAAGTGGAACTAATTTTTTTGTAAACTATATTTTTGGTTCATCCAATCTTTAGATACTCATATACACCCCAAAAACATGGAAATTAATCCCCAGTTCTCTCCTCTCAATCAAGAAACATACACCTATTCTTGATCTCTCTCCGTATCTTCCAATCCACCTCTCCAGTCAATCAAATCCCATTTACAATTTTTCACAAAAAAGAGTCTCCCATCAGCATAAACCAAGATCCATGGGAGAATATATGACCAAAAAATTTCACCTACTTTCCCTGTTTTTTTCCGCCCCCCACTCTGTGTATACATATATATGAACTACTGGGTTAGTAGTAGAATTAGCGTTTATCAGTCAGCAGCTGACGGAGGAGACGGAGAGGGGGTAAGGGAAGGTGTTGGCGTATTGGAATGAGAGTGTACGGCCGTTAACCAGTGGCTTGCCGTTGTTGACGAGGCAGTCGTCGAAGCGGAGCCGCTTGAAGACGCGGGGGTTGACGAGCCGGGCGGAGCTGAACCAGCCGCAGCTGAGGTGAATGGAGGAGATATCGCAGCCGGAGACGCAGACGTTCATGATCTCCACCGTGTACGTGGGTATCCCGTTTGGAAGCGGCTCGGTGGGGCCTTGGCTTATTACTATGTCTGATTTTGAGCACTTGTCGCTCCATATCCTGTTTGGCTCCACCCCCTTTTCATTTTCCATCCCCTTTCCATTTCCTTCTTTTCTTGGTGCTGCTGTTTAAAGGCCCAACAAATACAAACAGGATTCAGTATAAAGAAAACTTTTTCTGTGAAAGAGCTACTAAATATGCTATGCTAGTACATGTTTGTCTTTGATGGTCTCTGTCATATTTTTTACTCCATTTGTTTGTGTATTTTGATGATCAAACCACGCTAACACTAATGAAGACCCTTTTTGAAGCTATAAAATCTTGTAACTTCGAGTCTACAAGAAAAAGAAAGGATTTTGTGTTTGCAAAATTTTCATTGAAATGTCACTGTCGATGGTATTAATGGACGAAACGAACTTTTGGGAAGATGTGGGAGGGCAATAGGAAAGAGACATCTGAACGAAAAAAGATTGTGCATAGAGAACAGAGTATTTTCCTTCTAATTGATTCTGTACCTTTTTTTAACACTTTTATGGTCTAATAATATACGCGGAATAGAACGCAAGCCCTGTGACCAAAAACTTTCATGGCAATGAATAGGGCTTTCAATATTTATTTATACTTACTAGTTCATTCTTCCCCTACTTCAAGGCCAAGAACGTGGCTCATTAAATTCAACCAGAAAGGTACATATATATCAAGGCACACGCGTGCAAGTAATTCTTCATGATAGCAACTTAATGCACCCTAAATAATTAACCACCCTAGTAGATTAGCTAATTACGATGGTATTATTACAGAAGTATTATGTAGGAAACATTGAAAAAAAAAAAAAAATAGCTAGGGCCTAAGACCCTCGTACTATAGTAGGCCATAGGTTAAAAGGTTGGGGGGTTCATATTGGGAAAACGACACGTAGTAGAAAAGCTGAAGGTGGCGCCATCTAAACGGGGGCAGAACCGTACTCGACAACTGAGAGAAAAAGAGGGGGCTAAGGCTGTGGCAAACGCTGGTCTCGTGGTGCAGTGCACACAGTGGACAGGACTCTCAGTGTGTGTCTCTGTGTGTTGCATGTAAACATGCAAAAGACAATGCATAAAGCAATAACAATGACAGAATACGCATACATGCACATAAGCCAAGCATATTTGTATTTGTGTTATCATATCACTATTATATTCAGTAAGAGCTGTGCAATATATCCACTGGGTACATCAGAGATTCACCCTTTTGGTTCCTTTGTTTAATCCAAAAACAATTAAATGCGGGAGCTTCAAACACAGTAGGGGCTGTCTGGGATTTTGTTCTTTTTCCTTTTTCTCCACAAATATTTCTTGTTCAAAAAGTCATATTGAAACATGGCCACAAAAAGTTGATTAGTGTCATAATTAGGGAAAATAAGGTTTAATTACCATTGTTAAGCAGCTTGCGATGAGTAAGAGACAGAGTCTTGTTCTGGGCAGTGGTTGAGCTCGTCTTCTGGGATAAAACTGGACTAAACTCCACTAAACCATGATCTGGAAGGCAATAATCCAATGAATCATAATGTCCAATTAATATATAAAGGCAAACATAAAAAGAAAATAGACCATGAAACCAATACTACATTTAACAAAAAAATAAAAAAAAAGGGTCCGTTTAATGTTCTCCAGAAAATAGTGGTGGGAAGGAATCACTGACTAATCAATAAATATTATTTAAAAAGACAAGAACAAGACAGAAAAAGTGGGGATTAATTAATTAAGAAATGAAAAAATTGGGGAAGCCTTGTCGCTGAAAGAGAGGCCAATGTTTAAACAAATGAGCAGAGTGCAAATTCCACCAACCCAATTATTGAATTTCCAATATGAAACTTCACCCAAAATATACCCAGAAACACACACACACTACGCACACATAATATATGAATATATTATCTGTGTGTTTGTGTTCAATGAACACTGACCTGTATAGATTCCAATGATTAGCAGCAAGAATGTGACCGCGAACACCGCCGTAAATGAAGCTAATCTTCGCCGCCTTAATGATGATGACGATTCGCAATTCATAGTTTTATCAGCACCCAAAAATTAAACTCCAACTCAATTGGCTAGAGAAGAAGAAGGTTTGAGGGGAACCGAGTCCAACTGAGTAGACTCGGATTTAGCTGCTATGGCCTAAACAGCGGGAACCTAGCAAATCACCGCCATAAGGGGAACTGTGGGAACTGCACGGACGAAAACTATCTCAGCTTTTACATATATCCTTCGATTTATCTTTGACTGGAACCGGATAGAGAAAGAAGAAAAGCTTTGATATGACTTGACAGCTTCGATTTCACGAATATAAAACTCTGCAAAACCATAGCATCAAATTACTGCCATTTCCCATCAACACATACACATATAAATAAACCCAATTCAATACCCAAAAATAAATTAATATTTAAGAAAATCTTTGCCTAAAATTTCAATATTAATACACGTACGTACTGAGAAATAAGAGGAGGAGGCCAGGGTTTTGACTTTGAAAAGAGAAGTCACGAGTGTGGTTTTACATATAGAGAAAGAAGAAGATGAAGAAGAGTGGATGTTTGATGAAAGTCCACGGAATTTTTCTCAGAATTTAAGCATCAATAAAGGAAAGTTTCCCGACATTGCTTTTAAGATAATCCCGGGAAAAGAGCCCACAGCCGAATTTTTTATCAAACACAATGCTCCTTTCCGTTCCCCATTAATGCAACCCACAAAAAAACACAGAATCAGAAAGCAAAATCTCATTCTGAAACCAATGACAAAATAGGAAAAATTCCAAAACCTATCTGTATGTATGTGATACATACATACACACATATAAAAATGGGGACAGAGCATTGAAAGCCAAATGAAAGCCCTGATGATAAAATGCAGAGGGAGACAAAAAGAGAGGCAGAGATGGTGCAGCAGCAAATAGCGATACGCATTCTGAGATCTCTTCGTCTTTTACCTTTGATTTTGGAGCATTGGGAGAGAGAGAACAATCAGTTCCGAGAAGCGTGCATGATTGTGTATATATACATATATATATAGAGAGAGAGTTTGTATCTAACTACTGAGAGAGAAATACCGTGTGTGTAGGGTTTTTGGGAGTGAAGGAGCTATGTGAGAATAAATTCTGAGGGAAGAAAGCATGTTGAGGCAGCTTTGATTGTATAGCAAGGGATGAGTGGTGATGATTAATGAGAAATTTTTACCGCGGTTAAAAAAAGTGCACGTGCTGGTGATTAATTATTTTTATTATTCTATTATTATTGTTTTTAACCTCTTTTGGGTTTTTATAGTAACTAATTTGTGGTTTGCTGGCAGAGTAAACTTTTGGAAACTCTCTAATTTGCCCTTACAATTCAAATGCGGTGCACCCTTTTCGATTGAATAGGTAACACAATCTTCTTTTCATGAATACATTGTAATTTTTTTTTATTTATGTGATTGATATTGCCATAGTAAATTGGGTTGACGTGGGTTGGTATGTAGGTGGGAGCCGAGAGGGACTGCAGGTGTGAAATGAATTTGATAGGGGTAAAACAGTCATTTAATACGAATTTGTTCTGGCAAGAAGAGAGTTGCTCTGGAATTATCCGCGGCCAGTTTCAAGACTTTCGCAATTTGATTCTTTTTTACATAACCAAATATATATATATATATATATATATTTCATTTACACTCAATACGAAATTTTATAGGAGATTTAAAGCAGTAAAAACTTAAAATACTTTTATATTATTATTTTTAAAGATAATGATTGAGAATTAACATATTTATATCATAACTTTGATTGAAAGAAAAATTTGCAAAAAAAAAAAAACCATTTTATAAAATAAAACCTTATGTTAAGATGTACCAAAAGATATTAAAACAATAAATTTGAGAAATAATATTTATAAAGAATTCCCTTGAATAGTATTTTTTTTTTCTTTTTTTGGACGTCCCAAAATAATGTTGTCTTTTTTAAAATGATAATTTCTTAAAAATGTATTCTCTTAGCTAAAGTAACATTGTGACTAATCTATAATTACCACTTTGAATAAAGCCACAAACTAGTTCACTTTTTGAACGGGGCCTTTCATCTAAAAATACATTTTAATTTATGGACAAAGGAAATAAGTAGTATTTTTCTCGAGATCGTGGATTATAATTATAAATCAAACGATTTATAGTTTCAACTTTCAAATCAAGTTAAAAAGTGCAGATGAAGCCTATGTAAGTATAAAGTCTTGGTTCAAATTTTAGGGTTGTCGCCTTAATCTTGCACTCGTCTGCATGTGGCTTGTTTACACTCTCAGATTAAACATCAAAATATGTTTATAGGAATATAAATATGCATGGTCTCAAATCCCACACATAAAAATTATACAGCGGTTATAACAAGTTTTAATTTAAAAAATTAAAAATTAGAGGCACAAAAAAGGAACGGGTTAATTCTACCAATATGAAAAAGATCAAAATTATAGAAATTATTATTAATATTGTTATCATTCATTAATTAATCGTAATAATAGAGGAAACAATAAAAAAAATCATTTTACATAATGAATAAATAATTTGTTAGAAAAGAATTCAACCTTAGCATATGTCTGGAAAGCATATTCTTTATAATATAGGAATAATTTTGATACTTACAATCACAAAAGCTATTTCAGCTACTTTACCCACTTTAATTGCATACAAATCCATTTTGACAGCATATTCATACTTTTCACAACGCTTTACAACATACATAACTTGCTTTTAAGCCAGTTCTATTGCTTTCCCTAAAATTCAACACTTCTCGAAAAGCACAAATTTTTACAAACATGTCCAAAGTCCCAGAACAATGAACAGAAAACCCAAGGCCTAAGCTTTCAAATGGCATACACATGGATATCACGAAATAATCATACATGAGGGAAATTGAACAGGAAACTCATGCTAAGCAAGCATTTCTTCACGAGGTAAGATCAAAGGAAAAAAAAAAAAAAAAAACGAGACGAAAAACAATATCATCAATTGGTATAGATTACACTGGCTTCTGTACATCGGAAATATTTGATTCACATACAGGCACAACCGGAAAAATTATCTCCCTCCCAATACTATCTTCTTCACGTGACCCATGAAAATGAGAAATGCTAAAGGAGACAGACGTTAAGACCATTAAAACTTGCCAGACGTAGTCATGACTAATCTATCACCTAATATTTAGTGAATAGGGAGGGAGATATTGGTGCCTTCTCAGCATCAGCAAACTCTAGCAGCTTTGATTGAGTGAAGGTGAAACAACTGGTGATCCAGAATGTGGCTACTCCTACCATATACAACTTTACACCATACACACTTGACATGTACGGATCTTTAATATCAATCTCAGATTGAATCGACCCTATTTACCATTGGAAGATATTTTCTCCAACGATCTAACCTTGTCCAGCAACTGTTGAATGGTATTTGATGCATCCTGAGAAAAAAGACAAGATGTTTCCATAAAGAGTTGCAAGAACAAAAGCAAATTAGCTAAATGAGCAGGAAAAGCAAAACCTTTAATTTCTTTCTCAAGTTTTCCTCCTCAATGTCACGACGCTGCCTCTCTTCAGAAAATATATCAATTAAACTCTCCTGCTCTTTACTTAACTCCTCATATTTTTGTGTTGCCTCTTGCAGCTGGTCAAGTGATAATAGGCATCAGCTTAAGAAGGAAGATTACATATTTAACTAGCCAAATTATTGCATAGTCAATGCTGCTACATAATGACAAGAAAGGTTTTCATATAAAAGTTTCACAAGTTACAGTTACCAGCTTAAGTTTGCCATCTATCAGCCATGCAATTGAAACCAGATCAATTAGCTATATCTACTATAGCTAACAAAACATATTTCAGATAAGTATTATTCGAGCACCTATTTGCCTATTTTATTATTTTTTAGGGCTGAGGAAACAGGAGGTGGAGGATTTGCGGTAGCCTAAACAGAAGAGAAGACTGGCAACCAATCTATTGCATATAAGACGAGCAGAAAAGCGAACTTATCAAAAAGTTAAGCCTGCGGGACTACACAATACTCTTGCATATAGTAAAAAAGTTCAATCACCAAGTGCTTCAAGATAAATCAACTTTCCAACCAACAAAGATTTTCAAGGTTCCCATTGGATTCATAATCAATAAGGTAAAAATTCTTCAGATCAGATTCAGAATCAATATGGTAAAAATGGTCTTTTGATATCAAGTATATGTCTGGCAGTGAATATTGACAAACTAATCAGTAAAAATCCAGTACCTTGTGATTCTATAAATTCTAATTAACATGTGCTTGCTCAAAACAAATCAATATAAGGTTTTCAAAATTAAAACAGAGTTTAGACCTCATAATTTTGCTATTACTCCCATGCCTCAGCAACAGAAAACTTTGAACGGATTTTCCTTTCATCTCCTTGAACATTACATAAGCAAATTGAGTTCAAGGATGACTTTTCTTTCTAGATCCCTGGCTTTAGCATTCACAAGTATTTTACTTCCAGAAGGATTTTGAAAACCGGTGAGGAAATATACCATGTTCTTATTATTGAGTTTTTTCAGAACAGGTTAAAGAGAGTAACATTATTTTTGACTTCTCGCAATCACTCCACTTAATATATAGTGGAAAAACAAGAAGGATTAATTGAATTTCAATACAGGACTTGACAAGAAAGGTTGCAGTATTAGTATTACTGTTAGTTTTAATGCTTAAGCTGTTACAAAGTTATAATGCCAAAAAGAAATTTTTTATAATGCCAAAAAGAAATTTATCTTCTTTCATTTATTTTAAACTATAGACAAAATACTGTTAACATCTAAATTATCACAAAGAAAAAATCATAAACGGATAAATCAAATATTAATCAACTAGAAGTAGAATTTCAGCTAAAAAAGACAGTGATGAGACAATATGACCCGTCACACAAGGAAACTAATACTGAGTTATTACCTGAGCTTCGAGATACTTGGATCTTTCTTTTTCTTTCTGCAAATCCTGCAGCAAATCACCAAGAATCTCTTCTTCTTTCCTTTTCAATCTGTGAATTCAGCAATATAAAAATTATTTGGTGAGGTAATCAAACAGCCCACAGATAAATTCATAACTCAGGTACAATAAATACCTGTCTCTCAATTGGAGGTTCTCTTCTTTCAACTTAGCTAAAGCATGAAAACTGGAACTTGATGGTGAAAACTCATTGTGATTAAAACCATTCTCCTGTTTACACATGCAACAACCAACTTAAACTCAAAAGCAATTTAAGAAAATCATGTTTACGGACAAGCAACACGGTTTACTAAAAAAAGAGATTATCCTTAAATGCTTCCGTAAGGGAAAATAATTTTTTTAGTGAAAGGTAGTGGAACACGAAATTTGCATATGTCAAAACCATCAGAATGTCAAAAACAAAAAATGAGTATTAGATTAAAGCAGAAAATAGTCCTTAAATTACTAAGATAAAAAGAGCAAATCAACCCCCAAGGTGTGTGAATCCTTCATTCTTCCAACCCCCTCCCCTCCCCTCCCCTCCTCCCCCACAACCCCAATAGTAGGATGACTATTCATCGATAAATATATCAAGATGCAGTTATTTAGATTCATGATATAATGGTCAAATTTATCACTGTTAGAGTAAGTTGATGGACAGGACATTTGCAGAATTTTGAGAACCACAAGCAGGTAACACATTTGACAACAACACAAGGAAATTTCTAGGAGTTTCCTGAGGAATTAATGGTTACATATAGCTGCACATTGCAGCTATCAATGTCACAAATATCACATTGATAACACCCAGACTACGATGAAATATGAACTCACTTAACATGAAAATAGCCAAAACAAGCACGAATTCACTTGACACCAAATACTTCAAGACCAAAAGCACTTGTTTAGTTATATTATTTTTTAGTTCTGTATAAAAAGTAAATAATTTGTGCAAAATCAGCAAATAATGAGAGAAACATTGTTATTCTACTTAATAGGACCTCTGTTATGATCAAGAGGATTCCCCATCACTTTTCTCACTTGATTTTTCTTCTAATCACAAAAAATGCTTTTATAACTTAACTTCACTGCACCAAAGAACAGTGAATAAATGCCAGTCTCAAATGACATAGCTTAACATGCCCCTCATTGTTGCCTAGAGAATTGGCTCAATGTAATTCACTAGACACAATCATGGAAACTTTTGTGCAAAAACTTTTTTGAAATTCAGAACATGTATGTTTTTGCACATCTAGAAAATCAACTCAACACATTGAGATCCCTACATCACCCAATAAAGGGGGCCTAACTGAAGGAAGCCGAAATGGGAGGACAGGTTTTCCAAGGTTGAGTTTAAAATCGTTAAAGCCAGCATACAAATGTAAAAATCAGAACCTCCAAATAAAAAGCCATGATAACAAAACATGTGAATCCACAAATCAATAATCTTCAAACACCAACGTTAGCCAACACCTGGCCAATGTAGTAACAAAGTCAAATCCTACCTTATAAGGTAAGACAGTAGAAGGGCCCCAGCATTTACCTTCCAATAGTGAAAAACATAAACAAATTCTGTTGGACAAAAAGATTCTGCAGAATCCACATCCGCATAGAAGGCACGACCTAAAAGGAAAATCACCTGTGATTTTGAATTTCTGGTTGTTCGGGCAGGCATTTCAGCAGGCGAGTTTTTTTGTGCAGCTTCACGACTTCCCAACCCAGATGACTTCTGAGATCCGTCTTTTCCGAACAATCCCCTTGAGGATGAACCGGTGGTCTGCTTTCTGGAAGTGTGGTTTTGCCTATCATTGTCGCTTACATCCTCTGCGGAAGACGAGGATTGCTCAGCATAACTTGGTCGTTTCCTAAGTGTTCTGACATCCCCCTTCCCATTAAGATGCCCATTGTTATTTCCCTTGTCCGCCAACTTGGACGGTGTCTTGTCACTTGAAGCAATACTTCTCTTCTTTAATTGAGGACTTTGAGGAAAAGAATCAGGGGAGAACTCTGAAAAAAATAACATTCACCAGTCAGATCCTTGACAAAAATATAGCAGATGCTAACAATTCATGTGTTGAGTTGAAGTGAATGAAAGCATCTTTCTTTCTTTCACTTTTTCTTCATTTGCTTTCATTCCTGAGGGTGTTGGTTTTCTGGGAGCACATGAATCCTTTCTGTTACCTCTTTCATGAACTTTTTTAAAGCGTCGGGGAGCATAGCCAATTTTGTGACAGTTTGAGGACCTAGCAGAAGCAAAGGAATGCAAACAATTAAAATTCCCCTGAAACAATAAAAGCAAACAGAAATCAATTCTTAGGAACCCAACAAAGAAAGACAACAAACCAATATGTCTTTTGCATTTGTATTAATCGCGTCTCAAGTCTTGCAAGAACTGTAGTCCGCTCAAAACCTTGCTTATCATGAGCTGGTTCAACAAAATTGGCTTCAAGCACACCTTTGATTGGAAAAAGTATGGCAATAAGCAACTTAACCCAAATGATCAAACTTCTTAAAATACAAGTGTTTTAATGATACCTATCACTCCACGACCATCGCTACCAGGAGGATGCCAAACTCTCCAAAATGGCTGGAAATATGAAAATACTTATTATGAGGAATGCGTTCAAGTACAGAACTACACTAAGAAAAAAGATGTCAAACATCCCAATATTTGATAATAAAAAAATTACAAAAGACAATTGAGAAATATGGTGCAAAACAATTTTAAGCTTTGAAAGTTAGGATAAGATACAACTTTTATATATAAACATGAAGAACCTTTGAAGATGGCAAAAAATCAAATTTTTTCTCTGTTTTTTTCCTCCTTCAAAACAAGTATTAAAGAAAGCTCAAATCAACATCTATCCATGAGTTAAATTCAATGACCAGCTGTTTAGCTCCCTGCACCAATTTAAATGAGCCATGTTCATAGTCATCATGCATACAAACTCATATATGACACATTGTACTCGTAGAAAAATTGATGCAATATCCTTCAAGAGCTAAAAATTACTTAAAAAAGATAACCTAACCCAGAACTCTTAATAGGTACCAATTTCCATGCTATATAACTAGAATGCGAAAAACAAATTATTACACCATAAAGCATCATAGAATCATCAAAATTAAACAAAATTGAATAACGACGACCCTTATATAAACACTAATTCAAACAACTCTTGACTCTACATAAAGATAAAAACCAATTTGATCAACTCGTACAAAAAAATAACATGAAAGAAAGGCCTTAGCCAGAAACAGCAAGCAAACAGAAAACTACCTTGATAAGCCGATTTTTGTGATAGACATTGAACCCCTGAACATCAATGTGAGCTTTAGCATCCTTTACAAACCCAACAGTAACTGTAGCAACCATCTATGGCAAACATGGAAGTTAGTATATGAAATTGCATAAGCAGAAATCAGACACATACTCAAACCAAATTCCACGTGGTCGAAAAGTACATTTGAGTCCTTTGGAATCCCATCAACACCTGGCTGAGGACGATATGTAATTTCCTGAGACATCATCATATCATTCACAATATTATGATGCTCAACATCTTCCCCACGCAAAATAATTCGAAAGATAGGAGGGATTCTGAGGTAGAGAATAGCTGCATAACTCTGCAATTTCAATAAGCAATTTTGTTAAAGAAAAATTATTTCTGTTTGTTATGTACATGTGTATTTGTATGTGTACGCATATGTATGTATATGTAAATGCATGTAGGTAGAAATGCTCATGAAATAACTATTGCAACTTTTATAATAAGAGGAAGTCACATGAAGAGCAGAAGGAACAGAGGGAGGAAGACCCGCAGAGTACACATTCTTATTGTTTCACACCAACTTTAGTTAATTCTTTTAAGTGAACACAAATGGCTTGCTACACAAGGGGAAAGCTTCCATTTTCAAGAATGCTTTTGCAGCCATACTTGCAATCTATTCTCTGCTTCAAAGTTTGGGTCTCTCAAAGATATTCTGAAACCCCTATAATTCTTCTAAAACCCTGACGACTAAGAACCTTGATAAAATCTTCAGGTTCCAACTTTCAGCAGGGATGTGCTCTGCTCAATGAAGCTTCAGTTTCAACATTGAAAAACACGATTGGCTTAAGCTAATGGGAAGTTGCTCATGGCCATGACCAGAGCCTGATCCTATATTTTTCCCCTTAGTGAAATGATAATAAACTTTACATGAGAAGGTATCAAAAATTGAGGAAGAATACAAACCCGAAATGCATAAAGCAAGTCCATTCCCACAGTGTCTAACAAAAATTACATTGATGGATACAAATAGATCGATGCTGTACATAGATTTAAACTTCATGAGTTGATCTTTGTGGGACAGAAGGATTATATTTCTTTTGTGCATTCTTAGTTATCTATATAGTATACATGTGTCACAATAGATTAAATCTTATTCAGGACATCTGCAGCACAATTCTGTTATCTATAAAGTGAAATATTTACATGTAACAGAAAAAGCATGATTGAAAAACCTTGCATGTCATGTTTATAAGTCCCTGCTTCGAACCCATCCATATTTTTGGTGCACATAAGAATTGAGAAACTACTTGTCAATATAAGAGGATAATGAGCATACATCAAATACCAATCACCAAGTCATTGACTACTTTGTCCACTTTAATCTGTTCAAGGGCCGAGTGTTTTTATCTTTGATAATAATTCTTTCAATCCTTTTTTAGGTCATGCACCGTCAATCAAACAACACCTGGCATTTCTGTGTCATGCCAATCAAAAGTTTACTTGATCATCGTAAATATCAATGTCAACGATCAAGACCAAAAAGCTCTGAAATTTTATCCTCCAAGGCAAAAAGTGCAGCACTCAAAACACTTAAACTTACATCATGTAATAATGTCCTTAACGAAGTAAAATACTAAATAACTTCTGCATAAAGCTATTCATGGACATGCTTCAATTGCCTATTCATGTTAACTTGTCCCTCCTGACTATTGATACGTAAGCTACATACGCATACAAGGTTATACTAGCCCTCAACTAATACATTGCCGCCTTGACACCAGCTAAACAGTTCTGCTGGTCAAGAAAAATTGAAAACCAAGAACAGTAAATATGTCAACAAATGCATATTTAAGCAATATTTGCAAGCCCCAAAAGGCACAAGGATACAGGTGAGAAATGCCTAAGGCCATCTCCAACCCATTGCACCAAATTTAATGTAAGTTTTACATCAAATTTGATGTTTTGGTGTAATTTGATCAAAATCATCTCCAATCACTACATCAATTTTTACACCAAATGATTATTTTATTCTACTTTTTTTATTTTTCAATTATTACTTATTTATTTTTTCATAAAATTATTTAATTCTTTATATTTTATTACTACTAATTCTACTAAATAAAAAAATACATATAATTAATATTACATTCATTGATTATATTACAAAAATAAACATTACAATTAATATCAAGTAACGAAAAATACTACATTGCAAGTAATATTATTTTAATGTATTTATTTATTGTGATAATTATTATAATTTATCGTAAATATTAATTATTTGTTAATTATGATAATTAATTACTATAAATGTTATTGCAAAATAATAAGAAAACTAAAATTGAATAAATAAAACTAAATTACAAATTAATTAAAGATATAATATAGGATATAAATGGAATTAAAATTGAGAGTAGAACAATTTTAGGGGTAAAGTGGAATATATACATTACACCAAATTTGGTGTAACATTTGATGTTCCATTGGAGGTGGAATTACACCAAATTTGGTGTTTTGGTGTAGGATTTGGTGTTACATTGGAGATGGCCTAGAGACTAGAATACAACATAGGATCCTATTAAGAACAAGATACAGAATGCTACATAAATAAAAACACTCAGGCAAAGGAGATCAAAACAAAACCAAATGCATAAGAGCATGATAGCTGCAGCCTTTTACCCTCAATGAATGACGATATGTTAGAAAGTGCTTAGAGTTGGGATACTTCTTTGCCATATCTATGCTCTTCTCATCTCTGTTGACACCTCTGATTTGAATATCCTAGAAAGATAACAAACACAAAGAAATTGTGTCATGAGACGAGCAATATAGATCAAGCTATCCACAAACATAAATTACATGTGCAACTTACATGTGGATCAGTGTCAAAATCGAGTTCCAGAAGGCCCTGGTCGTCCTCCCAAAGGTTGTATATAATTATCCGAGTCCCCTGATCTTGCATCTGATTAAACTACACAGTAACAAGAAACAAAGTTAGCAACCAGGCGAACATCAAATGAATTAACAACTTAGTTGCCCAAAGGCAGTGCCAACACCACACTCAAAAAGAGGCAAGGAGATATCATAGCTCTCCCCCTCCACCCTCACTCACAGTGGGTACAAGTAGTTGCAAGTTGGATTTCAAAATTTTTATAATCTCTATGATCTACATTAAGTTGAACCGGCAAATTGTGAGCACGGTACACAACCAAGGTGGGGCTTGATAGTAGATCAGGCCCTTGAGGTGTGCTATGTAGTCTAAATCAACTATTCATCTAAGATAAGATTTCAATAGACTGTCGCAGCCTTGAGTCCAACCCAAATTTACTTCATCCTTCTTTGGCCCATAACCACCGGCAACTCAGCAATCCCATATCCCCGTAGTCAAGTCGACCACCTGTCAATGCCGGTGATGGAGGTAGCAGCTAGTATGACTTTAAATTGCAATTCTCAAAAGGTTGGATTTGAAGCCTAAAGTTATGAGTAAAATTGGGTGTTGCCGGGGTCAAATAAAGTTGGTTAATTTTCTGTTTATCTTGTCAAATTGGAAGCTAGTGTAGGTATAGCAGGCAGTGGACCGGGAGGTGAAAAAGATGAAAGCAGAAAGATATGGAAGTGGTGGTGGAGGGTGGAAGGGGCAGCACAGAAGAGAAGGAAAGAAGAAAAATAAAAAGAATAAGTGGGTGGAAGTGATGCTGGGCCAGCGGATGGCAGTGGGAAGAGCGAATAAGGCAATAGCAAGAGAGAAAGTAAAGAAAGAAATGAAGAAAAGAAGAGGAAAAAAGCAAAAAAAAAAAAATTAAGAAAGGAAAGGAAATAATTTTTTCTAAGGATATAATTGCCAAATTACACAGCCCGTTCAAATTCATCCTAAAACTAATCATATGAACCAAGTACTTCATCAAATTACCTTATGCTATTTCGCTAAAGTTTTATCCATCAATGAATCAATCGTACACAATCCCGTTACCCTAAGCAAACGAGGCCTTTGAATAAAATATCTTATCACATGTCAGTATCTCAAATCATATTCTCAGTGTAAGACCCCTTCAAACACCACATCCTCCCTCCAAAGAGAAGAATAGAACAGAAAGAAATAGAGCACCCCAATTTGCTCAACTTTTCTCATAAAAGCACCCAGATCAACTGCTTAAAGAACTTTTTAAGCTGAACTATACCAGAAATAAGAGACTTACAAGATAAAATATACCAAGCTTTTGTTGTATTATTCACAACATGCACATACACGAAAATATGCATAACATATAACATATACAAGATTTTGAAAAATACAAATATGAAGACTTAGCAAGCTTGCATATAAAGTAAATGATACAAGTCGGATTCTTCATACTCCGTCCATCCTAAAATGAAATTTCTATTTGACTTTTTTGAGTCCAAAATGCTTCCATAGAACCTGACAACTCAAACAACACAAATATTATTCAGTCCTATTATCACTACAGAAGGGGAAGCAGTGGAAACATTGCAGTACACACAATGGTTATATTATGCAAGGCGTGGAAACAAAGAAAGAGAAAAAAGTATGATCTTGCACTGACACTTAGACACTGATGAAGGGTGTTGGTGTCATGATTTTATGGCTTAATTTTATTGCTCAAAAGTCACAACTAAATAATATAATCTACATTGCAGAACAAAAATGAAAATCACCTGCAGAAGAAGATCTGCTTCACTTGAAAATGGAGACCATTGAACTATCGTCTCAACATTTCGGTTCCAGTCCATAACAGATGATCGAACCATTCTGTTCCAACCTTGTCCTCTTCTTTCATAATCAAGCTTTTAATCATTTAGCAAAAGTCCATATCATGAACCCAGCAATAATGCCAATAACTAAAGCGCATACTATAATAATATTGAAATAATGGTGGCAATTAAAAGGGTAAAAGCAATCCCAGCAGGCATGAATCACATAAAACAAAAAAAAAAGAACATCAGAAATTAAAGAAAAATTCCTGAATTTAGTTAAACTGATGGCTGTAGCATTACAAAAACCAACTCTTCTAATAATATATCTTCAAAAGTGCAAGGAAAACATTACTTGACAGAACCAAATGTACGTTAATAACTCCTTAAAATTTCTCTTAAGTAGTTGATTTACAGCATACATGGTTCTCAGCCAAAAAATGTAAAAAAGGCCAGCCCCTTATTCAATATATTGGTTATGTTTGGTTTTATTTTCTTCTGGCCTCATTTTCATTTTCAAAAATTTCTTTTCAAAAGATGAAAATAAACTCCTGTGGGAAGTGTGTAAAAATTGAAAAGTGTCTGGACTTATTTTATGTGAAACTATAAATATGTTTGTACAGTTGATGAAAAAAGGTTGATTAGCTGATGCATTGATTGATGTGATGGCTTTAAAACAAAAAGGTTTTAGTTACATTCGGTCTTATTTTTCTTCTGATCTCATTCTCATTGTCAAAATTTTCTTTTCAAAACTTGATAATAAAGTTCCCTGGGGAAGTGTGTGAAACAGAAACGTGTGTGGATTAGGGCCTTCTGGGGGGGGGGGGGGGGGGGGTAGGAGATAGGGTTTAAATTAGGTTAGAAAATAGGGGTCCATATTTGCGAGAAATTCTCAATGAGGCAAAACTAACACATTTTCACCTTTTTGGTGTCCAAAAACATGATACCATTCTCAAAGAATGAAACCAGACATGGCCTCTGGTTATCAGAGAATTAACATGTTGTACTTTTTCCAGGTAAGTCTAAACAAGCAAGCAGATAAGTTCCCATGTGATAATGAAAACAAATGAGTATTACAGGGACCCTTCTCTGCAATCAACGTGCTTTAGGCTAGAGAGATTCCTGAATTTCAAAGTAAATATTAACTCAATACATAAACTTTTGGATTCATTGATCTTCTCACATCCATATTGCTCATGGCATGTAAGCATTTCATCAGGATATCTCTAATAGGACCTTCAATGTTAATGAGGTGTCTATTCAGTTTCTGTGTTTGTGTTCTCAATATTTCTTCCTTTGAGACATCACATTCTCCGTATGTTTCTATCTTACTACAAATGCTACATTCTAAAAGAAAAAATAAAGCATATAAGCAGTTTTATCTGTTTGTTGGATCATCCTAGTGCATGACAGACAAGATGCAGATTTATTCACACTCCAGTCTAGCTATCCAATTTTTCTTAAACGTAGGAATTTGAATACCATCAACACTTTAGGAAATATTCACTTGGAAAGAAAATTCATGGAAGCAACATTAACTTCTACAAATATATTTTACAATTACTCACCATGGGAACCACAATATCTTCTTTTCCCGTGCTCCTCAAAAACGTATAGGATAGCAATCCAATGCTTTGTGTTGACCTAAAAACTCAACAAATCCATTACATTAGTGAGGAGATTTGTAAAATACAAATCATGCAATTAGCACCTCGGGGTGGGGAGAATGGAGGAGATGAATTTAAGATTAGAAACAAACAATACTTTAGTAAATGCAGAACAGAATACAGTACACTGACTGCTGGCACCACTTCAGGGAATCCTAATAATTATTCCTTATTCTTCACTATGGACTGTCATTGATCACTGTGCTTCTATTTTGTTGGCAGAAAAAAGGAGTGTAGTAAATTTTTGGAACCTTTTGCAGATATGGAGAGGGTTGTAGGCTGTGAAAATGGTAAAATATTGCATTAAGCTAATTGACTGAATCTAAGGGAGAACTTATACATTCTAATCGTGCTAGAACAAATCTTCCTCTTATCCACGACATAAAAGTGGAATAATCATTGATCTTTTGTAGTTTTGTCCAGTGAAACAACTTGGGAATTTGATCAGCAAGTGATTCATCAATTAATTATTTTTCTAGCTACAGATATTAAAGATCATCTGTAGACATTCAAATTATATTACTGATATATATTTTATAATCATTTTTACTGTGGAATCAAAGATCCAGATAAAATTTATGGTTAGGCATCACTGTGAGATTAGAACACCAGTTACTCAAGATAGAGCCCTCCTAGAAAGTCAATGCAACTTTTCTCAATATCCAGAAAAATCCATATGGGAGTTTCTGAGTAAGTCTTTCTTAATTCCTAAAGTACAAAATCCAAACCATATATGTGAAAATGCCTAAGCAAGGCCAATAAACAAGCCTAGACATCTGCCTTGCGGGCACTTAGAAGACTAGCAGTGGCAATGTAATGTATGAAAAACTTATAACAAAAAAGTTTAATTTTGCTACCATGAAGACTAAGTGATCCCATGCAAATGCATAGAAAAAAAAATCGACACAAAGAGAATATAGCATACCTAGATAGCACTTTTACATGCTATCTATGTATGTTTCATTGTACGTTGAGTCTTTTATGTGTGAAGATGAAGCTATTTGTGTGGTGCTTGAAAGCACTCAAAGTAATGAAAGCTACGTGACAATCACTAAATATTCTGGCCGCCTAGTTGCCTAAGTGACTGCTTAGGAGCCTAGGCAGACGCCTAGTAACAACTGCATTCCAAACTTTATTGTTAACCAATATTCATTCAGAAATATTCTAACATACGGAAGTACAAAGTTCAAATAAAATTTATTAACTAGATCACACAAATTTATTCTGTCAGCTTAGCTGTTTGAGAAAGATTTCTTTCAATATCTTGAATTCCCCATGTTCTTCATGACTACACCCACCTCAAGAGCTTAACTGCTATTATGACAAAAAGCAATTCGATACTAGATAAAGAGTGCAAACCTTCTCCCATCCTTCCCACAACATCGAGAAAAGACAATAACATCGGCGCCAAGTCTCATGGTGCTTGTCTTAAAGCCATTTCCATCTGACACACAGATCTTTGAGAGTAAATCAAGGAGCAGTACTAAGACATGTTTTGGAAGCCAAATGATGTGTGTAAGTGTGTGTATAGTGAGAGAGAGAGAGAGACAGAGACAGAGACAGAGACAGAGACAGAGACAGAGACAGAGACAACTTACATTGCCCAATAGTATCTACTAGTTTGCTCTTTGCAGAATAACCAAGAGACATGCAGTGACGCATTTTATCTGGGTCCATTCCACCACCATTATCTATGAAAAACTCAAAGTAAACAGTTTGCGGATGATGCTATCAAATTATATATACCTCAAAAAAAATAAAAAAAACAGATAATCATTGTAACCAATTTTGTAAAGCTTGCATAGATAAATACGTATAAATAAGAGATGATCGCAAAGTAACGAAGCAAAGGCAAAACATAAATGATTTGGAGGAGATAAAACAGACTACTCTCATATCAAGTGAAGTCTGCAAGAAGGTAAAACCAAGGTAAGTTGCCACATGTATAAGTAACTTCAAATTTCATTTCACTAGTGCACGCGTGTACCTTTAACATTTACACATCCATGCTCTATATCCAGATAATGATTAATAATATACGCGATGGTAAGTGAAAAGTGAAACAAAAATACCTTCAATCAGCAACATTTTGGTACCATCTTTCTTGCTTTTGACCATATCTATGTTGACGTAGGTTGCTCCATTGCAGACCTAACATATACAAAAAAAGGCATAAAATCAGAAGCCTAAAGCAAACAAAATTGTGGCACAGTTATGATCAACAAAAAGAAGGTATATTGCATTTACCTCATCTAATGAGTTATCCAAGAGCTCAGCAAAAGCTGTATAAGTAAATTCATAAAAAGAACCAGCATGGTAAGATGAAACAATACCATTGCATCTCCACATAAAACATGCATCATGAAGATAAAATTTTGTAATTGAGTTAGTTCCTTTACCTCCAAGAACCCACTTATGACTGGTAGCATTAGAATGTAAAAACTTGGGGTGCACTCTGACATGGTCCATGCCACCTGTGAATAGAATACAAGAGACAGGTGAGCAGTTAAACCCACTACATTCTAATAGTAAGTCTCATTGACAAGGCCCGAGAAGGTGCAGGAGGATAGATATTTTTAAGCAGCATTTTCAGAATTAGTAGAGCCTTATGCTTCCATTTGTTCTATATATCATTCTCATGTTAGAAGTCACTCAAGATCAGTATAAGTTGAAGCTTCCATTTTGTTCTCATGTAAACATAGGTTACGATTCAACTCACCTCAACATAGCCTAAATCCATATTTAACTGTATTTGGCTACACTGTATTTAGCTACATGATCCTCATCTTCCACTTTGTTAAGTATCCTGCCCATATTGAAACCGCATACAGTTAATTCCTCTCTAATCACTTCTTCCAAGTAATTTTAAGGGTGATTCTTCCTAGGTTCATTAAAACAAACACCATCAGGTTTATGGAATAGAGCATTTAGCACGTTCTCGGAACACGCCACAACCATCTCAAACATTTCATATGATTCCCCGACAACTTATTTTCTATGGGCTACCTTAAAAATCTGATGCAAGCCACAGTTTCTCACTCTGTTCCACAAAATTTTGACACACATCCATCTTAACATTCTCCTCTCAAACTATGTGTATAGATGATTGGCAAATTTCCATTCTATTACTTTCCCTGGAACAGAAGATCAACTGACCAAGAGCACTTCCCATGGTGACTAGTCTAGGAAAATATTTCCTGAATGCACAACACTTCAAAGTTGTGCATATGGCTCAATAATCATACCCTGATTTTTCTTTGCCTCATCACGTTCCTGAAACAAGAGGAACACTGCTATCCTTATGTCCTTAACACAAGACCTTCTTAATGAATTCTTTTAAGGTCACCATTACACCGAGACGAAGGTACAACCACAGAAGCAAAATGTACAACACTAAAGAATTGTCCACTACGCTCCTAAAACTTGTACATATTCTCCTCAAAGTGCCTGAGCATTGACTCAAGTAAAAAGCAGAACAAACTAAAACTTGTACCTAGCGCTTTTACCACTCCCATACACCCAAAAAAAAAAAAAACAAACAAACAAACAACAACCTGAAATTCAAGAACAAAAACAAACATGCATGACATGAGGAGAAAAAAATAATATATCACCATTAGAAGAATCCCAAGCACCACCAGGCGCCCCCTCATAATCCCCTGCCTTCCAGAACTGCTTGGCACTCGCCTCCATAACGGTGTTTACCGTCGAAGACGGAAACTCTAAACACAAGAGTTCATTCGGCGGCGAAGGCAACGGCAGCGGCGTCTGTTTAGACGGCAATGGATCCAAAAAACCTACCGGCAACACCGCGTTTAAGTCCGCCGCCGTCGTTTTACTCTTCTTTTTCGCATTATTGTTTCTGTTGGTGGTGGAGCAATCATCGTCGGAAGAAGAAGAATCGGACTCGGAGTCGGAGCTCGAGAGTTCGATTAGGACAGTTGGGCGGGCGAAATCCGGGTTGGGATTGCGTTTGGGGATAAGATTCGGGTCTAATAGCTCTTTTTTGACATGTATTTTGGTGTCGTTGGCCATGGGAGGAGTAAAAGTGAACAAAAAGGGCTCGAAAATAAACTGCTTTAAAACCTTTGATCTAAAAAACAAGTTAATGAAAAGGAGGTTAATATTTATTACTGGCGTTGTAGAATAATGATGGTCGGTATACGAGGGGTCCCACTTTCTCTCCTGTTTTAGATTCTACGGGATTCTCCAATTTTATAGATTGTTTATTTTTTAGTTGGAATGAGAGAGAATTGATGAGAAATACAGAGAGAAGTAAAATTAATACTAATTTATTAAGCAAATATTCTATATAGTTTATAAATAATTATATGATTAAATTATATTATCTAAATTACTATTGCTACAAAAAAAAGCATTTTATTTTTCTTGTTCTTTGCCTTTCTTTCGTTATATTTTTTTATTTTTTACATTTTAATTGAGATATATGAAAATATAATTTTATATTGTAATTTATTTTGATGAATTAGAAATACGATTGAAATATATGGCCTAAAATATTCTTACCACTTATTTCTTTTTTTTTGTTTTTTTTTTCAGTTTCTCATCTTTCACTTTTCTTTTTTTTCTTCTTTTTTTATTCCGTCCTTTCTTCTTTATTTTTCCTCTTCATAGCTTTCTTCCTTTCCCCTATCTTGTTTCTTCTTCTTTTTTTTTTTCTTGAGACTTCTTATTTCTTCTTTTATTTCTATTTTTCCTCCTTTATTTTTATTTTATTTCTTCTTTTATCTCTATTTTTTTTCTATCACCTCACCATTGTCGTAGGCAGTGTCATCGCCGCACAACTAGCATAGGCATCGCCACCGCCACCCACACCCCCAACATTTTATTTTTTTATGTTAAGTATTCTGGTGTCATACAAATTATTGTTGGCATTTATTAGTAAAGCTAATTACAAAAGAATCCTACTTGATTGAGGATGCTACAAATAAGGAAAGTAAATTTGCTTATGAATCTTACTTGTTTTAATAAATCTTATTTGTTTCCTTATATAGGATCAGGTTGTTATAATTAAGGAGATTGCTTGTATCAAATTTATAGCAACCTACCTTGAAGAAAATGAGAGTGTAATCAATGCAGAATTAATGGTGGAAAGAATCCTAGTTATAGAAGGAAACTGCAAGATATCTTCAACAAGGTAAGAATCCAACATGGTGAGGAGATAAATATTGAAGCTTGCAAGGAGTCTTTGAATTACACAGTGAAGCAGAATTTTGGATGGATATTAGATGATATTCTAGAGAAAAAAAAAAAAAAAAAAAGATAACAGAGTCCAGTACATAATGAAGTTGATCTTGAGCATATCTTACTATATCTAAAACATTTGTATTGCAAGAATCATAATAAAACGATGGTTTTCTATGATTATTCTGTAGTGAGTTTGAGAGAGTCCTAATATGCTTTTAGCAAATAAAATTTTGCAGCTTTCCGCTCCAAGGCAAATTTGGTCTATTGCCAATAACTCTGAAATTATAAGTTTGTTGGAGTTATGCATATATTATAACATTTGTTGTAACACATTCATTAACATCTTTCGAAAAAATGAGGTGAGAGTTCGGAAAGCACTCTGTCTTTTCAAGTTCAACATTAAAAGGAATTCAACGAACAGATTAAGTTAGAGGAGATCTTGCAAACAAATTTAGCTATTAGAAGTGATATAAGAACAATATCAATCAAAGAGGGGGTTTTTAAATATTTTAAATCCTTGTATTATATAAAATCAGTTCTAATAGTGATTTTTTTTTAACATTATGCATTTAAAGTATTTTGATATTCAAAGTACGTTAAAAATTATTGTGTCAATTTTTATTTTTCGCTGCATGTTACAACTTATGTTATAACATTAATTCTAATATAAGAATCTGAAAATTCCAACAAAATTGATAAATTTTCTTTCCCTTTCTCCACTTCTCCAGGCGCCATTGCTCCCTCATGGCCCTTGTGCCCCCCAACCCCCCACCCCAAATTTTTTCGTCTCTTCTCCACTTCTAGTGTGGCAGTGCTACTGCCTACTATCGCCCGCCCCATCCACTTCTTTTTTCTTCTTTCTTCTTTCTTCTTCTCCCGATTTCTAACTTTTTCTTCTTCTTTTTCTTAGCACCGCCACTACCTTTCTTCCTCTCTTCTCTTCTCAACTACCACCACACCTTTCCTCCTCTTCCTCTTCTTCTTCTTTTTTCCTCCTCCTTAAGATGATAGCAGATTACAGGGTTGGGGGCAAAAAGGGGCGGTGGGATTTGGATAGGTATTATGGTCAAACACACATTCAAAATATTTTATAGGGAGAGTTTGATTATTCATCTCGGACCATCCAATCAGAATAGTGATTTGGACTAGGTATAAGTTTTTGTCACGAAACATCAACATCAAAATAAATATTCTATTAATTTGAATAGAAGTATATTCAATCTAGTCACATGAAGTAAATGAGCCCGCGCGCAATCTTGAGTAGCATAATATTAGGGTGTGATAAACATTACATTCTTTAGCATCTCATTTTTCAATCAAAGAAAAATGTGAGATAAAGTAATTTTAAAGAAATGATGGTGATTTTTATGAATGTGTCTGGATGAAATAAAAAAGTTTAATTGTTACAATTGATCTGAATTTTTTTTTTAAAAATGTGTTTAAATGTGATTATATATTTTAAGAATAATATGTGGATAAGAGATAAAAGTATAATAATTACAGTTGATAGAATATATATTTTTTTTAAAATGTATATTAACGTGCATATATTTTGGAAAGTGAAACATTATGTTGGGAAAACTCTAGGAGTGGAGCACAAAGGCAAGTAAAGGTAGAGTTGTGCTTATGAAATAGTATGAACGCTGACTTAGTGGTGCTAATGTGTGGAGAGCAATCCAAGACAAATGGATACAAATCTTAGAAAAATAACATTTTAGTACTACGATGGACAATGAGAATTGCATAATTGCATAATAATTGCATAAAATCTAGGTATAAAAGATATATATATATATATATATATATATATATATATGCATACAAACAAAAAGAATGTTGAACGGACAAATTTTTGAACACTTGAACTTTTTAAACTTTCAAAAATTTGAAATTTGAAATAAAAGCAAAATCCTTAAAAATTTGAAGCTGTTAATTTACTCAGTTATTTTTCTTGTTGAGAGCACACTCTGAGTTTTAAAAATTTTGGTTAATTACATAAACCCTCTGTATTTTTGCAAAAATGCAAAAAAAAATTCTTATTATTAGAAAATAGCCAACGAAAAAACCGACAATAATAGAAAACTTTGCACACTCACCCTTGGCCACATCTGAAACTAACGGTATTAATAGTTTTATTGAAGTGCCCATTATACGTTGAAAATCTCAACTGTTGAATTTAAGATAGTAATATGATGAGAGCACATCATATTTGACTCCTATCAATCGTTAGTTCTCATTTTAAATCAAAATCAATGGTCTATATTCTATTTCTTTATTTCTTTTTATATTTTCCTATTTTAAGTATTATATTCTTATATTGGATTCAAATTCATAAACATATATATTTGAAATATATACATGAATATATTCTTATCTATATATTCAAATAAACATATATATATATAAGTGTGTGTGTGTGTGTAACTTCACCGCCACGGCCGCCACCCTATCTCTCTTTCTATGCACACACAAAATACGTCTTGGGGTGAATTGGGAAGAAGACAAATCTGGAAGAAGAAGAAGAAGAAGAAGAAGAAGATAGAAGACATATTTGGAAGCATAAGAAAGATGGGCTGGTTTGCAGAGACTTGGGATGGGTGGTGGTTGGTGGTTGGAAAAAGAAGAAGATCGACTGGGTAGTTGGGGTTGCATGGATGGCGGGGCTGGGGTGGTTAGTAGTTGGAAGAAGAAGAAGATGTGTCATCGATCGGCGACCGGAACTGCAATTGAGTGTTTAGTGGTGGTGGTTGGGTATTTGATGTGGTTGTTGGATGGGGAGGAAGGAAAAAAAATTGAAGGAAAGTGAAGACAAAGAAAATTATAAAAAAATAATATAGTAAAAATATTATAAAAAGTAACTTATTTAAATAAATTAATTTTTTTTATAAATGTTGTATAGATATAAATTTTATTTATTAACTAAGAATTTTAGATATTATATACATTATTAAAAACATATAAAAACAACATAAATAATAAAAAATATTTGATTATGGATGGTTGTTTCAATTTTATACATATAGTAAGAAAAAAAAATATTACTCATTTAATAATCTTTATTTTTTGTAGGTTTTTTTATTAAAGGTTTTTTATTTGGATTATGGATATTTGGATTTTGTAAAGTACTTTATCACTTAATATTTATTATTAATTGAATATAATGCTCAAAGGAAGTATAAAACAATAAATAATATGTATTTTTATATTTTTACCAATAAGGCAAAATAAATAATATGCATTTTTAATTTTTACAAATAAGGAAAAATTTTATAATTATACATCATTTTTGAATTAGATTTAAAACTAATTTTAATAAAATTGCGTTAGATTTAAAACTAATTTTAATTAAATAGAAATATTTTTTTATTTTTACAATTGGATGAAAAAACTTTATAGCTAAAAATACTATTTATTACTTAAATTGTAATTAAAATCTTATTTCCAATTAGATTTGAAAATAGATTATAATTATAATTTAAAGATTTTTTTTAATTTTTAAAACTAGATAAAAGTATTTTATAGCTAAAAATATTATTTGTTGAAATAATTCAAAAGAAATTAAATTTTGAAACAAATTTTAATTACAATTCCAAGATTTTTTAATTCTTATAAATAGATAAAAAAAATTATAGCTATTTGTGAAATAATTCAAATGAAATTCAAGAAATCAAATATATTTAGGGACTTGTTTGTTATTTTATTCATCATCTACCATTATATATCAAATGCATGGGTAAATTTGTCAATTTAGGTAGCAAAGTCTACTAAAACACATCCGCTATCGCAATCCCGTGCTGTACAATTGTCATTAAGTTTGATGGAATTGGGATTTTCTGGTATAAATATAGAGAGTTTTAGACTATTTTTTTAACACAGGTATTTTTTTATATTTTTTCTAAAACATAGGGGGTTTTATGCACTCAACCCTAAATCATATAATCAAAATTTTAGTAGAGCTTTTTGGGGTCTAGCTAAAGAGAGTTAACTTTTATACAGGGTGACTCAAGAAATCATCAAGCGAGCTTTCTTGTAGGGTTATTGAAATGCAAGGGTTAAGTTGACGTTTGTATAACTTGACTTTGTATTAAAAATAGGACATGTAAAATATATGGATATCTACTTTAAAAATTAGAGAAAAGTGGAATACAAGAATTACGTCGATTACTATAAAAAAAATTATTATTACTTTGTCTTTACAATATTATTTTACTGAAATCACACTCTTGCATTGAAACTCAAAAAAATTTATATAATTTTTTTAAAATAAAAGAACATCAATGAGTCAAAGCCTTGTCACTTATTTTTGTTGTACGATTCAAATAATAGCAAAAGCAAAACTTGATCATTAAGTTGATTAAGTGAACTTAAAATCACTATAATAACTTTCAATTTGAGAAAGCTCATTAAGATTTCGTTGTTAAATTCGAAGTACAAGTTTTTCGAAATTTTTTTTAAAGACCTATTCACCCACATCTCTCTTGCATTCTTTCATACCAATTGGACAAACAAATAATGACATAGTGAATTAAAAACACAAAAGCAAAATTATCTGCATTATTAGTTGAAAATATAAAAATCACATATTAGTTGCTTAAAATCCTTCACTGTCCCTATGTGGATCCCATCTGCACGTCATAAAAAGGGTATTGTGGGATGAAGAATCATTTTTCGAATATTTATTTCAAGTGTATATAGGAGTTTGTATAGATTGTGATCATCTACTCTAAGTGTGTATAGAAGTATATATAGTTTGTGACGACATTCAATTTACCCAGAGAGAGAATAAGAGGAAAGGTCGGTCTCTCGTATTAGTCGATGAAATTTGATAACTTGAATTATAAAATAAAAAATTACTTTTATGTGCAGTCTGCAATTCGGTTTCCTTCTGGTCTCCCTCCTATATAATTTTTTATATTTAAAAAGTTCTATTCAAGTCTCATCACATTCCACTTTGGTTTAGAAAAGTTTCCCTGACGTCCAAATAAATAAGAGATTATTAAATTGTGACTTAATTTGTTTTTAAGCGAATTGATGAATAAGTTGTAACCTGTTAATTGGCTTAAAATATGCTGAAAGAAAAAAGAAAAACTGTGCCTTTTTTTTTTACTAAAGTATAAAATCAAACTATTTTTGATCTTTAACTAACTTACCATATTGGGAATTTGATGATTTTCGTATTATTAAAGTTTCAAATCTTAATATCAGTTATATAATTTAATAATATCCAATTAAATAAAAAAATTGTTTAAATTATTTAATATTTTTTTAAAAAAAATAGTTAAATTAACTGATCAACATTACTAAAATAGCTAAAGTTGGCCCGATTATTTTGATTTATGATAATGAGAAAAGAAGTTTGATTGTGTGACTGACTATCAAAAATGCGTTTTGATGTAGTCTTTGAAACAAAAGGTGGCAATCAAGTGCCACCCTCAGCCCTATGGCCTATTAATCCATGAAACATGCACAATACAAAAACTCTAGTTATTATTATTGATTTTTCACACAATAAACCCTAGACCGCTCCCACCCTCTCGATACTCTCTATGTACGAATTAAAGTATTAATAAAACACTAAAAAATAAAAAATTGATAACCATGAGTTTGAGTTTAACTTTATGTCATGAAAGCCTTTTTATTTTCCAAGTTCAAGAGCATGCAAGAGCTAACTCATATTAATTTATATTATATGCCTATATTTTCATGACTGTGTATGCCAACACATTCTTGCAAATTTCTCTGTCATTGTTTTTTCCATATGTCTCATTTGAGAATGCAAAAATATTACTAAAAAAGCCAACTTAGCACTTGTCAGTTTTAAGGGTAAAAATTTATTTTACCCCACGAATTTAAATCTACTCTTACTATCAGTCTGCGTGAAAAAAATTCAACATTTCTTTAAACTCCAGTTGCCATATTATTTGGAGATATAATCTTATTCCATGAATCATGATGATATTGGCTACGGAAACTTGCTTCCACCATAAACATAAAAACTGATAGAATTTTTTATTATAAATTTTATTATATTTTTTATTATATTATATTGATTGTTATCATATATAAAATTTTATGAATAGAATTTTACGCAGATAATCAATGTAATATATTAAAGAATGTAATAGAATTTATAATGAAAAATTTTATCGACAAAAAAGGTTTAAGGGTGGGGACAAATGTGAAGACCCTTTATTACCTAAATTAAATTCTTATTAATGAAAGAATTTTCAAAAGCTATAAAAGTAAAAGGTAAAAGGTAGATAAGAACTACTTTGGGTTCAATTGAATGCTTAGTCTTTATACAAAGGAGCGCTTTGTCCTTGTCTCACATTTAATGTGATTTCTTTACGAGTAAAAGAGAGTGAGACTCTACCAATGTAGGAGTCTCTGTCTATTTGGACATTTAAGTATTTTTTATTCCCTCTATAGTTAATAGCCTTTGAATTTGATGGTTTTTTTTTTTATCCATATTTCTGACTTAGATCAGTTAATACTGAATCTCCTAACTACCTGTCCAAACACCTAAGAAGAGATAAATCGCGGAATATGTCTCAACTGGATCACAAGTTCCCCATAACTGTACACTTCTGCGCACAAGGAGCCGCCTCCAAAGTGATTGCTTCATACCAAATTCCGGTCGCAGGGTCCCATTAGCAGCACAGTGATTGCTCCATACCGAAATTCAGCCGCAAGTTCTCACCAGGATTCGAACCCCCACCCTGCCGCTGAAAGCGAGAAACATGTTGATTGATCCACCAGTTGAGCTGTGCCCGGGGCACTTGATGGCTTTTCTTTTTCATAGAATGGGTGATTGGTATTATTTATATGTAGAAAGCATTGTGGTAAAGTTAGGGGCAAATTTTTTGGAATAGTTTATCGTTCTCCATAACTATTGATTTTTGAGATTTTTTTGCATTCAATGATTGTGAATATTTCGAATGTTAAAACTCTTTTAAGAATTATCTATAAAATTACAACATGACATGGTATCTCTCATTTTCTCAAAATTTATAGGTAGAAGTCAATTGTAACTTAAATCACTACTTGTGTCATAAAAAGTCATTAGAGATATTAGATATTAACCCAATAAAGACCCTCCACAACGAGTAGATATAAAGTATAAAGTTTGATAACAATTCAGTACGTAATAAATATCATACCTTTTAATAATGAAAGCTGAGTTATTTATAATACTTATATAGAGTTTTTCGTGATTTGAATTTTATGATTTTAGTGAGTTTAGTTTAAATATTATACCCTAATTTTATGTATTGATGTGTAGATTTATGAATTTGACATATCAAATCCTGTCTTTATTTTATATCAAAATTCGAATAAACCTTTTAAACGTAATTTATTAGTTTTCTTTTAGACTCATAGCCCGTTAAAAACCTATGCCACCAAGAAGGAATTGAGGTACAAAACATGCATGCTTTCCTAGGGAACGAAAAAAACTCAAAATGGCATCCATTTACTGTTACTCTTAAAATTGACATTTAATTTTTTGCTTTCACTAAGAGATTTTGCACTAGTTGATAGAATTAAACTTGAAAAAATAATTGAATCAACCCACTTAAGATAATAAATGTACGAACATCTTACATAAAAAGATCGCTATGAACTAAAATTAAATTTGAACGTATAAATTATTTATACCTTGATACCCTTCTTGGCAAGTACTTATTTTTATTTCTTTCCCACATCTAGTTTTGTCTCGATAATTTCCAATAGACACTGTTTGCAAAAGTTTAAAAAAAAAAAATGCTTTTCAGCTTAACTGAAATTGAGCACTTTTAACATCTTTTGTTCTCAAAACTCAAGGTGGGAAAATGTAAAATTTAGAAGTAAGGTAGAGGTGCATTCTAGCTCCAGTGGCAATTTTGTTTGCTATAGACATTACAACCCCGTGACTTTTATATATTATTTTTGTACTACCCCACTATTTTATAAACACAAGAATCCTATTATTATCATTGTTGTTGATGATGGAAACGACATAAATGCGGCCTATATATATATATATATATTTATATATTTTTCCTCTTTTTTTAATAATGAAATTAGTCTAGTTGTCCCTCTCAAATATTTTTAATTCTATTTTGAATATATAAATTTGATAAATTTGAATATGTTCAAAAATTATTTGAAACTTTTTTTTTTTTTTTAATTTTAGGTGATGGAATTTATTATTAATACAAAGTTGTAAAAGGTATTTGTACTATTAAAATTTTATTATAATTTTGTTTCTATAAACATGTCCTATGTTAGTAAAAAAATAAATAAATTATTATTGTTATTTTTTATTTTTATTTTTTAACTTATTTAATTCCACTTTCTTTGCTTATTATTTGAAATTATTCTATTTTTTATGTTGTAAAAAATTATAAGTGTAGGTTTTTCATGATCATTTCATTTAATTAATAGTTATGAAATAATGTTCAAATTCTTGCAATAGTTTTGGAAGCAAGCTTGATTAGCAAACCCATTTTTGATATGTTATTGTAAATAGAATTGTTTTTATTTGAACAATAGGTCTCTTTCCCAATAAAAATAATTAAGAACTTCATTAGGTTTTTTAATATATTTTTAATTCATTATTTTCTTATAACACATTTTCATTCACATTTCAATAATTTATTTATTTTATTAAATTTTCTTTGTCTAATACTTTACGTTTCATTTATTTTATTTTTATTTTTTTGGTCCAATAAAAATTAAATTTTCATTTAATTTTTGTTATCTTATGAAATATAATTTCACAACATCACAGTTAGAATATTAAAATTAATATTTTTATTTAAGATTTTTTTTGAAGTAATCTTTTACAAATTTGTACATATTTATATAAACTATATTTTATTTGAAAAATAATTTTTTCATAATAATAAAACAATTTTGAACACTTAATAATGACTCATAAAATTATGAAAGTTACTCTAATATACAGATCATATTTTCTAAATTTGTAAGTTAATTTTTGTTTTATATTGGAATGAATTAGAATTAGTTCTTATTTTTATTTAAGTATCTTTTTATTTGAGTATTTATGCAAATATGATAGATATGAAAATTTTATATATAAATATCACGTTTCTCTTTATAGTTGTATTTTTTTAATAATAATTAGTTAAGAAAAAAATTAGAATAAGAAAATATTTTATAGTTAAAAAAATAATTAATATTAATTTTTTTTACAATTGAATCTGCCCACCTCCTGGGTGTTGAAATATTGGCTTCGCACTAGATGAAACAAAAAATTATCTGTTTGCGGCACGCACAAGTCGTTAGGGGTGTTGGGGAAGAAATCATAGAGCTAGAAAAAAAATGGCATACCTCAAAATTGAATAAAATGTGATATTTATAGTGATTGAGCAAAACGTAACCTAGTGCAAGTGGTGCACATGCACTTTGATAGTTATTCTTGTAGGGTGTTTAGAGTTCATGGGCTAGGAACAATCCTTTAGTAATGGTAATAGAGCGAGTTTGGGGATGGTTTGTCAAAATTTGAGACCCGCCTACCTATGACTTGTCGAATCCGTGTTAGACCTATTTTATAATTTTAAAAATATTAAATAATATATATTTTTAAAATAACACCACTAATTTTTTAAAAATATATTTTTAAAAATATAATATTAATTAAATATATATATATTAAAATAAAAAATAAATACAAAAATAAAAAACGGGCCGGGTTCAAGATGGAGCATATATGAAAATAAAAATCAGGATCTAACCCAAATCTGTTTATAACCAAACATAGCAGAATCAAGACATATTCGAGTTTGGACCAACCTTATTGTCATTCTTATAATCTTTATTGATTTTTTATTGGACCAAGCAATTTTTTTTGAGTTCATAAGACTTTTTTAGGCCTTATTAAATTGGATATCCTTATTGGGCTGATTTAATATGGCACGTCTATATGTTTCATATGTAAACACATATTATTAAGATTATTTAAATGTATATATGTGTTTATGCTTGTGTGTGTATGTAAATATGCATACGTACATATAATAGGCATATATCCATATGTGCAGTAATACACCTTTCATATATTAAAAATTGAATGTATGCATATGTTAATTTATGTATATATAGTTTATAAGTATATATGCATAGTGTGTCTTTATAGTTTATACATGTGATACGCGTGTCTTTATACACGTGTGATATATATATACATAGTTATATATATTATATACATAAATCGCTATGATTTCTGTTCTGTATATATTGATAATAGTTCACATTATAGACCATGTTTGTATATGCTATAGATGGCTATATATATGGTTATACATATATACTATATACGTATAAATATACATATAATATTCTAGATATACATATCATCCTTAATATCTAATAATAAAAAAGATATGCTCAAAACCACAAAGTTTCCAACACGGCATAGCTGTAAATTTCTAGCTTTGGGTTTTAGTGTAGGGGCAATTTGGTATTTCTGAAGAAATGAATTTTACATTACCATAATGCCCTTGTACGTTTACCAAATCTGTCAATCCAAAATGGGGGAAGTATGCAAGGTCAAAAAGGCACATAAATCTTCCATTTTGGAGGTTCGTCCCTAGCTAGAATATGGTAGACAAATTAGCTTAAACCCCAAAAATAGTCAGCTTTACTCCATTTTGTGTGGTTGGAAAACCTATGATCATGGGCTGAGGCTGGGTGCGGCCGCCCCCTCAATTTTTTAAATTTATAGTTTTAGTATATAAATTCTAATAAATTTTAAAATTTATTTCCTAAAATAATTAAATTATTCTAACTATTCTCTCAAATTTTTAAAAGTTATTTGTACTAACCTTCAAATTTTATTATAATTTCATTTCTAAAAATATGAATATTTTAGTCAAAAAATACTCCTTATTGTTATTTTTTAATTATATTTTTTAGTTTTTAGTTTATTTGATTCCACTTTTGTTGTTTATTATTTGATATTATATTAATTTTTATTTCACAAAAAAACATAAGTGTAGGATTTTCATAATATAAAAATTATTTGATTTGATTAATAGTTATGAAATAATGTTTAAATTCTTGCAAATTAATTTTTATTTTGTTTTGTGTTGAATTAAAATTAATTAATATTTTCATTTAGAAGTTAGTTTCTGTTCAAATATTTATGCAAATATAATAGATATAAAATATTTATGTGTAAGTATAACGTATTATATTTATATTTATATTTTTGTTTCTAGTAATTAGTTTAAAAAATTTTAAAAAAAATAATTTTATATATAAAAACATAATAATTTGACAATTGAATATCACCCCTCCTCTATTAAAATCCTGGCTCCACCCCTCCTATGATGCAAAGCTACCTTTTAATTTCTCTCTCTTGATTGCAACTTAGTATGTAACACAGATTCATTCTTGCAGGTCATGAACCAACACGATATCATAGTTTGATGGACCAATCAATTGGTCTAAAGGCAAAAGCATATTTTCAACTATCTAAAAAATTAATTCAATAAACAAATCACTATCTACCCTTCTACTCAACTATAAAAACTCAATTTCACTTTATAATTGAGGAGCCTCATTTTATTATTTTCAATACATTCTCTTTGGTTTCTCAACCTTTTGAGTATTTTGCTATCTGGTGCATCGAAATGCTTTAACCATGAAACCTCTCAACTCCTCTTAATATTTTTTCATATTGCAGGCCACTCTCGAGGAAGGATTTGTCCTGCTCCTTAGTTCGATTCTACACTATATCACACTAGCACATTTTGTGTGAAGATGGACCTAAACATTTATGTAGACTAGATCCGAACTAGAAAGTTAGCATGGCAGAGTGTGAGAGATAACAAAACAACCATATAGACGAGGTACCCTAGTTAATCGAAATAACCAACCTATGGTAGATCTTTTCCCTGAGATGCAAGCTTTCTCATCAAAAGGATATTTTCCTAAAGAACAAGTACTTATAACCCCTATTTTGCAAATTAGGCAAGAAGTTCTTATGGCGATGATAGAGGATGTATCTGCCTGTGTGGCCATCAGAGTAGTGGCTTAATATGTGGCAGATCACCCATTAGAATAGCCCTACCCCCAACTCTCTCGCAGAGGCCGAGAAAGATCTCCAATCCCTGAGAGCATTGAGCAGAGACTTAGAAGCCTGGGTTGGGATAGAGCCCATGAGAGAAAAGTCAATAGCCGAGCTTATCTCCTAAGTCCTCATGGAAGGACATCAAGACAGCGAACTCGGGTGGAAAGGACCGAGATAACACATGGAGCACATACTACATCAATCATCCGATAGAGATTAGAAAGGCTTAAGGACAGAAGAGTATCAACACATGCTATTTGCAATCACTCCCCCTAAATACAACCCCTTTGCTACCACCATCATAACAGTAGCACTACATCTCAAGGTCATGATCCCCGATTTGAGTGAATATAAGGGGAAGAGAGACCCACAAGAACATCTAAATAATTCAATGTGAAGACAAATTTGCTTAACACGCTACCTAATGTAAGATTTTCTACACAACATTACTATGAAAAGCCATGATATGTTTCAACCAACTACTCATTGGCATGATCACTTGCATCGAGCAGTTGACTAAGCATTTTCTACATCACTTTTCAATAAACAAGAAGTATCCAAAAACTGCCTCACATCTGATAGCTTAGAGGAACATAAGCCCTTGTAAGATTTCATGTAAAGGTTCACTAAAGCTATCCTAATGGTACTCCTTGTTAACAAACTACTTTCCAACTAAATGCATCAGAACCTTATGAGAAGGAGGTTTAAGAAACCCATAGCAAGAAAACCTCTTAAAACCCTTAAGGATTTTCTCTAATGAGTTGAGAAGTATATAAGAATAGAGAATGCATATGAAGTAAAGAATAAAATATATAGAAAGAGGAAAGAATGAGAAAATGAGAGGTAGGATACCCAAAGAATGATGACAACAAAAGATAATGCCATAATATACAAAGCATCGTATATGCATGATACACCCCACTCAATGCCCTAAGAGCTGAAGTTGTAATAGTAACAAAGCAGCAAATGCTTGTTAATGTCTAAAGAAGATGAAGAGAACCCAAGAAGGCAAAATTGGGATAAGTATTGGAGATTCTATCGAGATAGGGGACACGCCACTAAGGAGTGTCATCATTTAAAAAATAAAATTGAGAAGTTGATTCAACAAGAATATCTGAATAAGTTCGTAAACCATTCCGACAAAAGTGCACAATTAGATATAGAGGCATGGAAAACTTTCTCAAAATAGAGACCATTGAGGGTCATTGAGGTGCCAAATTGAGGATGAAAACTTTCCTACTACAAGAGTTATCATTATATCTTTGGAGGTCCAATAGGAATTGACTAATCCAACGCTCGCCAAGCCCTCATCAAAGCCCTAAGAAGAGCACACTCGAAAGTCGAATTTCAAGTTACTCCCATTTGACAAGTATAAAGATTGGAAAAGAAAATTGTGTTTGGTAGTCAAGATGTTGATAGCTTAATTTCGTCCCATAACAATGCCTAGTTAATCACTACCACAATTTCAAACTTTTGGGTTAACAAGATCTTGGTGGATGGTGAAAGCTCTATAGATGTCCTATTTTATGATGCATTCACCCAACTTGAGATTGACAATGCACAGTTGCAGAAAGTCAACACAACTCTCAACAATTTTAGTTGAGAGATAGTGGAGGCATTAGGGAAAATTACTTTACCCGTATCACTAGGGTTCTACTTGAAAAGACCTATAATATCATATTAGGAAGACCAAGCTTGAACCTCTTCGAACTGTAGCATCAATTATCCAAATAAATATGATATTTTTTAGGCCAAAAAGAAATAAGAGAGGCCATGGGTGACCAAAGGATGGCCGGTGAGTGTACGCAAACCCCCTACAGATGTCTCGAGAAAAAATAAAACCCAAGGAGAAGAGAAAGAATCCTTAGCCAAAAGGCAAAATAATTATGGCCAATGTCGAAACCTTTAGAAAATCATGAGGGAAGAAGTGAACATGCTCTTAGCAAGAAGAGCAAGTTAGAAGAAGAAAAAAATTAAGGGTAGTAGAATGGTCCCAAAGGACCCAAGGTTGCAATCATGCATGACTATAGTCCTGCACATGCGATATGGCTCTGCATTGACTTTATTAGAATGGGTCATCATATCTCTCACTACCCAAGTACACATTTTTCATTGAAAATCCTAAGTATACGGTGTCAAGTTTCATTATAGTAGATAAGAAGCGTCGTCATATCTACAGGGATTTGAAATTCAATTAATACTAAGTATTATAATTAGAATAATTCTAACTTTATCCAATGACCTAAATAAAAGTTGCATATCATTAAACTAAAAATCCTAAAATTATCAATAGAATGTTCATCTTGGCAATTTATCAAAGTAAGCAATCAATTTTAGATGTATGATTTCATCTAGTTTTCACTTATATTCACCAATTCAAGTTATCAAAGTCAAGCCACCAATTTATAAGTCAAGAATATCCAATTTATTTAACTCCCTCTCCCAAGTGACAAGTGATTATGAATTTTGATTTTGATTTTATTATCCTTATTAATACCCAAAACTCGAATTCTATCAAAGTTCAATGATTTTTATTAAAACATCAACGAATTCATATGTCTCTCGACTATATGAATTCCTAGGTTGTGTTAACCTATGATCATGCATAAATTTCTTCTTACAAGTGATGAATTTTATATATTAAATGGTCAATTAATCATGAATTCAATCAAAATAAGATAATACAAATAAAATAAAAAATTTGAAATAGCATGAATTATAAAATATAGGATCCAATATAGGTTACATCAACCCTAAAATTTAGAATTTAGTTCATAACAAAAGTAGAAAAAATTATAGAAAAATTTATAGACAAGTTTCTATACATAGTTGAAAAGAAAGAAAAGAAAGAGAAATCAAAGTCAAGATTCAAAGTAGGAATTTTTCTGTGTCCCCAAAGTTTTCAATATTTTCATTGAATTCTTGAAGCTTCCTTCTTCCTTTCTAGCCTCTTTTTTGTGTTCTCCATGTTGCCAAAATTGTTGGGAATGAATTAGGAATCTTTTATTTATATCTTTTTTCCAAAAAAATTAATTAAACATAATTTGCGCATGAGACCCGACAAATGGTGCTCCTGTGCGATGAAACAGCGCCTAGGTACAAAGTAAGCAATTTTGATTCTAAAATTTGACATCCAACAGTGCCTCGGCTCAGTGAAATGGCACCTCGGCTCTATGCTTGTAGTTTTTCTTGTAGTTGAAATGGCCCTTTGGTGTGATGTATGAGCAGTTTCTAGCACCTCGACGCGAGGATATGGAATCCTGATGTCAAGTACTCTATTTTGTTTAGCGTTTTTCAGTTAATTTTTTATATCATTTTAAAATGAATTGATTTTCGATATCTGCTAATTGTAGCCCTATTTATTGTCTTCTATAGCCGCTTGAATCACCATGATATCAAATTTGTGAAAAATATTATACCAAAAATATCAAGATATGTTATATCTAAAAGTTTTAGTACACTTCTGACTTTTCAATCTATTTTTTAAAATAAATGAAACTAGACTTTATGGTCAACATAAAAATTGTACCTCTATTTCTTAAATTTCTAATGGATTAAGAATAGGATCAATAGAACTTCTAAGAAAAGAGTTATGCTAAAAAATACAATCACTATCCTAGTAGCCCTGCAAGGATGAAATATTCAAGACTTTTTTCATTTGCATTTTTGAACTTTTAACACTTGTCTCATTTTTCAATTCTCTATAAAATATATTAAAAAAAAATACATAAAATACTTGAACACGAACAACTAATTAAGTTAAAGGTATTTTAATTGTGAGTAAAATACCCACTTAACACACGCAAAACACTCAATTACTCTACAAGAGACCAAAAAAAAACAAAGGATAGAAATTTCACAAGAGAGTTAAATAAAAAACCTCAACAGTAATTTATAAAGGATTATCTCTTTCAGACATGATAAATAAGATAGATGGGCCTGTAGAAAAATATATAGATGCCAAAAAACATAATGTACATCTAAGAAGCAATAAGAGGAAGCCCTAATTTAACTAGGCCCATAAAAAGTGCTTTCCTTATCTGATTACACCCCAAATGCATCATCTATGCTAATACATTTGAGAGTGGGGCAGTATAATGGGCCAAACCAACTAGCTCAAGGACAAAAGCTTATTTCCAATTATCCGACGATTATACTTAATAGAATATTTATTAAAAGGACAAAACAGGAAAGAAATTAAAGGAAGCTACCATCGCATTGTTATTGTATTCCAAGAGTACAACTCTTTATGGTAATTTATACATTCGTAAGTGTAATACAAATCAATCCATACGCATCCGCACAATTATAAATATTTGATTCCACTCCATAACAGAGGGACGTTAACTTCATTCTCTTTTTGATGTACTTTATTAATTTAAATTTCGAAATATTTTAGTTAAAAAATCTCTCATTTTCTTTAACGTTTGTTTGTACTGCAGACCATCTGATAAGAATTTGACTTGCTACTCCCCAAAATCTGCAGCGCATCACAATCTTTATAGTTCATTCATGATTGAAGGCTGCAATGTATCTTGGAATCTATTAAATACTGTTAATGATATGTTTTCCAAGGATATATGAGGAAGAAGTGTATGCAAAAACTGAGAATGAGCAAAAATTATTTTAGCATTTGACTTTAACCCTTAATATCAAATTGATATAAAAATCTCTAAAAATGCTCAAATTTGTCATTAATATTAAACTGATACATGAATTTTATAAATATTTTAATTGATACCATAGTTATTACTCAATTCTACAGTTATATCCAACTTTTACAACGCACGATATTAGCATAAATGGGTACTTATAATATAGAGGTGGAATTTTCAATTTTCTCTTCATATAATAATTTTTTTTCACTCCATATAGCAACCACTCATTTATATACATGTCATATCGTGTATTGAAGTATAATAAAAGATATTATGCATTTATATTTCATATAATTTGGTGTGATACATTTATAACATCAATTGACCAAGTTAGTGAAAAATTATCAAGGCATGTAGGCTGAGGAAATGAATTTGACCTTGTTGCACATTATTACTACATGCCATGCCATTAGTAGATAAAGAGACAAGATTATGCAAGCATCGGTATTAAGCACCATGTATAACTTTCAAAAGTTTTTTAGATATAATTAAATCTTGAATTTTAGGTAGGAAAATATTAAAAATATATTTTTCACAGCTTTGTTTTTGAAAAAAAAATGAAGAATATATTTGTACGAACATAACACGATTAAGATCAGTAATTGAATGTCTGGCGTTGCTTGAATCTTCTTAAATCTTATCTCAAATAACCTACAAAATAATGGTTAGGAGGTATTGTAGGATGGCCAATGAAAACTCTTCAATACTTAAATCAATACGTGATCGATGAGATGATATAATTATATGAGAAGAAAAAAGAAGTTACCTTGTATGATAAGTTTTCCAAGACAAGTCACTCATCTATTAAATAATTTGGTTAAGGTAGAATTATTTATGCTTATTCAATACTCATTAGAATTAAGTTAGGATTCCTCATAGGACCTACTCGATTTTTCAAGTATTTCGCCCGGCATGAGCAAGTCTGTCATACTAAATTCATCCGGACTAGTCTCAATCATTGCCTCAATCCAACCGATAATTTCATGGTTCGGTCATGTCTTGGTAATCATTCTACCAAGGCTAAAAAAGCTAAAAAATCATTAATCATGTGAACATGAACCCATAAGAAATTTGAGAATTAAATTTAATCATTATAAATCCTATTCGTTAATTTAAATTTAAGCCACATCAGGTAGAATCTAATTTTTCATATTTTCCTTTTTCTTTTTTACGAAAATTCCAGAACCAACATGGTGTGTTAGTTAAACGAAGAAAAGCAAAAAGCATGAAATTGTGACACTTCTTGGAAGCATAGGTGTCTTAGGCACCTAAAGTCGTTGCCCCAAACTCTAAATATTTTATACTACTAACATTACTCATTGTCTGCAATAATTGTGGCTAATATTTATTTTTTTATTTTATTTTTTTAATTTTTGGGAGCCTTGCATGGGTGCTGCAACAAAACGACGCTGTCTGGTGCGTTTGTCAAATCATCCACTGCCCCTTTTTTGCTTGCTTTCTCGTGGGTCTCATTTTCCAAAGTCAATATTCTACCGAATGGTAATGGTTCATAGAAAATTTTAACAAAAATTTCCCGAAGGCACAATGTCTAATATACACAATTTGGATACTATACGAAGACGTAAACATTAAAATTCAAATTTCATCCACATTAAATCTTTCAATCTACCAACTTCATAATTATTTTTAAGGTATTCTAATAAAATATATTAGCCAGTTTGATTTCTTTTTCATTGAATAATTTTATTTCCTGTGCTTTAAGGGGTTGCAAATATTATAAAGTTTGTGTGAAAATAAAAACAAACATATCTGTATATATATTTATATGTTTATCATATATATATATATATATATATATATATATATATATATAACAATGATGAATTTAGGGGATTTCAAGTAGTAGATATACTACATAATATATATACACATACAAATATATAAACCAAAAAAAAAAAAGATAAAAAGAAGCCAAAGCTCTTAATGTAAAAGTAGTATTAAATGTCTAAATGAAATGCACATAATTTTTGTCAAAAAGTGTAAACATTTATAAAAATACGGCATAAGTTACTCCGTAATAATCCTGACATTTCCCCCCTTTTTTTAATTAATTGCAATTATTATCCTGCATAAATCACCCAACAAATGACTATAATTAGTCTTTCATGGCTATTCTAGATTTGGGCAAGGCAATTTTAGTGCTAAATTTATAAGAAGTAAAGATCTTGATTTCTTTAATTATCAAAAAAAAAAAGGGGGGGGGGGGGGGGGGGTCTTGATTTCTTTGTGTGATGTGCGTCTAATGTCTATATTTTATTTTATCATATTGTTCAGTGTATATAATTAAATTCAATAATTTTCAGTATCCTATGAAATATTTGGAGTTTTATTTTTTCATTATTATGCTTTTGACAATATCAAATTAGTCAAACAATGCTAGTATAAATTATCATCTTATTGTGCAATTTAGTAGGTTCTACATAGCTAGTCCACGCAACTAAATATCGAAACCAAATAAAGTTGCTGCATTTTTTTAAGAAAAAAGTATGGAAAATAGCTGTCAAGCTCTGTAATTCTTACAAATTTGTCTACAGGTCAGCTCGGTTTTCTAATCATTATTGACTAATTAACTCAGTTAATTTTTATATCATATTTTAATTGTCTATTATTCAATTGGTTATTGATTATTATTAAATTTTCAGAAGGCTAAATTAAGTATATGATTTTTCAAAAATCATGGAATTAGATTGACAGGCGCCTATCGCTTGTTTTGTAGCCCAAAAAGAGAGAGAATGGAAGGTGCGACTTTACTGAGTCATTTACTCGTATATTTTGTGTTTTTCCTCGTTCGAGCACTAGAATAGGACTTAAAAGAGATTGTGGAGCCCATTATGTAATTTTCAAAATTAGCCCTATTGTAATAATTCTAGGGAAATTAATTATTGGAGGGAAACAAGTAAGGTCAAAAAGGCACAAAAATCTTCTATTTTGGAGGTTCGTCCCCAGCTAGAATTGTTGTAGTAAACTGATGTGGGTATGGAGAAAATTTGTGTAGGTTAGGTATATTTTTAAAGATGTTGTTTTTTAAGGTATTAATACCTCCCACAAAATTATAATTGATTATCAAGAAATTAACTTTAAGAATGAAAAGTGTATGATCACTAAATTCTAAGATTACACTTTCTTAGAAGTCTTGAAGCAGAAATTTAAATTGTTTTTTGAAAAAAAGAAATATACATAGAAAGAAAGGTAGAAAGTTATTTTAGGAAAAATTCTCAATTCATAAGTCTATATCTTGAAAATAATTGTGAGTTATTTACACACTTTTAAAAATTGCTTCTAGCAATTGTAATTTTTCTAAAAAAATATTTTTCTGATGAAAAGATACCCCTTCATTTAAAATTTTAAATTAATTTACTTAAAATTAAACTATAAACTTTTTATTTATTTATTTTAATAATAAGAGGACGCCAATAGAATTTGATAAAATTTACTAAATTTGCACTTATATATACATCAAGAAAAACTCTCTACTCTATCAAACAAATACAAATGAATGAAAACTTTTCTATGTGAAATTTTATTATATATAATATTTTATAATACACAACAAGAATATGGTGGACAAATTAGCTCAAACCTCATAAATAGTCAGCTTTACTCCATTATGTGTGGTTGGAAAACCTATGACGCAGAGCTAGCTTTTAATTTCTCCCTCTTGATTGCAACTTGATGTGACACCGAGTCATTCTTGCGGATTGTGAACTCGCAAGATATCACAGTTTTATGGACCCAATTAATTGCCCAAAGGCAAAAGCATCTTTCCAACTATCTAATGAATCAATTTAATAGAATAATATTAAAAGGACAAAATGGAAAACAAATTGAAGAAAGTTACCATAGCATTCTTGTAGTACTTCTTGAAGTACATCTAAAGTACAATTCTTTAGCAGTATTTCAAACATTTAAGATTGTAGTATAAATCATTATCTATTTCTTTACTCAACATTAAAAATTCGCCTGCACTTCATAATTAAGGATCCTCATTTTATTATTTTCAATACATTCTTTCTTTCTTTTTTTTTAACTTTTTGAGTATTTTGTTGATTTGAGCGCAGAAGAGTTTTACTCTCGAACATCTCATTTTTTTAAATATTTTTTTGTGTTGCAGACTACTCTTGAGGAAAGTTGGTCTTACTTCTCAATTCGATTCTATATTATATATTACACTAATACTTTTTGTGTGAATATTAGCCTAAACAATAATGTAGATTGGAACTCAAGCTAGAAAGTTAGCATGGCAGAGCTTGAGAGACAACAAACAACCATCGAGATGAGGTACCCTAGGTAATCTAAATAACCAACCTATGGTAGATCCTTTGCTTGAGACGTGAGCTTTCTCACCAAGAGGACATTTTACTAAAGAACAAATACTTATAACCACCATTCTACAAACTATGTAGGAAGCTCTTATAATGATGATAGAGGATGTGTCTGCCTGCATAATCGCCAGAACAGTAGTTTAATATATGACAGATCACCTACTAGAATAACTATCTCTCAACTTTCTCGCAGGGTCGGGAAAGATCCTTGACCTCCAAGAGCATTGATTAGAGACTTAGAAGCCTATGTTGGGAGAGAGCCGATGAGAGAGAAGTTAATAGTTGAGCTTCTCTCCTAAGTCCTTGTGGAAAGACATCAAGGCAGAGGACTCGGGTGGAAAGCATTGAGATAACACACGGAGCACATACTACACGAGTCATCCTATAGGGATCAGAAAAGCCTAAGGATAAAAGAGTATCAACTTATGCTATTAGCGCTCTCCCTAAACACAGCTTCTTTGCTACTACTATCCTAACAGAATCACTATATCATGGAGTCATGACCCTCGATTTGAGTCAATATAATGGGAACAAAGACCCACAAAAACATCTAGATAAATTTAATGCAAAGGCAAATATAGTCAACTTGAGCGATGCTATCTAATGTAATATTTTCTGCACAAAATTACTCAAAAAACTATTATATGGTTCAACTGACTAACCACTGGCATGATCACTTGCATCGAACAATTGACTCAGCATTTTCTACATCACTTTTTAATAAACAAAAATTATCCAAAAACTACCTCATACCACTTCATGGTAACTCAGAGGAACATAAGCCCTTGTGAGATTTCATGCAAAGGTTCACTGAAGCTATCCTATAGTTACTTTATATTAACCAACTACATTTTAGACCTAGAGCAAGAAAAACTTGTAAACTCTAAAGGGCCTTCTGGAGTAAAGAATAAAATATATGGAAAGATGAAAGGCTGAGAAAATTAGAGATAGGATACCCAAAGAACAATGACAATAAAAGACAATGTCATCACATGCAACGCGATGTATATACAAGATACACACTCAATGTCCCAAGAGCTTAAATTGTAATAGCAATTAAACAACAAATGCTTGTATAATGTCTAAAGAAAATAAAGAGAACCCAAAAGACAAACTTGGGATAAGTATTGGAGATTCCATCGAGAGACGTTAGTGAGGAGTGTGATCATATAAAAATATAATTGAGAAGTTAATTCAATAAGAATATCTAAATAAGTTTGTAGATCATTCAACAAAAGTGAACAATCTGATATAGAGGCAGGAAAAAACTTTCTCAAAATAGAGACCAAACTGAAAGCATGGGAAAGGGCCATTGAGGCGCCAACTTGAGGAATAAAACTTCCCTACTACAAGAGTTATCATTGTTATCTTCAGAGGTCCAATAGAAAGTGATTCAGCCAATGCTCGGTGAGCCCTCATTAAAGCTCCATGAAAAGCACACTAAAAAGTCGAATTTCCAAGTTGCACCCATTTTTCAAGTAGAAAGATTAGAAAATAAAATTTTGTTTGTAATCAAAGATGTTGATGGATTAATTTCGCCCCATAACAGTGCCTTGGTAATCACTGTCATAACTTCAAACTTTTAGGTGAACAAGATCTTGGTGGATAGTGAAAACTCTACAGACGTCCTATTCTATGATGCATTCACCCCACTCAAGATTGACAATGATCAATTGCAGAAAGTGAGCACAACTCTCACCAATTCTAGTTGAGAGATAGTGTAGACATTAGGGAAATTTACTTTACTCGTGTCACTAGGGTTCTACTTGAAAAGAGTAACCAAATTGGTCAAATTCCTAGTGGTGAAAGCTCCGTTAACCTATAATGTCATATTAGGAAGACCGAGCTTGAACATCTTCGAATTATAGCATCAATTTTTCATATGAATATGATATTCCCGATGCCAAAAGGAATAGGAGAGGCCATGGGTGACCAAATTATGGCCAGAAAGTGTATGCAAAGCCCCTAAAGAGGTCTCAAGAAATAATGGACCCCAAGGAGAAGAGAAAGAATATTTTGGCAAAAGACCAAAAAATTGTAACCAATGTCGAAACCTTTAGAAGATCATGAGGAAAGAGTTGGACATGCTCTTAGCAAAAAGAGCAAGTTAGAAGAAGAAAAAATTAAAGGTGGTAGAATGGTCCCAATGGACCTAAGGATGTAAAATGCATGACTATAGTCCTACACGAGCGATAAGGTTCTGCATTGACTTCATTAGAATAGGTCATCATATCTCTCACTATCCAAATACATGTTGTTCATTGAAAATCTAAATCATAAGTATATTGCATCAATTTTTAATATAGAAGGTGAGAAGTATTGTTGAAAATTCTAATCCTAAGTATACGGTGTCAAATTATATATAGTGTATGAGAAATATTGTCATATCCACCAGGATTGAAATCTAATTAACACTAAGTATTATAATTAGAATAATTTTAATTTTATTCAATGACCTAAACAAAAGTTGCATGTCATTAAGCTATAAATCCTAAAATTATCAATATAATATTCATCTTGGTAATTTACGAGATATTATGCAGGCAATCAATTCTAAAGGTATGATTTTATCTAGTTTTCACTTATATTCACTAATTCAATTTATCAAAGTCAAGCCACCAATTATGAGTTAAGAATTTCCACTTTATTTAACTCCTTCCCTAAGTATCGAGTGATTTTAAATTCTAATTCAAATTTTGATATCTCTATTAAAACCTAAAACTCGGATTCTATCAAAGTTGAATAATTCTTATCAAGACATCAAAGGATGCGTATGTCTCCCAACTATATGAATTTTTAAGTTGTGTTACCCTATGATTATGCATAAAATTATTTCTCTCAAATGACGAATTTTATACGCTAAACATCCAAAACTTATAGCCAATTCAATCAAAACAAGATAACACAAATAAATTGAGGAACTCAAAATAGCATAAATTACAAAATTAGGATCTAATATAGGATAAATCATCCCTACAAACTAGAATTTAGTTCATAAATAAAGTAGAAGAAACTATAAACAAGTTTCTACACATATTTAAAAAGAAAGAAAAGAAAGAGAAATCAAAAACAAGATTCAAAGTAGGAATTCTTCTCCATGCCCAAAGTTTTCGATGCATCAATGAATTCTTGAAGCTTCCTTGTTGATTTCTACCTCTTCTCTTGTGTTCTCTAAGTCGCCAAAGTTGATGGGAATAAATTATGAATCTTTTATTTATACCAATTCCCAAAAACTCCAATTAAAAACGTGATTAGCGCATAAGACCCAACACATGATGCTCCAATACGATGAAATGGTGCTTAGGCGCAAAGTACGCAACTTTGATTCTATAATCTGACATCCAACGATGCCTCAGCTAAGTGAAATGACGCATTTAGCTCGATGCTTGTAGTTTTTCGTATAGCTAAAATGGCCTTCGACTCCCTGTATGGCACCTCGGCGCGATGTATGCGGTTTATGGCGCCTCGGCGTGAGGATATGGAGCCCCGAGGCCAAGTACTCTACTTTGTTTAGCATCTTTCAATCGATTTTTTTACCTTTTTCTCAAATAATTTTGATTTTTAGTGTTCACATATTAATTATAACCCTATCTATTAGTTTTCTATAGCCACTTGGATCACCAAGATATCAAATCTGTCGAGAATGTTATGCCAAAAATATCAAGACGTGTAACATTTAAAAGTTTTAATCCACTTCTAACTCTTCAATCTAATTTTTCTTTTAAAAATCAAATTAATTAGGTTTTATGGTAAAAGTTGTATCTCTATTTCTTAAATTTTTAATAGATCAAGAATCAGATTAATAGGACTTCTAAGAGAAAAGTTGTGCTCAAAATATAAATACCACACAGGAATGAATATTTCTAAACTTTTTTCCTTTGCATCATTGAATTTCTAATATTTGTCTCATTCTGTAAAAGAACACATAAAAAGCAACATAAACTACTCGAATACAAATAAATAATAAAGTTAAAAGTATTTAAATTATAGGTAAAATACCCACTTTATACACAAAACACTCAATTACTCTACAAGAGTTAAAGAAAAGAAAGAGCGATAGAAATTTCACAAGAGAGTTAAATACAAGACCTCAACAGTAATTTATAAAGGATTACCTCTCGCAGACAAGATAAATAAGATAGATGGCCTACAGAAAAATATACAGATGTCAAAAAAACAAAAGGCATAATGTATATCTAAGCACCAATAAGAGAAAGCCCTAATTTTAATGGGCTCGTAAAAAAGTATTTTCCTAATGACACCCACCAAATGCATCATTTACACGAATACATTTGAGAGTGGGAGTAGCATAATAGGCCCAACCAACATGCTCAAGGACAAAAGCATCTTTCCAATATCGATGAATACACTCAATAAAATAATTATCAAAGGACAAAATAGGAAAGAAATTAAAGGAAAGCTACCATCGCGTTTATGGTAATTTATATATTCATCAGTGTAAATATTTTGATCCCACTCCATAACAGAGTCCTACATGATTGAAGGTTGCAATGCATCTTGGAATCTTTCACATAATACGGTTAATTATATGTTCTCAGAGGATATATGAGGAAGTAGTGTGTGCAAAAACTGAGAATGAATAAAATTATTTCAGCATTTGATTTTTATCATTAATATCAAATTGATATAAGAATTTCTATGAATGCTCAAATTGTGCTCAAATTGTACTCAAATTTGTCATTAATATTAAATTGATAATTGAGTTTTATAAATATTTTAATTGATACCAAAGTTATTACTTAAGTTCAAATGTGGGGAGATGAATTTCAACAAATAGAGAGAGCGCTCTATGATTGGATTCGAAAAATGACAATAAAAATATGCCTAATTCTTGATCGCGACATGGCAGCTAAATATATTTAGGATTTCTATTAAGTAAAATTCAAATAATACTTGATGTGGCATCCTTTTTTATAAATCGTATTTTTGAATGAGTTCCTACGTAGAATGTTGTCTGCGCCACAAATAAGTATTAGAGGTGACGAAAATGTATCCGACGAAAATCCTCTCACGCTCAAATTAAATCCAGAACATAAATAATTTAAAGAATTCGCTAATTGATTAATACTAAAAATCTTTTCGTCCCTCTTAATAATAAGAGTTGATGGTATTTATAGTACTTGTTTCATTACTTTCGTGGGTCTGAGCCTTGAATCTATCATTTCTGATAGGCTTAATCCACATATTGAAGGTTCGTTCGGATAAATAATTTATGAAGTTTCTGAATTTGACCCATTTAACGTATTGAATCTTCCTAAAATTCGATTAAATATGTTGGGTTAAGTAAATTGGTCCGCTTCAGAATTATGGCCCATCAATATTGAAAACACATTTTTAGAAGCATTATTAGTCTCTATATTATAACAACTCATTTGTGTGCATATATATATATATATATACATACAAATGAGTAGTTATAATATAGAGACTAAAAAATTTTAATTTTATCTTCACATAATAATTTTTTCTCTCTCCGTGTGTGTAGCAACCACTCATTTACATACGTGTAATGAAGTATAATAAAAGACATTATCCATTTATATTACATATGACTTGGTATGATACATGTATAACATCAATTGACCAAGTTAGTGAAAAATTATGGAGGCATGTCATTAGCAGATAAAGAGACTCTCTAAAGTTTTTTTTAGGTCTAATTTAATTTTCAATTTTAGGTAGATAAATATTAAAAAAAATGCTTTTCACAACTTGGTTTTTGAAAAAAAAAAAAGTGAAGGATATATTTTTACCAACATAATAAACTAGAGAGATTTAGCGATATATACTCAACTTCATTTATTTTTTATTTATGATATTCAATTATATTCACAAAGTATTTAAAATTAGTTACTTTTTTATGTCCAAAAAAAGAATATGATAGAATCTAATTTTTCATATTTTCCTTTTTTCTTTTTTACGAAATTTCCAGAACCAACATAGTGCCCGAGTCAAACGCAGAAAAGCGAAAAGCATGAAATTGTGACACTTCTTGGAAGCAAAGTTGTCATGGGCACCTAAAGTCGTTGTCTCCAACTCTAAATATTTTATACTGCTATTACCATTACTCATTGTCTGCAATAACTGTGGCTAATATTTATTTATTTTTATTTTATTTTATTTTTTTATTTATTGAATTTTTGGGAGCCTTGCATGGGTGCTGCAACAAAATGACGCTGTCTGGTGCGTTTGTCAAATCATCCACTGCCCCTTTTTTGCTTGCTTTCTTGTGGGTCTCATTTTCCAAAGTCAATATTCTACCGAATGGTAATGGTTCATAGAAAATTTTAACAAAAATTTCCCAAAGGCACAATGTCAAATATACACAATTTGGATACTATACGAAGACTAAACATTACAAAATTTATTTGGAGTCCAACTCAAATTTCATCCAACATTAAATCTTTCAATCTACCAACTTCATAATTATTTTTAAGATACACTAATAAAATATATTAGCCAGTTTGATTTCATTTTCATTGAATAATTTTATTTCCCATGCTTAAATAAAAAAAATAGGTATATTTATATATTTTTCATATATATATATATATATATATGTGTGTGTGTGTGTGTGTGTGTGAAAATAGTTTATTATTTTTAACAATGATGAATTTAGGGGATTTCAAGTAGTAGATATACTACATAATATATATACACATACAAATACATAAACCAAGAAAAAAAAAAGATAAAAAGAAGCCAAAGCTCTAAATGTAAAAGTAGTATTAAATGTGTAAATGAAATGCACATGATTTTTGTCAAAAAGTGTAAACATTTATAAAAAATATGGTATAAGTTACTCCTTAATAATCCTGATATTTTTCCCCCTTTTTTTAATTAATTGCAATTATTATCCTGCATAAATCACCCAACAAATGACTATAATTAGTCTTTCATGGCTGTTCTAGATTTGGGCAAGGCAATTTTAGTGCTAAATTTATAAGAAGTATGGATCTTGATTTTATTAATTATAAAAAAAAAAAAAAAAAAAAGGATCTTGATTTCTTTGTGTGCTGTGCGTCTAATGTTTATATTTTATTCTATCGTACTGTTCAGTGTATATAATTAAATTTAATAATTTTCAGTATCCTAGAAAAATAGTATGAAATATTTGGAGTTTTATTTTCCCATTATTATGCTTTTGACAATGTCAAATTAGTCAAACAATGCTAGTATAAATTATCATCTTCATATGCAACTTAATAGGTGCTACATAGCTAGTCGTGCAACTAAATATTGAAACCAAATAAAGTTGCTGCATTTTTTAAAATAAAATTATGGAAAATAGCTGTCAAGCTCTGTAATTCTTACAAATTTGTCTATTGGTCAGCTCGGTTTTCTAAAAATTATTGACTAATTAACTCAGTTAATTTTTATATCATATTTTAATTGTCTATTATTCAATGTGGTTATTGATTATTATTAAATTAAGTATATGATTTTTCAAAAATCATGGAATTAGATAGACAGGGGTAGCCCGAAAAGGGATCGAATGGTAGGTGTGACTTTACTGATTTTTTTACTCATATATTTTGTGTTGTTCCTCGTTCGAGCATCAAATAAGACATTTTTGGAGCCTATAGCAAGAGATGCGTAATTTTCAAAATTATTCATGTTGTAATAAATCTAGGGAAATTACCTATTGGAAACTAAACCTTAATTCTAAAATTTCTTTTGAATTCGAGGTTATTTCAAATTGGAGATTATGTCAATAATGTTTATTTTAGAGCTTGATATGATCAATAAGTTTTTAGTGTTTGGTTTTATATATAACTTGAGATTATGAGTTCATGCCACGAGATTAATACTGGTTAGGATAGAAATTTTGGGGCCCGATTAATTCGACTTTTTTTTTTTAAGTTAAATAACAAATAATTTCGTGATTTTTTCAAAAAAATAATTTAATTATATTTAATAACATAACAAATATTAAAATTAAAAAAGTTTAAGTAACATCAAATTATCAAAGAATCGGTATGATAAGTTTATCAAAAAAATTAAATAGTTTGATTTTTCATATTGACCAAAGGGAGCAATTATTTTGGAACATGAAAAGTACTTTTTAACTCTAATATTTATGAAAATTTAATCCATTAAATTTTTATCTGTCTATAAAAGTTATCTAGAAAGATAACAGGTAACCCCCCACCAAATTTCACTTCCGGAACCATCCCTGAAAATAACAAGTCATTTGTTGAAATAAAAATAATATAAATTAGTGAGAAACTAAATTTAAACTTTAGATCTCTCTTTAATGGTACAAAAAATATATTAATTTAATACTTATAAAGTAATATAGTTGTAAAAAAGCAATGACAGACAAAATTTTAATTTAGGTCAACAACATAAAAATTATTGATTAACTATTATTAAGAGGATTATATTTTGAAACTAAAGTTCTTTAAACGAATATTTTTAAATAAAAGATTAAAATTTTAATATAAGGCCATCTTCAACCAATAATATTGATTACCATTATTAAGAGAATTATATTTTAAAACTAAAGTTCTTTAAATGAATAATTTTAAACAAAAGACTTAATATAAGGACATCTTCAACCATATAAATAATATTGATTAACATATAAGTAAAATGTATAGTTTTTCAACAATAAGTAAAAGATCAAATTAAAACTTAAGTCATATTTACTAAAATAAGGAGTATAAGTTAAGTAATATTTATGTTTAAAATAAATATATAATCTCAGAAGCATTAAACAATGTGACCTTTAAAATACATTATTCTGACAAATATATATATGAGACCAAAATTTAGATTATGATATTTAGCAATATATATTATTATATCTATGAAATCATAATGATTTGAGATATTTCATTTTGATAAATTTTTTTTTTTTTGAAAATATGATTTATTATATTATTGAAGATGGCCTTTCTAATTAAACTTAGGTCTTTCATAGAATTCTGAATCATTGAGAGATCTGATATCGAAAAATCTCAATGGAAGTGAATGTCAAAAGATCCTGATAATATAAAACAATTAAATTTATTTATCTTGTAGGTGAAACGATCAATTAAAATTGTCGATTCACTTAAATATACTAGTTTGATCATCTTTTCATGTTCATCTTTTTATTTGTGTCAAGTCAAATTAAATTTTAAGAAAATGTTTTTAAGCTTTTAAATTAAAGTCAACCAAACATAGTACGAAGCCTTCTAAACTCGCCAAAAAATAAGTTTTGTTTATGAAGCATAACCATCGGAATTAGTTTTAAAATTTATGTAAATTTATACTTAATTATAAATGAAAGAGCTCTCTAATGTATTTATAATTCCTTTTATATTCATATATTGTTAAAAAATGAGATATGTTATGCAAGAGATCTAATTTTTCATACTTATTTGATCATTTTTGGTGTCTTTGTTACTGACAAATTATTATTAAATTAATCCAAATCCTATGGTTGGCTCCAAATCCTGATCTACAACCCTTTGATTAAGTAGGTTAAATTAGTGCTTAAGTTCATTCATTTGGATAATATTTAAGCGTGATTGTGAATTATTAAATTACACATACTTATATTAATACTTTAATATATGACATTATTGTGTGTATATTTAATATTTCACAAATCCACTTATATTGTAAGTAGCATATTTTTTTATTTAATTAAAAATTAATATTGATCTTCTAATAGAATTTAGGCTCAAAATCTCGTAAAATTTTGAGGCCTAAGTAATTACAACATGAGCTGGGTAGTATTGGAATGTGGTGACATGTTGAACATTTGTATTTAATAACTGAGAATCAATACATATGCTGAATTTCATCATGACCATGCAATAAATAATTAGAATTTGCAATAAAGAATTGGACGATTAATATTTAGTTGCATGTACCTCATTTCAAGTGTCACACCTCGTTTCGGACTTCTTTAAGATACTGAATTCGGCATCTACCACCCAATCTTGAAACTTTATTTTATCCGCTTTTTCTTTTTTCTCCATTTTCTTTATTTTCTTATTAGATATAATAGAGAGGAAAATAAATAAATAGAAGGAAAACAACAACATATCTGGAAAGATTTATATGTTCTTTATAAAAAAAAAATAACAACTAATTCATTAGAGACTTATTTGAAACATTAAAATAACTAATAATTAAATTACAGAATGGAAACAAAAAAAACAAAAAAAACAATGGTTTAGTCTATTTACCACAGATTCTAAAGGAATAAAAAATTGCTTTGCAATAACAAAGATAAAGAAAAGAAGAAAATTACTCCAAAAATTGCTTGTCATCAATAAAATACGATAAAATAAAGAAATTTTCTTTTTCAATAATATTTTTCTTCTATTTCTTTTATCTCTCTATTTAAGAAGGAAAAGAAAGAAAAGAAAAATGAAAAGAGAAAAAAATGGTTGAAAAAATTGCATCGAATTCAATTTTCTATGGTTGATTAGATGGTCTACTCATAAAAAGAGGTGGATGTCAAATTTTAATATCCCATTGGAAGTCGTTTTCAAGATTATATCTTAAGGAAAGTAGATGAAAATAATCTTTTTCTTTTTAGAAAAGAATAACTTCAAATTTATGTTCATTTGAGGAATGGGTAACCGGATTTTGTTTATCATATATATATATATATATATATATGTGTGTGTGTGTGTGTGTGTGTGTGTGTGTGTGTGTGACATTCATAATGTAAATTGCTGAAGTTCCATATGATTTACATCTCAGGAATAGTAATTGAGATAAAGTTAAGTGATCTATTAATGAATGGGTGGTTTCTCTCAAATTGAATAATACTGGATAAAATAAAAGTGTTCCATTTTATTCATTCGAATTTAATATATATATATATGATGTATTAATAGAGTATTTGTTAAATTTGGATTGTTGAGTGAATTATTTTTTGCATTACAAAAGGTTATTAAAGATGTCAGTTGGCCCGACGAGAATCATCCGACGCTTAATTTAATTTTAAACAAATAAATGCAAGACAAAAATTTTGAAAGCATATAAATGTGTAATTAATCGATAATATTTCAATAAGAAAAATTAAATATATTTATAATATTAATATAATTTTATTTTTTTGTAGAATTAAGCCTTATAAATAAGTAAATTTAATCTAAATATTACAATTTAATTTATTTATTATCTTGTAGAGTTAAAGAACTCTATCGTATTATCTTGCGACCTATAATCTTTTAAACACAGCATCTTTGGTCTATTCTGTAGTGGGTTGTGGGGGCGCTCTGTTGTGCGTGTATATGTGTGTTGTGTGTTTATGTGGCTCAATTTGTGGTTGGAGAGACGCTCTCAACCATGCATGCACGTCTTTTGAGATTTGAAATTTTGAAAATATACAAAAAAATAATAATAATTGAACAAATGCACCAGAAATAAAAAAAAAAACAAAAAAAACAACAATAACAACAACAAGGCAAGTGCTTTTCATTGTTCCTCTTCATCATTTCATTAGCAAACCGGTGGCATTACAAGTTTTCAACCACCAAACGTGGCTTCCCTCCTAGTTGAATCTACTCATGATGTTCCTCATCACACAACCTCATCTTTTCTTTATTTTTTTTCTTAATAAAATAGCAAATAATTTTTAATTCTTTTATTTGTAAAGTATATTAATCATGCACGTTAAACATCGCATTATTTTATTTTACAAATTTGAAAGCTTGATACTACATGTAATTTTTTATCATCAAAATAAAGTTAAATACTCCCTCTTTTCTTAGTTCTTCTTTTATTATTACCTTCCTCGTTTGAAATACGATAAAGAAATACCATTAAAATAATATTTCTAAAAGAGTTGCAATCTCTTTCTCTTGTTCCTAAATCTAATTTTAATGAATATTTGATAATATATTCCATTTTTTTTAAAAAAATTAATTCTTGTTATCAACCCAATTTTAAGAGTTCGGATCAAATTAATATTGATAAAAATAATACTTTATTTTTTAAAATATTTTTCAAAAATTAATTCTTGTTATCAACCCAATTCTAAGAGTTCAGATCAAATTGATATTAATAAAAATAATATTTTATTTTTTAAAATATTATTTTTTAAGAATATATTTGTTCCCACTAATTCTCCGTCACTATTATTTACCCATTATACCAAACCAACTCATGGAGTCTTTTACACGAGTCTTTTTCACCAAACAACAAGCTAAAGGGCGATCGCTCAAATAATTGATTCGATTTTACAAAAATCCTTTTATCCAACAAATTCATTAGTGGTTCAAAATTTTAAAATAATAAAATAAACTTTTATATTTTTAACTCTTACTTAAAATTTCATGTCCAGTAAAAGTTTTAATTTTAAAATGAATGACGTATATAGATAGACAGTGTATTTTTGTATTATTTAATATTAAAATGAATGACGTATATAGATAAACAGTGTACCTTTGTATTATCAAAATCAAGACATCCTGTAATTAACTCCCGTATTTGCAAAGTCAAGAAGATGTGGTAGACGAAATAACTAAACTAAACCAAAAGCAGTTAATCCACTTGGAGATTGGAAAATTATACTACGACTCTACAAGTTATTCCTATGGATGAATTAATTACAAAATCATGGACCTCCCGACAACATGTTGGTCCATTTGTCTGGATAATTAAATCCTGCTAAGCACATAATTAAGATTAAGCTAGTCCCTTAAACCGAATAAACTTTCTATGTCCTGATTGCAACCGGTGTAGTACATATGTACCCAATATAGCTGTTTGAAAAATGAATAAATACAAAAAAATTATTTATTAGTATTTCCTTAATTGGATTGGTTGCTCATCTTTATATTAACAAGAATACTATGACATTATTCAAGAATTATCAACATTTTTGATTTAATTGAAATGATATTATCATAAAAGATTTTTCCAATTATTGAATTAAATAATACAACAAATATATATATATATACACACACATATAGATATAGATAGACAGACCACTATTACCGGGGAGGGCGAAGCCCATTTTAATTCACCACGGAAATGGGAATTACGAGTGCACATTCATAAATAAAAAATCGAACCAAATTTTTAATTTGATTTTGTTATAATTGAATTTTTTTTTTATTTTAGGTAAATCGATTTTTTTAAAAAAATTAAAAATAAATAATAAATTTATAAAATATATTTTTTTATTTATTATTTTTGGTTTGGGTAAGAAAAATATAAAAAATAGTATAAAAATAAATAACAAAATATAAAAACTTAATTTTAAAATAAAAATAATATAAAAATAATAATTCGATTTTTGATTTAGTACAATTAACTAAAAATCAAAAATAAAAACCAAACCAAAAATTAAAATTTAAAAAGTCAAATCAAATTTTTCGATTCATTTTCAATTCAAAAAATTAATCAAATTATGTACATCCCTAATGACAATTGGAGCTTGTTTTTGCTTGTTCATCGGCGAAAAGTTAGCGTAAAGAGCTTATCGAATTTATTTGAAATAGATAGTGATCTTATGCTGCTAATGAACTTATGATATTATAAATGTTATTTTTGCTATATATATACTTAGTATAAATCTATTATTCAAATATCATATTTTTTATAAAATTGAACATTTAATTTTTATTCATACATACTATGTAAGATATATATTTGACCAATCTTTCTTTCTCAGGCAAGGGGCAGAGGAGCGCCTTCGTCGACAAGCTGGCGAACGTTCTATTATTTAACATTTGAGACTTTGAATATTTATGACTTATAGGTGTTACATGAATTTATAAAAATTTTAAAATATTTTATAAATTATTTAAAATTTATAAATTATTAAAAAATATTAGCAATTTGTTTTTGATATAGTTTATAAGATTAAAAAAAATTATTTGAGGATTTATAATTTTATTTAAAAAAATACCTACACCCAACTTATTTTCAAAATAAAATTTTATTTCAACAAACTCCTTCAATTTTAACAATTTTAATTACAAAATTATCATTACTAACACTTTTAAAGTTCTATAATCTTATTTCATCCAAATATTTCAACAACTTATTTTTAAAATAAAATTTAATATTTTATAAAATATAAAAATTTATAAAATATTTTAAATAAATTTAACCAAACGTCCTTTTAATATTGTGATAAAAATGCAAGGTTTTACCAAGTCATATGCCCTATTTTCCCCTATTTAATATGAAGACCCACAAATATCAATAAAAATTAATTGATTTACTGATATTTTTATCAAAGAATGAACGAAAATTTGATTGTCCTTAGACTTAAAAAAAAAAAAGGAAAATAATAATGAATCAAAGACGGCTACAATACAATACTAGGTAACTTTGCGCAGACATGGCCACTGACCTTTGAATTTCTCGGAAGTTAATTCATTCATTCATTCAACCTATATATTTCCACCATCAAAAGTTGGTAATCATTGCAAATAATGGAAAATAATTCTAAAATTTTATATTTTAAAAAAGTCAAAGTTGTTATTTAATCATGTATTTTTTTTTAAAATATAATTTGTGGGAAAACAACCTGCACTCATCAAATGTAATCTATACACTAGCAGCTCTTTATTAATTATTGCTCAGTTACACTAATTAAAATTAATTATCATCTATTTTTTATGTGAATAAAGTACATAGTGATATCGATCGCACGCAACCTAACACTAAGTATATAACTAATTATTATCATTTAATTTTGCAAATTTCATTTTTCTTTCTTTTCCAATTTACTATGCGTTGAATCCACAAAATGTGGCCATGCCACCATCCTTATTGGGATTTGGAATATGAGGAAGAAAAAAAAAATCAAATATGAAGTTGAATTTAAAAAAAAAAAAAAAAAGAATTAATCTAGGGCCCTCAATATTGAAAACTACTTTCAATATTTTGTTTTAATTTGGTGTTGTGTGTCACATATACATGTTAAATATATACATATTAAATTTAACGAACAATATATTGGATATATGGTTGATAAATACTTCATATTTTATAAAATAAAATATTTGTTCATAATTCAAACACGCATATACAAACCAAGTGTATAGATGTTACCACCCGATAAAAAATATTTCAGATATGTGGGTAGTGGATAAATACCTTAATTTTTATAAAATTGAATATTTATCAATTATTTAAATACTCAATATAATATAACATGAATATTGTCCTGTATATAATTTGCAATATATATATAATAATAATATATTTAATATGTATTTGTAACGTGAAGTATAAGTTACAATACTAAATTAAAATAATGGGTAAGACTAACTGAAAACATGTGTACATTCATCTAGGTACGTGGGAATAAATAGTGAAAAATTGTCAAGGCATGTGGGCTTAGGAGAGGTTTACCCTTACATCACTTATTCACAATCATCACATGTCCCTATTTAATATCAAAATGGGCCACTAATTTAGTAGATTTCCAAATTTCTTAGCTTTAATTTGTTGAATGAAGAAAGATAAATGCATGAAATACTGACACTTCTTGGAAGCATAGTAATTGTCATGGGCACCTAAAGATGACCATCATCATGACTATCATTATTATTATTATTTTTTTTTTGGGTTTTATATTTTTTTTTATGTGTTCTAAGCAAATATGCATGTATTATATACACTATGTTTGTACTATATTGAAATTTACATCTTCTACATAACAAAATTGATTGTAAGAAACTCCATAATCAATTATGTTATTGAAGGCTAGCTATTTGTCATTGTGTGTTTATCAAAGTATATAATGGTGTGACCCACAAAATAATGAAAATAACAAAGGAAGTGTAGGCCATGAAAATATGCACTAATTCCTATTGACGACTAGAGATTAGAAATTGTTGAAGATACAATAAGATTTTTTATTTTTTTGTCACTTCCACACAATCGAAAAAAAAAAAGGGTTAATATATCCAAAATAATTATATATTTAGAAAATATTATTTCTACGCATTCAATTAAAATTTATAGTATTTTTGCATCTCCACTGTGGGGTTTTCACAATAACACTTTTTTACCTGTATTTTTACTATATATATATATATATAGCTACATATAATTATCATTTCTTATGGTGCGATCCTATCTCACCTCACATATTATATATGTGAAATCAAGGGCTCAATTTCATTCCTTACCCTCCCCTAAATATTATAAATATATATAGACACACACACACACACACACATATATATAGATAGATGTATATGTATATTCTACCAAATCCCACAGAAAAATAGACCACCATTAATTTGCAGCACTATAACAAGCACTTTCCCAAAACCTCACCTAATACATCTGATCCGAATTGCGCATTGTTTTTAAAAGAAATATCAGAAAAAGAAAATATTTATAATGGAAATGCCAATAGATTTTATTAATTAGATGGTTAGCTGTTTGTGCACTTCACTTGAGGAGTTGAATTTTCACTGGAAAATAACCCATCTTTAGTTTGTCCTTAGTGGGGCACTTCAGAGTTTATCAATTTGTTCAATTGGAGGCTCCTTCTGCGTTGACAAAATAGCCTCATTATTAAGAGTATCTATATGGGGTATGGGACTATATAATAGTGGTGCCTGTCTTGTTCAGAAATTGCCCAGTTGGAAACATAGGCTTCAACTCTCAAGTTTATCATCACCTCTGGAGTTTTATCTTCTCCTTTATTTATCTGCAAATATATGTATATGTATATAACTGCATGTATCCCAATCTTGAATGTATTTTTCATGTCCTGTGAGTCCAAAATGATCAGTCTTTTCTGTTAGATGGATTGTATGAACCTGGTTTTTGATACCAAAAACTTTGGTCCATTTCAAGAAATCTTTGATCTCCATTTCCAAAACCTTGATCCATTTCAAGTAATTCTTGATCTTCAATCCTTTTGGTTCCAGTTCAAGTAATATGAGCAACACAACAAAGCCAAGAATGAGGCCCATGTTCAATTTGGCTTATGATAGGGGTTGAAACAATCCACAGCAGCCAAAACTTAGCCAGGAGTTTTGAGTGTCAATAACAGAAAAAAGTGTGCCTGCCTCTAAAAGAAGACATATATGGAAGTTGAGTACAGGAAAGAGAAGAAAAGTTCCATATTCAAGAAACTGGAGAGCTATCTATCAATGAACAGGCGCCCGAATTCGTCAACCAGGCCTACAAATATGTTCAACAAGAGCAATTCAGGGCACAGCAGCAGAAGCAGCACAGCCAAGAAGGCATCCAAGAACGATGATAACAAGGCAAACGCAAAGCGCCAAGTGGCTCCTACGGGCTGTTTCTCAGTGTATGTTGGGCCCGAGAAGCAAAGGTTTGTGATCAAGACTGAATTTGCCAATCACCCTTTGTTCAAGATGCTGCTTGAGGATGCTGAATTGGAATATGGGTTCACAAATGAAGGCCCTTTACTCCTTCCTTGTGAAGTCGATCTTTTTTGCAAAGTCTTGGCTGAAATGGATTGTGGCCAAGACTTTGATGATGATCATTCTTGTGGCTTTGCCTATGGTTCCTGCAGCCCCTTCAATCCTGCGCGGCGTTTGGGGAAAAGTGGCATGGCCAAAGGCTGCAGCTCTTACAGCCTTCTCACCCCACAGCAATTGCTCAAGATTAATCACTTTTAAACACATTGAAGCAAGAAAGATCATATTGTTGCCGCGTACTATATGTGTAATTTGTTTTAGATTAAAGCTATATCAGCAGCAGTTGTAGCATAGATTATGCATCCTCTGATCAATGTTGTGTCCCATGGTACAGCAGTTCAATATATTGCTGATGCAGTAAATTTTTTGTGTTCTGTTAGTGGCTTATTAGTGGATGAAGATTGAATTTGTAGAACAGAAAACACAGGGAGCAGTTGCATTCCTTGTAATTTCCTGCAAAATAAATTTATTTTCAGGATTAGGTTTACCAATTTGGGACCCAAACTAATCACATAATAAGTCCAACTTATTCGTCAAGTGGTTAGAATAACACTTTTTATGTGATTGATTATTTTTCTTGAACTGTATAATTTAATTTATTTAGTTGCGTGATATTCAATTAAGTTCGATTAAATTCAACTCGAACAAAAATTTTCTTTGTAAAACAAGTGCTGCTCATCAATTGTAATTAGTACCAATCAAAGAAATTTTTAAAAGAAAAAAATATCCCCGAGTTATGTCAACTGATGAACGCATAGTTGAAAATATTATATTTGGATGTCAAGGCTCTCTTTCTATTGTACGTGAGTCGGCATTTCAATTTGACATTTTGGTAAATCTCTTTCATATTAAGCTCTTATTATATGAAGAATTGGTCCAGTTCAACTCCCAACGATTTTATTTTATCACGTCAACATGTTATTGTTTTTCCATTTTAAGCATTAGCAATGAGACAATGTAAACTACCCTGGGAAGAACATCTCCCTCTAAAAAATTACACATGATCTTTTACTGTAAATATTATTGCATCTCTATTATATCATATTAATTATTTATCATATATAAGATATTATTTATAAAGTGTACACATATTAATAATTAATATGATATAATAAATGATGTGGTGCAGATAAATACTTCTCGCTTTGAAGGTGAATAAATATTCATTTCCTTATGTTAAGGTGAACTCTTATCCAGAAATGGATCTCTAAGTGTTTCGGGAGTCTTTCAAAAAAATTCTGTACCTAACAAATGAGAATGAATGTGGTATTCATACATGTTTAAGTGGGACATGAGCCGCATGAACCTTAAATGTGGTTTGAATCTCGTGGACTTATATTCCTTGTTAGGCTAGTATAAGATATCTTTGAATTGACTGCGTAGCCCTCTTATATGAATTGAGTCTCTTAAACTTAAATGTTATATTAATTTGAGGTTGAATATTTTTTAAGTATAATTTGATACGTGCCCGTTAAGATGTAATATAATTTATAAATATAAAATTTTATCCACTAAAAAATTTATTTTTAATTAGACGATGAATTAAACTCATAATATTATTAGGATAAGTCTTATACACATTTAATGCGGTCGTCAATCATACGAAAAAATTAATTTAAATTGAGGTTTATATATTTTATATACACCTTTTATATTTCCAATAATAATTATGTTAACATCAAGTGGTGGAAAAAATATTGAACTACTATTTCATAATGAATGGATTGTCCTCGTTCACCCGTAGGGCGATTGATTATTATGGTAGGGGAAATTTATGAAAACCTTCATGATGTTTGCTCTAAATTGAGGATCTTTCATGTGATTTATCAATTTAAAATTATTTTTCTTAGGGTTTGCTAAAAGTTTACATATTCTCCCAATCCTTAGCTTCTGAAGGGGGAAAAATTGATGTCAACACAAAGTTTTCATAGAAAACCAAATGTGCCTCATAGGATTGACAATTTTTAGCCGGTAGTGTTGTCTAAATATACACAAATCTCCCCCAATATTTTGTCTAGTATACGCCAACTACTCCTGAAGTTTAATATCTTTTAATTGTCGTAAAATTCACAAAATTATTCAATAGTCACATCCTGAAATATACTTACTTCTAGTTTCAATTTTTTTAATTTTTAATAGTATTGTAGGAGACCTATATTGTTTTGAATAAACTTAAGTGTGAATATCCTGTGAAATTTTGTAGCATTTCTAAGATTTAGAACTCATCTCTCCTATATTTTGTTTTATTTTTATATTATTATTATTATTTATTATTGTTGTTGTTGTGTACTAGAGTTTAATCTATCTTTCAGTCGAGTTTTAAATTTTACTCGACACCATTTGAGGTCTGGCAGCAATCAATTTAAGTTCGGATTTTCTATTCCAAATCTATATTCCGTGCTCTCTCTTCCATTTTTCAGATTGTTGACTTGGTCTCTGGCACCCTTTCAATGAATTTTCAGATCTTTTGCTGCCTTATTTCCACTTGTGGGGCTGAGAGAAATTTATTAACTTCCATTATTCTGTCAAGTAACTCATTGGTTATCTTGCCTTGCAGTTCTCTTCAGTAATATAAGAACCTAGTTCTTGTCATGCCTTCATTCTCCCCTTATTCTTTTCCATTGAAATCTTAGTTAACTGAAATTTGGCTGAGAATTGGAAGTTTATCTACGCTTAATGCGAAAATCTTTTAGGAACTAAAACAGCTTCATGGAAATGTCAGCAGATGATTTTGTTTGTCCCAATCTCGAAGTATAAAATTTTCAACATTAGGATTAAGGTCTCAAGTAAAATGCAAGGCAACGGTTTAAACTCAGTGGAACAGTAATTGAAACAGTAATCTACTTGTAGATTCAAGAACATAATTTTAACTCTGCATCTTCAGCAACATACTCCTGCAGTGAAGTGCACTGAGGTTCCAACAAAACAATTGCACCAATAAGTTGCCACACAAATCAATCATAATAACTGAGACAAGGAAGATAGTCTTGGGGGGTGGGGGGGATCACTAGGGAAAATAGTATAAAGGCCGAGTCCCCCTATATCTGCATAAGTTGTTCAAATTTCTTCATGGCTGGAGCTGGCAATCCCAGAAGCACATTAATGCTTTTCCTTTCTTTGCCATGAGAAAGGAAGAGTATCACTTCCTTTTCGGGCAAAGCCACTGGACCTGATAAAACAGGCTCGCCCCAACCGAAATCTGTAGTGTGGAAAGAAAGCCTGGACCAAGTAGTGATCAGCAGAGTTGCAGCCAGAGAAGGCCTGGCTCGTGTGGCCTCAAAATAATCTATAGCAGATCTCATATAACCATCTGTCACCATTTTAACTGCCTCCTGGACTAGTTTGACAGTAAACGAAAGCGGATTTTCCACCAGCTCACCTGCTTTGCAGAGTGAGTTTGTTAGGACAATGGCATTGCCAAAGTACTTTTCTGGAATTGGTGGATCAAATCTAGGCCTTCCATCAACCGCAAAAAGAAGCTTTGTTTGTTGATCAGGCTTCAGGCTTAATGCCTCACTTCTAGCTCTCCAAACGAAGGCTGAGAGGGCCTCAAATGTGGTGCACTTTTGTAGAGTTCCATCTTCCAGGGCTTTCTTTCTGAGGTGCTCAAGCTTCTCGGAGTCGAAACAGAAGGACCTGTAAAGCATCTCTTCTTTGTACAGTTCTGCAGTGTTTGATACATCTCCAATCTCGGCAAATTCATGGTGGGGGAATTCTAACTTAGGTGGATTTCTGGCTTTGAGGATGCTTCTGTCCATGAATGGAGGGACCTTAAGTTGAAGTCCTCTGGCAATTTCACCCCAAGCATTCACAAATTCCATAGCACCAATCCCATCAAACATACAATGGTTCATGCACAGCCCAAGAACAAAACCTCCACATTTGAACTTTGTCACCTGCAAAGAAAATATGCCCTTAGTAACTAAGCATGTTGAGTCTCTATCTTTCTTAGAGACAAGTCTACACCTTAGATGGGATGCCTAAGGATGCAAAAGCATGTTAAAACTAGTTTGATTACACATTTTGAAACTCTAAAAATCATTCGGTACAAATGTAGGAAGATTTTCTTGCTAAGAATGTGTAAAACCTTCTATCAAGGAAAAGAAATCTGCTTACCTGAGCCACCAGAGGGGGAATTTCCAGTATGTTTTGGGCACCAGGAATGTCATAAACCAGCTTCCCAAGAGTCACTGGATCAGGCTTTGTGATGTCTCCTAATTCTTCAAGTTTACATTCTGCCTCAGCCTCAACAAACACAGCACCTTCCCCCGTGCAATCCACTATAAGCTTCATTCCGGGGCTGATCGTAAGGCGCCCTGCCAGCGGGTAGTAGTGAACAAGAACCTTTGACAGGGCATCCTTAATCACTCCAACAGCATCCTCATTGCCTTTCTCCTCCGATTTAAAGCAGTAAATTGTGCGAACTATAACTGCAATATTCTGGTCCAGGTTGGACAAGAAGTAGAAGCCCTTCTTTGTTTCCTCTGCTGGAGGAACCACAGTTGGCTGCCCTTGTTTGACAGTAAGTTCAAAAACATTGCTGCTGCCATTCTCCATTCTGACCAAAACTCTTCCAAGTGTCAAAACTCTAAGTCAGAAAAAAATGTTAAACACTAGGCCTTTTCTTGAGTTCATACAAAAAACTAGCAACATATATCTTTGTCATACAAAATGCAGCAAATGAAAACATAAAACTCTTTAAGCCCACAATCGAAACGTACCAGCGCTGCAGGAGTGTGCAATTACTGCTGTCTGGATTTCAGGACTGAGATTAGCGTACTTTTCGAAATGGGATTGCCTAAAATATATAGGGAAAACATGGTGTAAGAAAATTGACAATTGCTAAGTTTTGGTTAACAAAGATGTACTATTGAAAGGGACTGGTAAATGTGTATATATATATATATTGTTCATACGCAAAGACATATTAATGGTGGATTCTCAGACAGGAAATTCAAAGGGTTGTTTTCTGCCATTTTCACAAGGTGCTTTGAACATTATTTTGAACAAATTCTTTGTTCAAAGATTCTGCAAATGTCATATGGTTGTGGTAGGCTACTTGCTCCAGAACCAAAATATTACCAGTAATGAAATTTGGCATGGGAGACTTAGAGACTTGTGGGGGTGGTTTGGTGGGGTTGGCATCCAAATTATACTTGCTTGAACAAGTAAAATCTGAATTTTTAAAAATAGCCCATCTTTCAATTTCAATCATATTTTATTTCCAACATCAAATAAAAGGACAAAACAGAGAAGATTATGATTAAATCCTTAGCCCAATGTTTGCTCCCATAAATTAAACATATTTGTAGTACTTATTCAGACATTATTTAACTTGTGGGCAGTAACATGTTCGTAACCTTTTCTGTTTATCAAGCCATGGACCTTGAATTTACTTTAATCATAATCTTGAAATGGCCCTTACTATTAGAGCACATGGTCTGGACAATTTTATATCATACTGATTTGACTGGTTCGACAATCTTTGCATCTATATTTCTCATCAAATTTGTAAGAAGTCACTTAATATTCTTGTACCCATAAGTATAGAGATAAATTTATGTTGTGACAGATCATTTTAGTTGATACTAATGCAAAAATTTTAATATGTCAAAATTTAAATAATTAAAAGTTTACTTTAAATTCACATAAATTATTAAGCAGCATAGGACTATGACAACATCCACCTGCTGAAAGAGGAAATGAACCATGAAAATAGAATAGATATGAAGCCCGTGGGTCAAATTTCCATTTTTCTGTAGCCTGTAATTTAGAAACTTCAGTGCTATAGAGAAAATAGTCCAAATACATAATTTTGTAATTATCTATATCACATGCAAGAGTATGCACAAAATACATATTGTGATTACTAGATTTGGTGTAGCAATAAAATAGATATTTTATTGCGACCCATAATTTTTTTTAAATAAAAACCAAATTCTTGGAAATGTTATTTGCCAACCAAGGTGAGACATGAGAGTGAATAGCACGAGCAAGATTTTAACTCTAAGTTAGATGTTAAGCAATGTTTTTTAAAAAATGGATCCGATTGGTCAATTTAATTATTGGTTTGGTTCGATTAAAAACAACAAATTAAAAATTCAATCAAAATTGGTCAAAAATCAATTAGACCAATCAAGAAATGGGTCAAACTAGTCAGCACTAATTTCTTTTATTTTTTTTTAAATCTTAAACTTGATATTTGGTTACATATATATAGTTATGATTTTGAATTTTGTTAAATGTATTTTTTAGTTAATTATTTATATTTTTTATATATAATAATTAATTTATTATACTATCATTTTACATAATATAAAAAAATAATAGATCAATTGAATCGGTCCAATTCGATTGGCCGATGACCGATTTGAGTTTAGCTCCGACTATAAAAATACTTTTGTTTTGTTAACACTTAAAAGAGAGTCCTTGTGCTACTTAGTATTGGGATGGGCCTACCACACTTCTAATTTGTGGAGAATTAACCCAATAAATGTGGGGAGTTCATCAAATTGTGATTGAATTTAACATAAATTTGTAGAATTTATCTTAACACAAAAATTTAAGTTATTGAATTTGAATGTTATGCACATTTTATTTTACTTATTCTTTTGATATGGGACACAAATTCTTTATATTTAATTCATGCAACACCCAAGACTTAATATGGGTGTAAATGAGCAATAATGCAATTTTTTCATCCGTCAAGATGCAAATATACGTGCTCGCCTATCGAGGGTTTGAATATAAGCAGCAATGGCCAAGCCAGTGTAGTTGAGGGTTTAAGGTTGGGCATTGACCCAGGAATTCGACTTCTAGTTTTCAATACTTTTAGTTAATAATATGTACTTGAAATTTTGTAGGCATGTAAGTATTTGTTTTTTTTTTGTTGTTTTTTTTTTTTTGTAACTTAGGTATTTCAGTTTCGTTGGACTAATTTCTGAACCTCCAATATAGCACCTTAGAGGGGTAAATCGCAGGATATGCTTTAACTGGATTCCAGGTTCCCCTCACGAACTGCACATTTTTGCGCACAGAGAGCCCAATCCAAAGTGATTGTATCATACTAAACGTCAGTCAGTCGTAGGGTCTCACTGGCAGTATACTGATTGCTTCATATTAAAATTCAGCCACAGGTTCCCATCAGAATTTGAACCCCCACCCTTCCGTTGGAAACAAGTTGTATGTTGATTGTTCCACCAATTAAATTGTATCTCGGGGAGGCATCTAAGTATTTTAATTAGATAGCGATGTAGTATGAAAGAAAGTAGTTTGAAGGCATATAAAAACTATCAAACTTCTTACTTTATTTTGAGAAGGCTTATTTCAGTTAGAATAATACTTTCATATTAATTAGTATTGCATATTCTGTAATATTATTTTTCATTTTGCTATGTTAATATTTTTCTATCTTATTATTAATAATATTTTTTTAGCAACAGAAATAACTAGTAAACTGATAAGTGTATATTTTGATATATTTTTGTATCAAAAATTTTATACTTTATTTATTTTATTTTTGTTAATATTATATTTTAGGAATCAATGAATAAAAAGAGATCAAAATGAACCAAAATAAAATCAAAGAAAACAACACGTTTTGTGAACAAGTTGGGAGATAATATTTTATTAAATTAAAAAAGCATCACAATTAGAAGAAAATGGGTATTTTTGTCTAAGTTCATCATATGCAGATCAACATATATATAAGAAATCACTTAAATTTTGTAAGTGATTATTAGCTTACATTAAATTAAAAATAAGCATGTTTTTGAACTTGTGCAGTTTTTGTATTTTGAGCATAACTCTATATTTAAAAATTCTATGAACCTCTTACTTCATTTGAAAGTCAAAACTACAATTTTGTTGTTGGAAACTCAACCTAATTCAACATTGATTATAGTATAAAATTCATCCAAGTGTATGTATTGAAAATAATCTATCTATGTTTATACATTTTCTTAAATCAAACATATTTTTATCCCTATTAGTTGGAATTAGGTGATTTAAGTTGAAAATAAAGTTAACAAACAAATTTACAACTTTCATATTAATCACTTCCCAAAATCAGCTGATTGCATGGAGAAAAATGTATGACAAAATTCAAATCTAAAAAGGACATGTAAATTTAGAACACATTTGAAATTAATTTTGAGTGAATTTGAAAATATTAATTTAAGCACTATTTGGATGGCATTCAATACATACAAAAAACTTTTAGAGGGAGAAATAAAATTTTATTATTTTCTTTCTATAGGCTAAGTTTTTTAGTAACAATAGAAATGCATTCTCTAGTTTTTCTTCTATGTTAGTTTTTTCTACTTTTATTATGTATTTTTGAATTTCATTTAATTGAGAAGAAAAGGTAAACCTCTTAATGTAGAAAGAGGAACGATTATAAAAGTACATAATATTCAGGTATGTTTTATTATTATTTTAATTTTTTATTGAAACTCTCTTTGTTTTGTTGTGATTCTTGATTTATATATTATCAATAACACAACAATTTTTTAGGTTCACTTAACTTATTGTATGGTTCTATTACACCGACTGCTAACGTAAAACTTTGATTTGTTATAGACAAAGATGTGTACAAATACTTAATCCCATAAACAAGAGTTGTCCCTCCTCGTTTAGTGGCGATTCTTGATTTATTTATTATCAATGACACAATAAATACTTGTATTCATTTAACTTATTATACGATTCTATTACACTAACTACTAATATGAAATTTTGATTTGTTATACACAAAGGTGTGCATAAATACTTAATCTTATAAATAAGTATTAGTGTTAAAAGATAATTTGCAAACAGTAAGACAATATTATGATTATCTTAATGGATGAGTTATTTGATAACATTTTCTATTGGATATTTCATTATGTATGGATTACAATAGTGATATTAAAAAAAAGCAAAAAAATTAATAAATAATCGTTCATTTATTCAAAACTCAAGAGCGAATTTTTAATTCTCAATATTTTTATTATTTTGATTTTTTAGTTATGACATTAATTTTTCTTTATATTTTAAACCACATAAAACCTATCTTTTAAGAAATATAATTTTGAAAATTTCAAACAACTTTCCTATGGATTGATTTCGGACATTTAAGAAATTTATTACTTGACAAAACCTAAACTTGAATTTACAATCTTAAAATTGTAACATAAATAAAGAGCTACATATAGGAATGACAATACACCGGTTTAAACTCAAACTCGTACTACTTGGAACGAGTCCATACCCAATTAAATGGGTTTTGATACAGATATCATGTGTCATATTTTAAAATCCAATGGATTTGGAGGATAACTGTTTTTATTAAATCCGTCCCGTGTGTGTGTGTGTGTGTATATATATATATATATATATATATATATATATTCTTTTAAATATAAACTTATTAAACTTTTACTTTAGGATTCCGAGCTCTTAGCATTCTGCACTTTTCCCGTATTTTTTTCTTTTTCTTTATTTCTTTTGTTTTGTCTCTTTTTCTCCTTATTCTCTTTCCTAGACCAACCTTTTTCTTCTTTTATTTATTTTCTTTCTTTCTATGAACGAAGACACGTGTTTCCTTCCACTTTTTATTTCTTTTGTTTTCTTTCTTTTGTTTTCTTTCTTTTGTCTTCTAGCTATAATCATCTCACCATGCCATCTCATTTTTTGTTCTCTCTGTTTTCATTATCTTCTGACATCAACTCTAGGCACCTCAACAACTCCCACCCTCAGCACCTTCAATCCAACCAACCTTCAATTTTTTGCCTTTTCCAATTCTTAGTTTCATTGCCCCTCTAAATAACTTTCAATTGGTAGAATATGAATAAAATTAGTCAAAATTTTCATCGTTATAAGCATGTTGATGGGTTTAGAAGAGTTGGACTTATCGGGCTTTAGTCTGAAGTAAGGCAAGGCGAGACGAGTTCATTTCTTTTTCAGGATGGTTCGGGTTTAAAGATCAACTTTTTCTTAATAAAACGAATCCAATTTAACCAACTTCTTCCCAAATCCCCTCTCTCATCCCTATCTACATCTAATAACCAAAGAAAGTATCAAGGTGAACAAGGAAAAAAGAAAAAGGAGTATGACAACGAAATAATTGCTGCCAACAAGGAAATATTCACAGCATTCGTATTATTCTCTCTTCCAAAAATATGGAGAATCTTGAGAAAGTTTGTGCCGACTTGATTCATGGTGTCAAGGACAAAAGTCAGAATGCCTACTAAAGTTCCAACAGCACCACTGAAAAGTCTTTCATATGGTGAAGGTAGAATACCCAACAGGCCAATAGCCCGTTTCCCCCTACCCACCACAGCATTACCTCCCCTCCCAACCTCACTACAACCCTCTCCCCACCTTACTCGCCCACCTCTTTGCCCCTCACCACCACCATTCACCCTACCTCACTACAACCCTCTCCCCACCTCACTCGCCCACCTCTTTCCCCCTCACCACCACCATTCACCCCACCTTCAATACCTCATCGTCAGCCTTTTCCCCACCTTGCCGCCCTCCCATCCCGCCAAATCCTCCAACAAACAGCTAATCATTAGCCGATCCATCCACCACCCACAAAAGGAGTGTTCATTTGGGACTAAGGTTTCAATGGTAAAGGAGAACGCGATGGGAGAAACTAAAATTATGGTTTAAAAATAATCATTTTAAATTTGTATTTTATTTTTTTTTGTTTTGTAGTTATATTTGATTTTAATTTTTGTAGAATTTAAAACCTTAACACAAAGGTTTTTGCTCAAAGATAAAAACATTTATTAGCAAGGAAGTATTTTTTGAGCAAGGGTTAAAAGGGGAATTTTGTAATTAATCCCTTTTAAAATATATATTTTGTTAAAAAGATAATGCATTTCACCCGGACTATACAATCAAAAATAGTCACATCATTTACATCACCCGGACCAAATGTTGTTTAACTGTTGGGCAATAAATCATTTACATGCCATCTGAAGAAACAGTTACTTATAGCAACAAGTAATTGCCCATTTATTAAAATCATATACTCTTTGCATACACCCCACCATTGGAAATTTTTAAATTATAATTTTACAAAATTAAGTAGAACTACATGGAGCTAAAAATAGAAATGCTAATGCAGCATCTAAAAGAGCAAAATGTTTATTATACAGCCCATTTCGGGCATCCTGCAAAAGGTCAAATTATCAATTAGATGTATATTCATTTGCACAGGCAAACGGTTGATCACACCCTGGTGCATTGTGGAACATCAATGCTAAGGGAATGTTCTTTTCAGGTGAATCTATGCCTCATCATCCTCGCCATCTTTTCCCGATTCATCTCCAGACTGGGACGCTTCCTCATCTTCGCCGTCGGACATGTTTTTTATTGCTTCAGTGATTATATCTTTAACTTCAGATTTCCTATGCATCAGATCAATCCCAAAGTGCTTTCCTGATTGTCACCCACACTCAAAACAGTTAGCAAAATGAAAACAAAAAAATTGTCATAATGTAGCTGTAGCAATGAGCTAATTATAGGGTTGTCATACCGAGTTGTCTGAGAATATCAGATAATGTTGCCTGCATTTTAAGAATGCATACAATTTGTAAATAACAAATTCAAGATTAACCACAACATGCAATGAATGAAAAGGGGGCACAACTTACAGTGTTAAAATCTACTTCCTTCAGTATGTCCACTACTACCGCATGCATTTCTTCTTTGCTGGGCTCTTTTTTAGCCTTTTTGCTACTTTTGCCTTCTCCTATTCCAAAAAGTGCCAAAAACTTTGATTAAGAAACAAGAGAGTACAAGAAATACCAAAGAAATTTAAACAAGACAATTCGGGAAAGAATGAGATTAATAAAAAAAAAAAAAAGACCATGCAGAATCACAAAAATATCTACCACACAATTTCTATTCAAGGTACCTTAAAATACAGTTCAGGCTCAAATTAGGGACATGTTCTCAATTATTTGCATGATGACTATCATGCAAGTGATAATTGACTGTGCCATTAATAAACCAAGAGTAGAAATAGATACTGTTTAAAAATTGAAATACATAAAATGAGCATCCTCCATCAGGCAGAATTTCTCTCTCTAGGTATTTGGGCATCCCTAATAAACTAGATGAATAAAGAGATATTAAAAAGTAATACCTTGATCCTTTTTCAATACTTTGGTCGAAGACTTGCTTGAAGCTGTATCCTTTGCAGGTGCACTTGTATCCTTCTCACTTTCCTTTTCAGTTTTTGGTTTCTTAGTCGGGGGTGCCTTCTTTTTACTCTTTGATTCAGACTCAGCAGCACCTTTCCTTGATGCTGAACTGGAAGAGTTTTTAGTGGATTTAGCAGGGGTGTTTGAAGCTTTTGCAGGACTTCTTTTACTAACAGACTTGGACTTTTCACCAGTCCTACCAGGATCTTTCTTTGCTTTCTTTGAAGAACCCTTCTTAACAACCGTCTGTGTTTTGGGCTCGTCTTGATCTTCATCTGTCTCCTCCTCCTCTTCCTGGTCACTTTCTGCCCCCGGAACTTTGTTATCATCATCCTGATCGTCTTCACTTTGTGAAGGATCACTTTTATCATCATCTTCTTCCTCAGTTGAATGCTTTCTCTTCTTCCCAGATTCAGAATCCAATTTTTGTTTCTACATGTCATACAAGAGCAGTGAAACACAGAAAGGTGAAGCAAACACTAATAAAAATTATAGAAGAGAACACCACCATGGCCAGCCAACAATTGATGTCTCTATTACCACACAATGTCTTTAACATGAAATACTACATTAACCATGTCATACCATATCTAGTTGTCCCATGTAGGTTGTCAATAGTTGAGGGTATTAAGTTGTACTTTGAATCAACTTCAAATTAAGCATTTTTGGCCCAAGTACAAAATAGGCCAAAGTAGTTAGTTCTTACACTTGCAAGTGGAGCTGCATTTACTAGCCTAGTAATGGGACCAGAATGCGGAACACAAATACAAAAGTGCAGATTAGCATGCAGCAAACACATATCTAGACGCAAACATATGATTAATTGCATATTTGTAGTGACGTAGCACCTCCTTTTACCACCCATATCACACTGCTTTCCACTCCTCCCCCACCCCCCACCCCCCAAAAAATTAATTAAATTACTAAACAATTAATTAAAAAATAAAAAGTAAAAAGTAAAAGAAAGAATAAGTAAAATAAATGTAAAGTCACAATTCATCACAAAAACAGCAAGCAACTTGCCAGATGAAAAGCTTTCTGCTTATGAACTGTGCATTTTACCAGAGATAACATACTATAATTTTCAAGAGATGCACACTAAATTTGAAAAATGAGAGGAACCAACCAACTTTCAACAATTTGGACCAAACAGGACAGAAACTGATACTGAACAAATATCATAATAACATATGCTGAGTAATTAATATAGCTGTAAGCAAATTAAAGAAAAAGTACAACAACCAATAGCCCATTGAGAATAGAATGCATGCTGGTAGCCATTCAACAACAAAAGCACGTCTCAGTGAAATCAATTGCCTACGACCTTAAGTTCCATCCAGCATGACTGCTTTTTTCCTCATGTTAAGAGAACAAAATAGGAAAACTAGAAACAAACACACTAGGTAGATGCCATCCCACATTATAGTCAAATATCGTGCAGTGCTATGCAAAAGATTCAGAAAGACAATCATTCTGTCTCACTTATACTTTCCTTCCCATTCCACAACTATTTCTAGTTACATAACCCCAGAGTTGAATCAGAGAAAGTCGAACCTTTGTAGATTTCCCTGCAGCCACATTAGAAGAACCAGGGCTTTTGCTTGCTGGCTCGTTACTCTTTCGCTTTTTACCCTTCAGAAGTTGTGATGAAATAAAGAAAATAACATTTAGTGGCTCACTGGATTTGTCATGTAATGTGTAACATGAAGCAACAAACAAAAATAAAAACATATATTTACCTTTTCCTTGTCAGCAAGCAAGGTATCTGTTGTAGCATGAGGAGATTCCAAGAATTCCAATAACTTTGCAGAGAGTTCTTCCTGGATAAAATATATAATACCGATAACTGAACGATATTTTAAGGAAATCCAGAGTAGAATCAATTGCAAGACTGTACCTTCTTTACAGAAGCTTTATTGACTGGAATATTAAGGACGTCACAAAAATCTAACAGTTTTTCTTTAACACATTTGTCAAGTTTCTCCTTAACTTTAGCCTTCTCTTTTCCCTGTTAAGACACCGAGTGCAACGATTAATTTGAAACTGACCACAAAGAAGCTACTTATGCCACATTACTAGGTTCATTCAATAAACAAGTGCACAGTAAACATCTCTTGTTGGCATTTCATTACTTATTTGAGAATTTAACTTTTGCATTTTCAGGTGTTGGATGACTGAAAGATCCAAAGAGCACTTAAAAAACAGAAAGATGTCGTGATTGAACTAAAAACAAGTTGATTCTTGTCTTAAAATGTAACTAGTTGTCATCTGCAGAACTGCCACACAGCCCAAAAACCTATACTTCATCCCCGCTAGCATTCAGTATCTTCTGTAAAAAGAGGATAGCAAAGCCTGTGGCGTTAGCTCTCAACAATTCACTGCTAGCATCCTTGCCATGGTCATACCCAGATCTCTCCAACAACCTTCTATGACCAATTTTCAGCAATTTATAAATACTACCATTCATGAGACTTCAACAACTGATATCCTTACAGAATTTTTACTCTGTTTTTTGAACTTAATTAAATTTTTTTGGGTTTCATTAAGCAATATGATGTATATACTTCATCAAAATCAGCGATTTCAAACTAATTCTCAGACTCCAGATTCAAGTTGAAAAGGTGGGTTTTCACCTTTCATTGATGAGAATTATCATTTGGTACTTCCATATAATGTTTCACTGCGACTGTATGCTTAGCAAAAAATCTTATTACTCACTCCAAATAAACATTTAGTGAGAAAAAATGCGTCCTTGTATGCCAAAACACATCATTTGACTTTTGGTAACAGAAGGTGTCACACCCCCCAACATTGCTATCGTATAATTTCCTACCTTATAATTCCATCTTATATCGGCATCATGCTGTAAAATATTAACATCACTTAATGCAGTCTAATCTGTATGGTAATAGAAGAAGTCACATCCCCAAACATTCTTTGAATTTAACGGACACATTTAACAGGTCATAGTACTCTCTAGATATTCCCTGTCTGGAGGTATGACCTTAGTTTTCTTAGTAGAGAAGTAAGGTTTTCAGGAAACAAAAATTAGTTCTAGCATATGTTGCATGGAATGCCAATTCTGAAACGTATAACATTATTGAGGTCAGAGAAATGGTTGGAAAGTGAGCATGTCTGATAAGCAAATGCTCTGCAGATTGATTATTGTCACGACATCTGTCACTACCCACTCAAAGAGTTCAATAGTGAAGTGGCAGTCCGAGTAGTGGTGTAGATATCACTAGTGGTGAGTGTATGATGGTAGATGAGGTCAGGAAATCACTCTGTTTCCATACATGTTAACATGAGCGTGAAAGGGGTGTAAGAATCAGTTTTCTGTTTATAAGGGCTAAAATCGCTAATTTTGGCTTTTTTACCCCATATTGTAGGGTGGATCTCGAAAGATATGAAAGATCTCCCTCCAAGCCGTACACACAACTTTCATCGAATATGGCTTTCCGCAGAATTCTCTATGTGTCTATGAGATCGAGTATCGAATTCTGTTTACTCACTTTAAAATTGAGTATCCATTTCCCTCCCTTTCCTGCTAGGATTGGAAATCCTTTGTTGAGGATTATGCATAAAATTTCTCATCAAAATGCTTGGATTTTTCATACAAAGGTATTTTGATTCTTGAATCCAAACACCACAAAATATTAATCCTGAACAGAGATTTCTTCTGAGAATATTTACATTCTACCTCCAACCAAATTAAGCCTTATTATAATAAGATCCATAGAAAAAGTAATTATGAGGTTCACTAACTAAACTCCAAAAAAGAAGAGAAGAGAATAATCAAAAAGACATCTACCTCATTCTTAACCCATACAAAACCCGAGAAGAGGCCTATATTTTTCTTCAGAGTATGCACCTGAACAAAAAAGGTAATGATGAGACTCCACGACATGACTGAAAAATCAACTGAGTAATGTTCTAATTTAACAATTTAAAAAAACGGTTGGATGACAAACAGAGCAATATAGCTTAAAATGAAACCTTTGCTTTTTTTCCAAAAAGAATGGTGTGAAGAAGATGCAGGTTCTCATCAGCTTTTCTCTTGGACAACTTGAAGGCCACTGAAACATTCATAAGATCACAGGAGAAAAGGGACTCATTTTATCATAACATGATGTCTACTATAAATTACTAAGAAATATATCAGCATATAAAGCCTGATACCGGCAACACAAATAGTATGGGGCAACCGCATTTATATTACCCTATACATGCTTTGGCAGACAAGCTATCATCAAGCACCATACTTGCCCTAATTTAGAAAACACTTCTGATGCATTCACTTTTTTCTGCAAGTTTTTGCATACAAATATGTGAACAGATGAAACTCATCACATAATGTTCCTGTTTCAGTGACATGAACGACAGGATAAACATGGCATGCTCAGTGAGTTCAAGTTAATTGGATCTTGATACAACTGGCAAACCAATAGCAGTACAAGATTTGTAAAAGTTATTACACATAAAATCTCTGAGATGAGACTAAATACAATGTCAAAGTAATTGAATTTTTCCATCAACTGCAAAGAAACTCTTTCCAATATTATGCTACCAACATACATAGATTTAGTATGGACAATTGAATGTTGCTTGTTCAGTAACAAATTGTGAGTGCAACAAAACTCAAATAGATAGGCAGATCTCAATTCCTTCTGGTAAGATATCACAAAATCATCTAAGCAAAGAGCCACTCACTAAACAACACACAGACATCACACCAGAAATTTGAAAAGTTCCAGAAGAACCATCTTAGACAAATCAACACAATCTAGCAACCGAAAACACAAAAAGATACCATGAAAAATGAAAATGACTAGGATGTTCCATAGATTTCTCATACTTCCATACTGCATTTACTAAAAGAAAATGCATATTCAATGGGGAAAAATATACCATTTGGGATGTCCTTGAGCTGTGTACCTTGACCCTGAAGCCATAGAGCCAACATAGTAAGTAAAGATCAGAAATCCCAAAGAACAGCCCCCCAAAAAAAGAAAAATTAAAGAGATACAAAAAGAAAAGAGGATAAGAAAGATAAAAAATAACATTGATTCCTCTCTATGATTCATTATGAGTAGAAAAATATCCGGGGAATGTCAGCAACATAAAAGGTGCATTTTTTTCATTACAACTACATGTCCATTTTCAGGGGAGTAAAGAAAATAAATGGCATTGCAAAAGCAAGAAATGAAATATTACTGCCACCAAAATGAGATTATTCCGTGATTTGCTGTTAATTAGATAAAATACCGAATATGTCTAAGAAACTGTTGGCTTGGAATGACACTGTGCAAGTAATGAGATCATTACCTCCCATTTCATGTTCTTTATTAAATTTGAGTACCGACAATGAGACGTATAAACTAGCAAATTAGACAGGTCTATTTAATATTTATTCACGATAGCTTTATTTATTTATGCCTCCCTAACTGTTTACAATAACCCAAAGAACATTAAAACGATAACATGAATAAAGGACCAAAACATGGATTCACAAATTACCCTCTAGTTTTCTTTTCCGCCTCTTTTTGTCCCCAATGTCCAATTCAAACGCAGCCTGGTAATTTTCTTTTATCACATAAATAATATTTTTAATATTACAACAAACACACAGAATATTGAATCATTTATCTGGATAATAGACTAAAAATGAATTCAGATATTTCCTTCTAATTTTCTATTCCATAACCTTGAGTCCACAAACCCGAACACAAACAACCTAGTAATTTTCCTAGGTATCGACCCACAAACCCAAAGAAATACTTCCCGGTAGATCTCTTTCCCTTTTGGCCCACAAAACTCAATCCAAAAAAAGCCTAGTAATTTTTCTCACCATCAACAATTCCCGTGAGTCCTCCTACGGTGAACAAAAAGATGAACCTACACTCTTTAAGAGCAGGTTAAAAGCTAGGGAATCCAGTAAATGAAATTTATGAATATTGAGCTGCAAACCAAAAGAGTCCATCACAATGGTGTATTTAAACTAGCAGATACTTCTAGTCGAAGACATTTTGTTCACACAAAATTCTGGATTTACATACCACTTAACTTTTTCACTCTCCAATCACATCAAAAGTGTTTCTTTGTTATGCAATTATTTGAATCAAAACTAGGAAAATATTTCCCTTCTCAGTTTCTTTCTCCCTCCTTTCACAGTGCCAAATATTCTGGACCGATATAAAAATTATCTATCATCCACACTGCAAGTCGGTAGCACTGATTATGAAACAACAATGATCGTGGTACCTTCTCAATGGCCAAAGGCTTGGGAGCAAAGCCCCTTGCAGTCGCATTCACCGTAAATCTTTCCACCGTTTTCCTTTCCCTGGTCGGCCTCTCACTCCCAGCTGTCCTCGGTGACGATAATTCCCCTGTCTCACTGGTCTTCTCTTTTTTTGATCCCTTCGCTACACTTTTCTTCTTAGTCCTTTCCTCCTTTTTCTTTCCATCATCTTCTTCTTCTTCACCCATTCCCACTTCTTCTTCTTCTTCTTCCTCTCCCTTATCCACTTCTTCCTCCTCTTTCACTTCCTCCTCTTCGCCTACATTTCCCTCTTCTTCTTTTATCTCCTCGTTCTCCTCCGCTTTATCATTTTCCCCTTCTTTTTCTTGATTCTCCTCCTTTTCTTCCACTTTTCCCGCTTCTACGTCACCAGCGTCTTCCTTAACTTGGCCTTTTTCTCCAACTTCAGTTGACCCCTTCTCCTCCTCTTGCTTATTGTTCTCTTCCGCCGTTTCCTTTTCCGAATCCATACAATTACTCAATATTCTACAATGCCCCAAAACCCTAAATATCTGCTCGTGTATGTATGTGTATGTATAGTAGTACCTTATGGCTTTTCAAGTTGATTTTGATGCAGATTGCATAATACCCATAAATGAGCTGTGATTGGAACAACAAAAATTAGGGCAAAGTATTGGGGTCACATGGCGGGTACGTTTGGAGCTTTGGGGTTTTTAAAATTTTCGGAGAAATGGAAAATGAGTAGTTTAGCGGGCGGTTTGTGTTGCTCCATTTTCAGTTAAAAAGGCAGAGTATAAGCAATGTTGCGCGGTGTACAATATTGGCCACAAGTTTATTTAAAGAATAAAATTTAGGATAACTCCCCAAATTTAATAATTTAGTATTTTATTTTAAAAAAATAAATTTTAAATATTTTATCCTCAAATTTATATTTATTATAATATTTTTGCCCTCAATATCATTTTCAAATTAAATTTTCATCGAAATGCTCTTTATTAGCTATAGTTTTTTTTTTCCACTTAAAAATCAAAGTAATATTTTATTATTATTAATTATTAAAATACTAGGAATAATGGTATTTTAAAAAAAATTAGTACTGTAACGGGCATTATTTGCGTAAATATACCATAATTTGTCGTGTTTTCTTTATTGGCAATGATAAAATTAATATTACAATGTCATTTTTTTCAACTTTTGAGTGAAAATACAAAAAAAAAAAAAAAAGACAAGCGACAACCGCTAATAAAGAGCATTTTGATGAAAAATTTACTTTAAAAATTATATTGTATGTCAAAGTATTACAATAAATGTAAAATGAGAAGATGTAGTGTTTAATTTTTACTTTTGGAGGGTAAAATACTAAAATAATTAAGTTTGAGGAGACAAAATATTTAAAATTTACTTTGAAAGATAAAATACTATAATTATTAAGTTTGAAAGAGTGAAGTGTCATTTATCCTAAATTTTATCTAGTATTATGACTTTGCCTTATGTGGTAATGTTATCCGATAAAAAGAGAGAAACAAGAGGAAATAATAGCATGATTAATATGCGAGAATGGAGTAAAATAAAATGGACATTTTCAAGTACATTTTTATTTATATAATTGGTATAATTTAACGACAATAATTTATATTATCATAGGAATTCACATTTCCAAAAGTATGGATTAGCCACTTCTTTCCTTCTTCTCATGAGTTTACAAATTTTCAATCAATCAAGAATAAATCTATATTTATTTTTAATAAAATTATTCTTTTAAATATAACAAAAGTGTTGGATCAAACTCAAGACTTGACACATCAAAATTTTTAGATATTTTTAAAAATAATATTTCCGTAACTTTCTATATATGATAAAATAATATTATTAATAAAAAATAATTATTTATATTTTAATTCTTAAAGAATTAAAAATTTCAAACATATTTATTGCTTTTACATATATTAGCATAAACTATATATCAATTTTTATATTATTATTATAAGAGAAATATATTTATATTTTATTATATATGTAACATGCATATATTTTATACATCACATAAATATATACATAATAAATAAAAAATATATGTGCAATATTTTAACGGGTATGCGTTCAAATTTTATTCGAGTCTATAAATTAAAATTCAAGACCTGCTCCAAGACCCATTTGTTAATTTTTCATATTCTTTATAAAAATATATAATAGTGTAAAGTTGTGTATACTCTCTCTCTCTCTCTCTCTCTCTCTCTCTATATATATATATATATATATATATATATTTTTTTTTAACACCGATTAAAATAATATCAGACTCTTTGAATATAATTTTATTTTAAATTTTTTATTTTAAAGCATGATTTGATCTTTAAAAAATTATTTGTTATATTCTCATCATTCATTTTTAACTATCAATTATAATATTAAAATTAAGCAATAAATGAAGTTCGGATTATTTTCTCATTATGAATTGCTATAAACATATCAAAAAATTTATTCTATTCTTTCCGAATTCACTTCCTATATATGAATCATCCCTTAAAAGATTTTATGAGACAACAAAGAGAAAAGTAGGAATTGGAGAAACAGATAAATCGGGAGAAAGAAAAACTACCTTTTTAGATAGTATTTGGTTAAACTACCTTTTTATATAGTATTTTTTTTTTTGGAGGGATAATGCATCAATTTCACATTCTTCAATTATAGAAGAAATCAACTAATCATCAATGAGAGGATAATAAACATAAAGTTTATGTTTATAATCAACTTACCATTTGATGAACGAAAAATTAAAAGTCAATATGTCAAAACACAAAATCGCCCCAATTTGCATTAATTCAAAAGGACCACAAATTGTGATTTTATTACTTGCCAAATGGGGTTGGGCTGTGATAATTAAAGCCACATCTATTGGGTTGGGCCAAAAAGTTAATAAAACCGGCCCAACCCATATTATGTACACACCTACCTTGGGGAGGTATATGTATTTCATTTATGATGCCACTCAATCACATGATTGCAACATATGTACGTTAATTTAAGAATTTAATAGGTGTTATATTGAGTGATATATATTAAATGTGTAGTTTATTATAAATTATATATATATATATGAGAGTATGTATAAATGCATGATAATATATGTATTTAATTTAAATCATTAAATATAGCATCTACAAAATCATAAATTAAATATGTGACTAAAATTCGTTACTTGAATGAAATTGGATTTTGTAAAATCATGTTGAATATTTGACGATATATTCCGTATATTTCTAAAAAATTGATCTTTGTTTACCAATCACACGTTGTCTAATCAAATCAAATTTTCTCTCGATACGTTCCTAAAAAAATCCGATTCGTGCGGATTTTTCCCCCAACTAACGAAGAGATTTTGGCGAAATTGCTATATATGAAATTGAGCATAATTTTACAAAGAAATAACCCACTTATTTATCGAGAAGAGATGGGAAACATGCTCAATATCATTTGATTGAATAATTGATCCATCACTTTATTGTTTGAAAAATCCTTCATTTTAATTGATATTTTTTCACGATCAGGCAAGAGATAAAACATTGTTTTACCGTGAATTGTGGTGTGGAGGGTTTTAATGCTACCCTTGGGGAGGCATTTTTAAAACCTGACGTATTATACCATGTGTATTAAAAAGGTACATAATCTTATTAATTTTTTTTTAAGCATAAATTCTCACATATTTCCAAACATCGACTTTGCTTTAAAATGGCAAACTTTCCAACCTTTTTCTATCTAAATATTTAATTTTGGGAGTCGCTAGCTGATGTATTATTTTTTTCTTAAAAATGACAATTTTCGTTTTAATTTTAACATATTATAACTAGGAGTTGAAAATTTAGTATGGAGTCTGTTATTTAATTGTAAAATGAAAGACTTCCCCACTGAAATATTCACCACTTCAATTAAGAAAAAAAAGGCAAAGAAATTATGTGATTAAATAATCCTCACATATAATTTTTTGACATATATTTATTTGTTGAAAAATATAAATGAAAGGAAATATTATGTCACAATTGCTAATGTTAGTTGCAGTAACAACTTGTAATTAAAAAAATATATTGGTTGGAATCATAAAATTTTGATAGTCTTTAAACACATTTTAAGTGAGGAGTAAACTTAATGGAGTGCGAGCAAATATTTATATTTGGGTACTATAATATTTAAAACAAGAGGAGATTATGTAGCATTTTACATAACATATAGAGTAAAAAAAACACGAGGTAAAATTCCATTTATCCCATATAATTAAGTCAAAAATACATATTTTTAATATTTTGTCTAATTTAATCATTGTTGAAAACGACTAACATATTATGTGACTAAAAGGGCATAAATGTATATTCACTACTTTTATATATTTAATGATATTTTAGAATATTTTTTGAATATCAAACTATCGATGGACAATATAGGTGTCTTAATTCCATTAAAAATTTAGTTTTTTTTTTTTAAGTGTCCGCATATTAAATGTTAGTTCCTACAATACATAGTGCAAAAAATAGATTTGATCATTCATTTATCAATTTTTTCATTTTGACCCCTTAATCAAATTGAAAACCGATTGATGAAAATTCTATTTCATTTTAATTTATGGCCAGAAATATATGATATAAAGTATAAAGCCAGCTATATAATGAAATATTAGCACACAGGGGACTACAAAATTATAGTTTTACATATTTTCTTCACTTTCACCTGAGGTTAATTTTCTGTAATGTGAAAGGTTTTTTGGTAATTGTCTTCTATTAAAATTGAGATTTGTTTCTTGGTCCTTATTATGATTTTCAATTGGGGGAATTTGCAATTTACCCCCTCCATCACCCCCCACGGTTCACACGCTGCCCAACAAAATTGTGAGGGTAAAATCGGCATTCGACATCTGAAGTTGAAGTTAACCCCTGAAACCCAGAAAAAAGACCAGCGACTCCGATTCATTATTTCGGCCCGTTTGTGTCCGCCATGGATAGAACAACCTCTCAAGACTTGGAGCTCTACACCATCCCCAGCTACTCCAGTAAGTCTCGATACTTCCAACAGCCACCGATTAGTATACCTTTGCGCAAGTTTTTTTGACCTAATCCTGTTTTCCGTTTTTCTTTCTATGGAAAATTTATCGAGACAGGTTGGTTCTCTTGGATTAACATTCACGAAGTGGAGAGATTTTCTCTTAGAGAGTTTTTTGACGGCAGCTCAATCACCAGGTCACCCAGAATCTACAAAGAGTACAGGGATTTCATCATCTCCAAGTTCAGAGAGGACCCTTCCAGAAAACTGACTTTCACCGAGGTCCGGAAGTCACTGGTAGGTGACATTAGTGTTCTCCTTAAAGTTTTCACCTTTTTGGAGAAATGGGGTCTCATTAACTTCAACGTCACTGATAATAATGAGAGAAATAGTTATGACGGGAGTGGCAGGACGGCGTCGTTTAGGGGTGAGGAGGAAGAAGAGAATTGGAGGGGTAGGGTGAAGGTGGAAGAAGGGGCCCCACATGGGGTGAGAGTGGTGGCGGCGCCGAATTCAATGAAACCAATAATAGCCCCGCCCCCGCCTCCGTCTGTGGCGGTGGATGGTGGTGGGGTTGTTGGGGAAGTCGGGGAAAGTGGGTTCAAATGGCCGCCATTGGCTTCTTATTCTGATGTTTATGGGGAGTTGATGCAGCAGGAGAAGAAGAAGGGCTTGGTGTGTGGAAGTTGTAAAGAGAACTGTGATTCGGCGCACTATGAATACACAAAGGTAAATGGAGATAGGCCCTCTTTTTTTCTCTTTTCTGGTTTGGTATGAATGCATTTGATTGTTGATGCTCTTGTTTTTATGGGTGTTTTTTATTCTTTAATTTGATTATTTGAATTATAAAAATTGAAGTGTGAATAATGCGCTGTTTATGGAATATTACAACTTGAACGCAGAGAGCTGCATGAAATGGAAAATAACTTGAATGTGGTAGTATTGGGCTTATTATAAGTTTTATAAATGTGATTAGAGGTACCAATTAAAAAGCTATTAACTAAAGTTGGCTGAATCGTGGAATTACTAATGCTTATCTATGCCATAAGAACTGTTTATATTTGTACCAGAAAAAGCAAAAATTGTTCTTAATGTGAATCATAACTTTAAGATAAAGGCCACTCATAGTAATCACAATATAACCAAGGATAGGGGTTAAAACTCTTTAGTTAACATCCATTTTCTATTTAAGAATCAGTTTACAAATTTAGAGCAATTTTACTATCTGGGATACGCTAATATCCATGCAAGAGGAAGGAGAATTATCACGCTGCTAGTGGTTAATATACAAAGTAAGACGACATCGTCCTGTCATACATGTATTTGTTGAAACATTGCGTAAAGGACCTTATTACTCATTGCTTTGCATGAGCAAACAATGCGCCTATCTGCTTGAACCTTTACCCTTCCCGAGGAGTATAACTAATAAGCACGATATGAACCTAGTAGTGGGAACTCAGAAAAAAGAATAGGGTAAGGCTTTCATGATATCTGTAAGATATGAAGTATGCTTTTCGTGTAAACATTGGGTTTAAATTACATTACCCATTACATAACAGGGAACTGATATATCTGTTAGACGAGAGCAAGTGCTCAACCTTTTTAGAAAACAATGAATAGGAGAATATCATCCCTAAGAGGAAGAATTTTCAATTGTATTTGATGATATATTTGGTTGTGTTCTGTCATAAAATTTTCTGAATTAGCAACGTTTTTATATACTTAAGCACTTATATATTAGTTCAGATTTTGAGTACTGGAATTAATACCAGGCTACAAAGGGAAATATCCCTAATGAGCTAGTAAACCAGATCCTGTCATTTAAATGCAAGAATTTTATTAATACTTCGGCCATGAGGCAGCCACTTTTCGGGGAACACGCGACAATGTGGACGAATTTATTCCCTGAGAAGGGTTTATTGGATAGTGTTTTGGCTCTAGTGCCACTTAGGATAAATGGTCCAGAGGCGGACTAATCAACCATGCTGTTCTATTACCAGGTATGGAGAATCTTTTAAGAAAGTCTTTCTCACTTTGCTGTGAAACGTGGCACACCACGACGAAGAATTGTGACCTTGAGCTCAAACTCGCAATTAAAATTGGGCTGTAAAGATTTTGTTTGGTTGATAAACAACAAATGGGATTCTCTATGTATTTATGTGTGATGATCATGAGCACTTGCAGCTCTAATTTTACTTTCTGAGAACTAATGCACAGGTGTACACCTCCTCAAGCTACAGTTAACTATCTGTTAACCGTTATTGGGGTTGAACTGAGTATTCTCCTACATGCCTTCTATCGACCACCACTCTTCTTCATTCCCTTTTTTTGCTTTGTTTTCTTCTCAAATTTATCTTGCACTCTATCTTCATTTAGTACAATCATGAGTTTTACATCCTTAATCGTAAGTGGACTAAATTAAGGTTTGATTACTTCAAATCTCTATCAAAATACTATTATTTTTTTGAAGTGGACCCTTATATATTAATTCGAAATCCCCAATTTTGATGTTGAAAATTTGAAGTTCTCAGATTCTGTTTGTTTTTAAGTAAATGATGGGTAAATGGAAGAAAATCTGAAGTATAATCCGGATAGCCATAGAGATAACTGCTTCAAATTTACCTTAGTTTTTTCATTCTCCACTTTCCTTAAAAATATTTTCTGTTTTGAATCCTATATGTTGACTAATGTTGCTTCTTAAATGGCTCTTACCAATTATTTTCGTGAAGGGGTATTGTTTTTGGTGTTGACAGTCAGACTTTTACCTTGCTCCATTTTTTCTTGTTTTCAATTGATAAAGTACATCTTCTTGATTTTTCAAATAAATCTGTGTTTCTCCTTTACATTCTGAGTTGCATCTCTTTATTCTACATTAACCTATACAAAATTATTATTTCTATAATCCCAGAAATAAATATACATGGAATAATGTCCTGTATGCAATGAGTAGATTAAAAAAAAATAAAAATTAGCTTTTAAAATCTACTAAGTTTTTCATCTATGCTGTAAAGATACTCACAAGTGAGAGAAAAAATGGTAATATGTGGCGATCTACACTTCTTCAATTTATTATTCGGTTATTACCAGAAAACCAGTGGTTTATTTGATTCATCTTTCCATGTATCAGGAAGGCAGCTTTATTCTTTGTGAAAAGTGCTTTAAAAGTGGTAATTATGAGGAGGACAAATTAGCAGATGATTTCAAATTAAAAGATAGTGTGAATCAGGCAGCTGTCTGGACCGAAGCAGAAACTTTACTTCTTCTAGAATCTGTTTTAAAGCATGGAGATGACTGGGATCTTGTTGCTAAGAATATTCAGACAAAAAGTAAACTTGAATGTATATCAAAGCTTATACAGCTGCCTTTTGGCGATCTTATGTTGGGGGCTGGCAATAGAAAGAGTACATATTTGGATGTAATTGGTGATATTAGTGATTCTAAACAAGCAGGGTTAGCTTCTAATGACTTCCAAGAATCTGTGAAGGCAGAGGACCCGAGCCCTGAGCTTCAGGATAAGGATCAGCAGAATGCAGATGCCGAGAATGAAGGTCCACCACTGAAAAGAGTGTGCGCTGAACCAACTTCAGATGTTGGAAGTTCTTTGATGAAAGAGGTGTTTGATTTATTCTTTCTGGTTCACTATATTTTTGCTTGATTCCTTTTTAAGAAATCCTTATTTATTACTTACTTTTATGGTTTTGACTTTTAGTAATTTTCTAGCTAACAACACATAAAAATTGAAGTATGAACTTTGCAGGATGTTCACACATTGCAGTTAATCTTTTGAAGTATTTAATGGATATATATAACTCTTGATCTATAATAATTTCACTGAAATAATAGGGAGAGATATTGTCCAGGTCTTTCATTTAATATTTTTATTTTAGTCTTTGTGTTTCAACTAATAACGTTACCTGGAAAGTATTGCATTTGCCTTGAAATCTTGATCACAGTTTACAAAGGACAATATTTTACGTCAGACTGAGAAAATGACAGCCGCTACAAATTGTGAGTCATATATATATATATATATATATATATATATATATATATATATTGGCAATTATGTGAGTCATATTATGGACCATCACCAGGATTCTTATGCGCATCATAAACCATACTAACCACTGCTCTTCTCTGCCACCATGGTCCACCACAAACTGCCACCCATGCTCCCCAAGGTTCTCAGCACTGCATTACTGCCAGAAAATGTTCTCGTTCTATCAATCAAATTCTGTACTGAATCAACAGAACATTCTCTATGCAGCAATTTTCATAAAAACCACTTCAGCTTGCATATGTTTGACATAAATGCAGATGGGGAGGCTTAAGCCATTAGATATGTTCTAGTATGATGTCATTTAAACTTCAGTAATCATTGTGCTCTTATCAAGTCAGTTGTTATTGTTGGGTCTGTTGAATTTTGACATCTACTCTACCAGGTAGCTCGCATCTCTACAATGTTGGGCCCACATGTCACAGCTTCTGCAGCTGATGCAGCTGTTACTTCTCTTTGCTATGAGAACCAGTGTTCAAGAGAAATATTTGATGACGATGGTAATGATTTTGAATCAAAAGCCTCTCCTGAAACCAGTAATCAAAAGAGGTATTCATCTACTCACATGTCAAACCTTACTTCTTGAGTTAATATGTGAATTAAAATGCTAAAGTTAGATCAAAATTTACATTCACTCATCAGAGTGGCCGATGTTGATAATGCAGTAGAAGATGAAAGGCCCAATCAATCAGGTACGAAGAGTTAATTTTATTTATTCCTCGTTCATTAATGATCCAAATTGTGCTCTAACTTTGTTGTTACTGTGTCGCCTCTGACCATATGAGCAGCTGTCTTTGGGCTCACAGTGTTCTGTATTGTTATTGGGGTCACTGAATATTTGATTGCAATTTGTCCACAGAAATTCAGGGGACATCCTCTGTGAAGAGTATAATACCACTGAATTTGAGAATGAGGGCTGCAACTGCAACGGCACTTGGTGCTGCTGCTGCAAATGCTCAGCTGTTGGCTGATCAAGAGGAGAGAGAGATCGGACATTTGGTGGCTACTATGATTGAAGCCCAGGTTACTTTTCCTATTCCTCAAATTACTCAGATGATACAATTTTTAGGATCCATTGGTGTTGTGGGATATAAGTTGAAAAGCATATACGACACAAATTTGCTGGATTCACAAAGCATTTGTGTATAAATTAATCTTCTGTTGATACTATGTGATATCATATTAAAGATATGTTTGAATAGAAAAACCTTTTAACTTCAAACTTAAATGGGTCAAAACTTGGGCCCAAGCACCCAATTTAATAGAGCCTCACGAGTTTATTTTTTTTGTCGGTTATGTGCCCTTAACTTGCGATACCAGGTATGTGCTGATTTACATGTGGGTTGTTTTGAAATACAGCTGAAGAAATTGCGCCGCAAGATGAAGTATTTTGAAGATCTGGAGTTAATCATGGAAAAGGAAAATGCCCAACTAGAGGAACTGGAAGAATCTCTATTTGCAGAGCGAATGAATGTCTTGCAAAGGATATTTACTGCTGGTATAACCAAATCGAAGGAGCATACCCTGATGAAGTATCAAAATGATACTGTTCAGTGAAACTAGTAGAGACATCCTTGTCTCTTCTTGTTTCTATAACTAATTCCAATCATTTGTCTAAGAAAAGATAGAATTAGGACATGCATCAGCATCTGTAAACTGCATAATTGTGTTAAAATCTGAGACTCACTTTGGGAACATAAATTCTAGTTATGTTCGTCATGTCGTTTTCTTCTTCTTCAATTGTTAACTGTGCATCTCGCCAGTGTCATGGTACTTAAATCTTTAGCTAAATTTCTTTGCTGTTCGAACCGTACATTTAGGAGCAATAGATTCAAAATATATCCATACTCGAATTCTTCTTCAAATTGAGTTTAATAGTTCCAAGCGCCATCCAATAGCCTACTAGAGATTTTCTTGTCATCCCATGTCTATTCCAAAATACGAATCAAATACCCATTATCTACCACAGGTAACCACAGAGTAGAGATATTGCCTTTCTTGTCCAATGCCTGAGGTTGGAAGTAGACTAAAACAGAAGACCAGATACAAAAAGAAGAAGGGCTGAAAGACAATTCAGACAAAACTGAAGTAAAGGATGATTCTGCTACAACTGTTTCCACCTTCACAGAATAAATAGGGACTTGCTCAAATAGGAAATTACAGTTTCTTGCACAATATGTTATAGATTAATCTGCAGACTTTGTTCCCTTCTCCGAAGAGGAGAAAAGATAACAAAAGAGAAAAAGATAAAGAGGGAAATTTATCTATGGTTGATATTGCACATATCAACATCAACCCAAGCAGATACAGTACTTCCCCTTGGGTCCTGCTGCACAGGTTGCACTGAGATACTTCTCCTCCAACACTTTTTTACATGCAGCAATGCATTCTGGCAGTGTGCATGGACTCAGCTCAATACCAATTGCACACTCAACACTTCTTGGAGCCATAACTGAGAACCTTATTATAATTGCTATCACCAAAACCAGAACCCATTTCTTCACTGCCATAGCTTTCATTAAGGGGCTCTTTTTTGTTGGGGTTAGGTAGGATGGAGGGGGTGGTGGGCTATTTTGAAGAAAATGTACACTCAAGAACTTGGCATTTATAAAGATGGAGACTGACTGTGATGGGCTTAGCTTTCAATTGGATCTAAGCATGCTAATTCAACTTTTACACTTTATTAAATCATTGGATATTAACAACCCAACGAGCTTATCTCCACCGTACACTATTAGCAACAATCAAATTCAACTACACGATACTGTATGCAACTATTAAATAAAATAATTACTGTAATATGATTGGTATAAAAAGTATTAAAATGTAATATGTTATGCTAATAATTTACTAATAATATTTACTAAAACTTACATGTGGTAGTTGGGCATAAAGTGTTTATTGTTTAACGGCTTATTCCTAAACTCTTTAGCTTTAAATCCCACTTTGAGTCTTTTTCTCCAAGTTTTGGGGAGCTATTGCCAATTAGAAATGAACAATAGGGGAGATTCCATAATAGGCCTTTCCACGTGTTGGAGTTTAACGCTAATCTTTTTTCCTGGCGAAGGGCTGATCAGCTATGTGATCCGGCCACTACAAGGCGCAATTATTGTCTCATTGCAAATTATGTAGTGTTTATACTATTTTGTCTAAAATTAAATATTCAGTTCACATTAGTCAATTTAAAACTATTTTTGTGAATATAATATTGAGTTTTAGTAGAGGCTTTTCAAATATTCTAAGAATGATAAGCCACATAGCAAATACAATAATCAAAAAGCTTTATACAATTAAAATTGTTAAAAAATTAATAATATATTAGTAAAAAATAATTAGATAGCATGACTTTATATTGTAGCCAACTTTATATAGAGATGTGAATAGAGAGTATTGAAAACAAAGGATTTGGCTTACTAGAATATAGTATATTATATTTATGGATGACAATGGATTTAGGTTGGACCCGTACTCGCCCCAAATGGGACGGGTTTGTGAAGTTATAAATGAGTTGGAGGTGGGTTTTGATTTTTTATTTTCAAACTCGTCACTTTTAATTAATTAATTTTTTTAAAATATATATATGTTTATGTAGTATTATATTTTAAAAACTACATTTAAAAAAAAAATAGTGGTGTTATTTTTTTAAAAAAATAATTTTTAATATTTTTAAAATTATAAAACGAGTTTAACGGGTATAGCGGTCTAATTCGGATCCGAGTGCGGGGGGTGGTGGATCTCGAGTCCTTAAAAATTTTGGTGAATTGAGTTTTGAATTTTTACAAATTCGTTCCGAATTTGTCCCGTTATCATCCTTTAAGTATATTCGAATATGAATGGAGTCGGAGTTTTTATTTTTTTAGAATGAAAAGAAGATTTTAACTTAATTAAGAGGGAAAAACTTTGATTTGTTTACTAAATTATTTAATGGAATTCAAGTTCTTGAAGTGGATATGGAAAATTAGAGCCTTCGCCCCATTGGTAATTAAAGGATGATGATGCACGATTCTTGGAAATGATTTGCGGATGTAGATCTCAAATAGAAATTGAGCACGTGTCATTTGCATACCTTATTATCTAGGAAATGAATATATATAGTTAATTATGGATTGGGAAGAAGTTGAAGAAGTTGGAATATAATTTAGTATGTGATGTTTCTTCAATTATTTTATTTATAATGTAAAAATGAAGTATAAATCATTTTATTTATGAAAGATTTGGAAGAATTATGTTATCAATTTAAAGAATTTTATTGGGTTATTTGCGTCCATTTTTTATGAGATTTGACTTTTTAACAAAAACCTCTTCTACCATAATTTTTGCGTTAAAGATTCTAATAAAATTTCATCTAAAGATCAAAATACCCCTATCCACATTTGAAAAAAATTAGAAAAAGAAGCATGATTTTCAAAAAACTAGTTAGTAGTTATTTTTCATAGGGAATAATTTTTTCTAAGAAAATAAATGAGCAAGACCAAAATTCAGATTTTAAGGTATCTTCGATACATAAACAATATAGGGTGACTTTTATACTGAAAAAACAAGGAAAAAAAATACTTTGTCTCCTAAATAAAAAACAAATAACACTTAACTCTTTCTAACAAGTGAAAATTACAAGGTACCGAATCTCTATTAATTTTTTAACTTTGCCTCTCTAACTTAAAAAATTATGGAAAATCACAAGATTATTAAAATTTTGTCTTGAAATTCGTGTCATTACGTTGTAATTAGTATGACATTAAATTAAAATTAATAATTATTTTAATAAAAATGAAACTGGCATTGAAATTATTTTTCTTCTTCTTCTTCAAATTCCTTTGTTAAATCCTAAATTCTATTCTTTCAATTTATTTCATCAAATTTTAAATTCAGATAAATGAAACTATAACTAAAAATTGCCAAATCCTGTATCATCAGTATAGAGCATTAACAAAATTTTAAATATAAAATTAATCAATCACGTTAAAATCATGATAATTTTTATATTTTTCTAAATTTATTCAAGTTTAGAATAATTTATTCTTCTAAATATTTAGCATGTTTAACTTAGGTAGTATATATTTGCATCTTCTTATTCAAGTACTTTAATTACACTAACAATTATTATTGTGAAACCAATTTTATTCATAAAAAACAATGTTAAAAAAATAGTGTCATCGCAATATAAATGGTGGGAAGATTTGGATATTTATTAAAATATTTTTGCATTATCAAACTGAAAATGTGTCTTATTTTTTGATATTTCTTTTAGAACATTTTCATAAAACAACATCTTTTTGAAAAACATAAACCCATGTTTCAACAAATAAAACTTTATTTTAAAAGACTAACTTTAATGCCAATTAAAAGACAAGTAATTTGAATATTTTTTCTCAAAATAGAATTCAAATTAATTTGTCAATTCAATTGATCAATTTTTTGCAACTCATTTTTGCACAAAAATTGAATAAATCTTCTAAAGTATTTTCAAGAAAAACTACAAAAAATATACTGGAAAATAAATTCCAACATTACCTATATTTTGTAATAATTTTTATTTTGATATAACGTTGATTAATGTAGTACAATGACAAGATTTTCACTGCATAGTTTCATAATTTCTTGTGATTTTTTTATAATTTTTAAAGGTGGGGCAAAGTGAAAAAATGGACGAAGTTCAGGTCAAAGTGTGATTCATTAAATATGATTTTATGATTTTACCAATTTAAAATAACATGTGTTGTGCAAGTGAAGTAATTTTAGCGAAATACCCTTTAGTATTTAATTATAGATGGCACGATTTAATTTTTATTAGTGTGGACATTAAGTGTTAAAAAATATTTTCAAGGTAGCAAAAATATCAAAACATGAATAGTTGGCAAAATAATTTTTTCCCTAAACTAATAATAATTTTTATAATTATAAATGGTCCACAATTTTCTAAATGCATAATTTTCAAAGTGAAATGAGAGATCTAAACTCGATTACCTAGTATATTTTTAAAAAAAATCAAAAGGGGTTGTTTTCAAATACATTAATTTTTCATTGAGAAATAGTAATGATATGTATTCTTCATAAATAAAATTTATTTCTCACATTTTTTTTTTCGAAATAATGCATTCTAAAAGAATATATCCCTTACTGTTTTTAAAATTATGTATTTATTTAAACATGTAAAAGATTATCTCGAAGTAAATATGGCTTAAATTTTAATTTTGATCTTTTGCTTACTTTTAATTTATTTATTTTGCATTTTTCAAAAGCTAAGCTTTTTTAGCATTATTTGTTTTTTCTCATATTAAAAATCGTATATTTTCTTTAGTTAATAAAGAGGTAGAATTTAATTGAGTTTTATTTCTTGTTTTTCAAAATATTCATTCAATATAGTCTAATTTTTTGTTTTTAAAAATGTTCATGCATAAAATTCAATTAAATTCATATTATTGAATATGACCTTATATTAATATATTTGTCTCTTATTTATTTTTTAAAACTATACATGACTTTATTATGTAATAAATGTATTTTTGTTGTACAATTGAAGAGAGTATCAAATTAAATATTGGTTTCTCTTTTTTATATTTTTATTTATAAAAAATAATTCTTGATTAACTTTTTATTATTGATGGATTTATTCATATATTTCAGTTAAGGATATTTTAGTCTTCAATTTTTTTTAATAGAATCTTTGATTAAATAGTACCAGAAGAGGTTTTTTGTCACAGAATCAAACCTCGGGGCAAATAAAACCAAAACCTTAAAAAAGTAGATGTAAATAAATGATTTGACTTGTGGCCATAATGCACTATCAATGATTTGACTTGTGGACCATAATTCTATAGTTTGGAAATACTGTTTGAGTTGACTTTTATTGTATTTATCTAAAATTGAGAAATATAAATTTCAAAATTGTATTTATTCCATCTCAACAAACCAATTTTCATTTTCTTTGAATTATATTTCCTGTTGATTTATTGGTTCAAGTTCTGCAATGTACACATATATTCATGATGAATTTGTGTGCGTATGTGTATAAAATTTTCCAAGAAAAAAATAAATAAATTATTTATTTTCTTCACCTCACTTTTTCTCTCCATTTTTTTAATGGGCTAGTAGCATTTTTCATCAACCTTCCTAAGTTATTTCTCATCACAAATTCAAATAAACAAATATTTTTTTTTTAAAAAAAGTTGTATTATCAATAAGTAAATCAACAAATAAATTCATGTTATATTTTCAAATAATTATGCAGTTCAAGTATGTCAAAATCGTTAGTTTAAAATATTTATGGATCATTCTTTATAGCATCATAAATGGCAACTTAGAATTTGGAGATATTACATTATTCAAAACAGAGATTGATAAACTAATTTTTTGATTTCTTGGCCATGAATACATATAAATGTCGAGTATAGAATTATGGCAATATATTTTATTCCGACTTAAACTTGTTATTTCATATTTGAAATTTAATTATTGTCAGGGTTGTCAATACATCGTGTCTTCATTTAAAATTTGATTATGTTATAACATAATTTGCGAACCAATAAAGATATGGATTAGAAATTGAATTTAATCATAAATTCAAAATTGACTATACAATTAGATTACGGTACACATATGATAAATTTCTATAATTCGATGAAATTCTATTTAAATAATGCACATTAATAAATTATCTATAATAATATTTCTTTTTTACGATAGGCAATAAATTTCATTTTCAATAGATAGATAAATATTATCAATGATATTTTCAAAACAAAATCATAGTTATGAATTAATTTATACATATGATTAGGGATAGTAACGGGATGGATTTGGTCAAACTTGAGGTTTGCTTAGCCATGAATTTTTAGGATTTAGATTCGGCATGTTAGACTCGTTAGATTCATTTTATTGTTTTAAAAATATTAAAAAATATATGTTTTAGAAAATAATATACTGAAATTTATAAAAAATATATACTTTTAAAAAAATATCACATATATAATGAATTTTAAAAAATAAAAATTTTAAACAGGATAAATTTGGGATGATGTGAGTTTAAAAATAAAAATTCAAAACTCATCATAAATTTATTTATAATAATAAAAATTAACTCCAAATAAAACGAACTTGGGCTAATTCGAATTTAAAACCGTCCAATATCACGCCTACGTAGATTTCACTTTTGAATTATCAAACTTCTATAAAAATTCGAAATCACTATAAAGTACTCAAATCTGGTTGGATTCGTATTCGTAACCAGATTTGGGCCAGATTTAGAAAATTCGACCCAAATCCGTCCATTGACAGCCCAGGGTAAGGTGATTCCATCTTTGATCAACAATTGGATCCAAGTATCAAGAGCCCAATCATTAGCCCAAATCGTTTCTGCTTTCCCTTTTAAAATGCAGAGAATGTAAAACTGGAGGGAAAGTGAGCTAAAACAGAAAAATACACACAAGAAAAATGTCTAGAAGGCGCCTCCGTGTAGTCTGCTCTTCCGACGAAGAAGACGAAGAACCACAGCTGCCTCCGCCGCCGCCGCCACCACCACCGCAGCAACAACAAGAGGAAGAGATAGAGGACGTCATCATCGACGATATCGAAACCGATTTCCAAACAGTAACCCTCAATTCCTCAAACCCTTCCCCCAACAGCAACAACTCCACCACCACCACCACTAACCGAAATGGAAGCCGACCGGATGAACCAATTCCCCTTGATATCTCCGACGAAGAAGAAGAAAATATTATCATCGGCGACTCCACTAACAATTCCAGCTTTGACAATGTGAACGGTAATAATAGTTACTTTGAGGTATCGGAATCTCCAGTGAATGCGATTTTGGAAAGGCTAGGGCTGAGATTGAAGAGGGAATGGCTCGATTCTTGTTTACATGGGCTTCAGTCTTCGTTACTGGGGTTTCAGGGGATGGACGATTCAGCAAAGGCGAAGCTTTGCTTTGAGCAATTCTTGTGCTCGGACATGAACTATTGTGGGGCAGGGGTGCTTCCTCCGGACGTGCACGCCTTGCATTTGGTTGATCTCAAGGGGCCTTTTGTTTTGCAGGTAAATAAAGAGCTGTATTTTGCAGTATTTCTGTATCGCAGAAGTGCTGCACAATCTGTATTACATTTGGTTAATTAATTATGATAGGTATTTTTCTTGTAATTATAAAATGCACGATGAAGAGTTTTTTATTGCAAAATATAGTAGAAATCAGTAATAGAGAGGCACACCTACATTATACGAAAATGTATGCCAATTTAAGATTTTTATATCATTGAATGAAATAATGCGCCTTTAAGATCCTATCTTTGTTAGACATCTATATAAAGGTAATTAGCATTCTTTTGGTAATCACATTTCTAATTAGTGGCTCACATGAAAATTATTATTGCAATTCTTTAGGATGTGAGTATGTGATTTAGTTGAATCGTATTGTGACCTTTAGTGAAACCTGTGTGTTTTTGGTTTGAAAATAATTTGGTCTGTATATAAGCGTGCATCAGAAAGTACAATAAGTATGTGCCGTCTTGGTGCTGGATTCTGAGTTTCTAAAACACAAACACTTTTAGAGCTAATTGCATGTCTGATGAGGATTATATAGGTGGATGAGATAGTGAATATTAGCTGCCCTCTTCGTGGAAGGTACCAAAATGCTGCACCAGGAATCAAGAGGTGTTTCAAGTTGTCTATGACAGATGGTGTCCAGCGTGTGTTTGGCATGGAATATAGACCTATCAAAGATCTTGAAGTTCTGGCTCCTTCAGGATTGAAGGTCTCCATTCTATTTTTGCTTAAGTACATCTGGCTGATTCATGGTCCTTGATTAGCTAAATAGGAGATGGTGGAAGTTGATTAAATTTCTTAAATTTTTACAGGTAGCTGTTTGTAATGTAAATGTTAGGCATGGGCTGTTGATGTTGGTACCTGAAGTTCTTATAGTTTTGGGAGGCACTGTTGAGGAGTTGGAAGCTGCACGACAGAGGCTTGTTAACGAAATAAATAAGCCACCACGGGGGAAAAGGTATCTAAGAAGTTCTGTAATATAACTGCTCTATGATTTGACGATTCTTGTTGCAATGGACTCTGTTGTAATGGTGTTACGTAGATGAAGGGTAGCCATTTTCTTCCACTAGTTGAATCTCTCTTTTATTCTTGTGAATAAAGATAAAAAAGAAATAGGTAAATATTTGGGATAAAAAAGAGGGATATATACATTAACAACTGAATTCCTATGGCTGGATGCTTCAATTTGCATAGAGCTGCATCCTGTGATAGGTGTGTTTAGGAACCGAATAAGAGAAATTTGAATTCCTATATTTATGAGCATTGGCTGTAGTTTGCACTTGTTCGGTATTTTCCGATGAGCTTTTCTAGGCCTTTGGTCTTTTACCTGACATAATCAACACTTTTCTGAAGATGAACCACAAAGTACTTTCCAATGTCTATGATGTAGTAGCAAGTACTGTTTTAGTGTATGGAGGAATAGTTTACATTCGCCAATATTACTCTCTGTAAAATTTTTAACAAGTTGAGTGTACTCGTGGATCACTAAAGTCTTTTTTCTTATTGAATTTTTGATGTGCTCATGGTTGGAACAGAAAGCTAGACTTAAACGAAAAAAATTAATGAGTCAGATTACCATGACTGGGATATAACCTTTAATTACAAATGTCAGAAATAGGACAGGAGTGGTTCCCCCTCTGGCAGCTAGAGCAACTCTTGCTGCGTGGCCACAACGTAATGACGCTGTTCGAGGGCATGTAGATAGAAACACCAGAGTGAGTACAACACCTCTACAGGCAAGTGGGCAAGGTATGTCAAGTTGCGTAGTAGTGCAACTCATATATCAGATGTGGTTCTCATGATATTTGATTTTGTTCTCCTAATTTGTTTGCATTCAAGCTCCACAGGAACTGCAGTTAGTATCCCTGCCAATGATATGCATAGACAAGCCTTTGCAACTCCAGCGAGTAGAAATAATGCTGAGCCCAACACGTCAGCTGCTCCTTGGCCACAAGAACATGATGAAGTTCCAAGGCCTACTGATATGCCTGCATGTACACCTTTTCGGGTTGCTGGACAAGGTTTGTCTATTCAAAAGACTCATAGAACTTATATCTGTATGATTCTCCTGGTACTCAGAGTATAAGATTTCCTAATTTGTTTGCATTCATGTTTTACAGGAACTGCATTTGGTATCCCTGCTAATGACAGGCCTAGGGAAGAGTTTGGAGTTCCTGTGAGTAGGAGTAATGCTGAGCCTAGTACATTGTCTGCAGTGCAGCCACTAGAATGTGTCACCATTCCACAGCATATTGATGAACCCTGGACAGAAGGCATGACACCTTCAAGGGCGACTAGGCAAGGTATACTGATCTAATATGGACTTCTAAGAATTGTACTACTGCATATCTCAGGTTTTTTATTCTATTTTTTTAAATTGCTTATGGTTGCTCTATGCAGTGATGCCACCGGGCATCCCTGCCAATTACATGCCTGGGGAAGATGTTGAGGTTCCAGTCAGTAGACATAACGCTGAGCCTAACAGATCATCTGGCGTGCACATGGATGTTGAGGAAATATCTTTGGTGGATGAGTTGGAACACCATTTTATACTTTCCAGAGATAAAGATATCCCTTTTACTTACTTGGCTAGTTTATCAGCAAAGTGTGCGGCAATTGAGGATGAAGCTTCTGCTGTTCGAGGAAAAATAAAGGCATGACTAATGAAATCGACTACTGATTTAATCTTGTGATTTTTACTTCATTACAGCCTACTGCTGATTTGGTTGTATTATAAAACTCTCCTCTTCTGAAGCTAAGAGCTTGTAAGCATTGCATTTATAACTTTGCATTTGTAGCAGTTAGTATTTGGGTAGATGCAGTGAACACATTGGACACGGCATTGACTTTTTTATGAGCTGCTATACAATTGACAGGCATGTGATTTAAAAAATTCTATTCAACACAGTCACGGGCTATATACTGGGTTTTGTCCCATTGAATAATGTGTGCCATTGCATAACTTAGTAGTTATCTTTAAATTGTTCCTGAATTTGAATAAGGTCCACCTTCTGTTGATAATTTTCTCACTGTTGTTTTATTATGATATTGTTTTAACTTTATTAATTTTTAAATTCTTTTTCCTACATTGCCTAAGAATGTAGTAGGCTGGTTGCCTGGGTTGGATTAGTTGTTTTGTGAACTATGCTAGATATACCTGCTGCCTGCCACAAATTGTAGTACTTGCTTACAAGTGCTTCTATTTGTATCTCACTTGATTTTATGTGTAATTTTGAATTGTCTCAATGTCTTGTATTTATAGTGGATCAAGTTCGAATTTGTAGTACTTGCTTACAAGTACTCTTTATAGTGGATATATTACCATACCTGCTATTTTTGCAGTGCTTTCTGACTGGTGTTAAGGGATTTCAATACAAACAAAGAGCTACATATGAGCTTCGAGTTTATGTTGATGATGGCAGCCTCATCTCTGAGATCCTCATCGATCACAATGTGAGTAATTAATTGATAAATAACCCTCTTAGACATTATGTTTGCACCAATGAATTGTTTTTCTCATTCAGGTTGTTCAGAATGGAATAGGTTATTCTCCTCAGGAGGTTACAAGTGCTCTTGCATCTTCAGAAAGAAAGCGGGTCAGTGAGATGAAGGAGACATTAAAACAGTTCCAGATATTTTTGGTTAATTTCGAGGTAAGATTCTGTGCATGTTTTGTTTTCTTTTAACCAGCGGCCTATTTTCATTTTGTCTTGTCTCTAACTCTAGTAGAAGCATCCATTTGAGTTCATTTCCCAAGAAACAAGCCTCTTCCTAGATAATAATGCGTGGGGGAAGACTTTTGGGGTTTTGATGACATTCTTAATAGATGTGATTTTTGTTGATTTTGGTCACTAACATATTATGAACTTAACGGCAATATAATGAGAATAATAAGTTGTCCGTCAAACCTTACGTCTAATGTTGACTGACTTAGGTCGTAGGTTGTAAATAAAATGGATGACTTCAAGCTGGATCCATTGTTTTGAAAATCCAACCGGATCGGCCACTTCAATTGGAAATCGGAGGTCGGTCCAATTGTATTAAGCATATAAAATCGAATTTCAAATCGATTTTTATTTTTTTAAAAAGTTTAAATTTGATATTTTTTTATATTTATGTGATTATTTGGATTTTGTGTGTTTGTTAGATGTTTTTATATGTAGTTATTTATCTTTTCTTATATTTAAAATGTATTACATAACAATTAGTTTATTATATTATCATTTTACATAATATAATAAGAAAATATAATCAGTTTTCATTAGACTGGTTCGACCGATTGAACCGCTAATCAATAGCAAGATCTGTTTAGTCACCGATCCGATTATGAAAACACTGGTTGGATCAATTGATGCTTGAATTTGAATTCAAATTTATTTATTGAATCTCACCTGATTATTTTCGTTTGGAAGCTTTCATTTAATATTTCTACTATTTTTTACAGATAACAAGAACATTCAAATTATGATGAAATATTTTATTAATTTGGGCCCTTGCTCGTTGACCCTAAAGCCTCCAACTAAATGAGCTTGATATTCTTTTGATTGAGCTAAGTTCAATCACATAATTATTGAGGAATTAAGCTTCTGATATAATCGGAGCTCCATGTCTTACATTGGAGCGCAAGCTTAAGCTCAAATTTTAGAATTTCCCTAATATTCTACTCGGTGGGCTCATTTGCAGTGAAATTCAAACACTCTATTCACTACTGTCTAAAGTTTATGATGCACGTATTTGAGGAATTCTGTATTTGCTGCCGTAAAAAAAATTATTTTGTGCATATTTAAGGGTGAAATCAGGCTGGGAGGTGAAGTGGTTGAGATTGGCTTGTCTTCAGCCTAGGCAGGCTCAAGTTACCTAAAATGTCAAGCCTAGCTTCAGCTTAGAGATGCAGCCTCATACCTTTGGTCCTTGACCTTCTTTACCTGGGACTTGTTTTACATTTTTTCGAGTATTCATTATATATATATATATCCGCTTATTCTATTAATACTCATCTAACAAATTATGGTGGTTTTTATATATGAATTCATTATTTTGGGGAAAGGCTTTATCTCGTTTTAACTGTCTCAAGCTCGAAGTTGGCGGGCTTGGACCAGGCTTAAATTTGAGGACGTATTATTTGATTCAAACAACTTTAACCTCATCATAGTATCTGAGTCCGAGGGCATGTGTTCATACTCGGACAATGAAATGACATCAGGGTTTGACGCTGTTTCCGAACTTTAAGTTCAAGCTAAAGCTATTGAACTTGCTAGTTCCTACTCATGTAGGATGTTTATGAGGAAATTCTTAATGAGCCCATGACAAGTCATTATTTTTACTGATCAGTAGCGATTACAGGTATGGTATTACCACTAATTTCTGATTGGGAATTCACAGGAAATACTATTTGTTTGTCCATGACATTTCCAAACGAACTTCCTATCAAGTTCAAGCCAAAACTATTGAACTTGCTAGTTCCTACTCACATATGATGTTTATGAGGAAATTTTTAACAGTCCATGACAAGTCATTATTTTTACTAATCAGTAGCGATTACAGGTATGATCTTACTACTAATTTATGATTGGGGATGCTCAGAAAATACTATTTATTTGTCCATGACATTTCCAAAAAACAAGAATAAGAATATTTGTAGCACGTAGTATCTGTATGATTTTCTCGTTCTTGATTACCCCTGGGAGAAAAATAATGCATCTGCACTGCTCAATAACAATTTCAATCTTTTGGACGTGAAGTCTAAACTACTATTATTCTAAATCTTTTGTTTCTTAGGGGACAATGCTTGTAGAGATGAATAAAGCTTCTCCTGTTCCAGTTGCTGTTGAAATGAACCAGGGTTGTCCTGCATCTGATGCCTGGTTGCTTCTTAAGAGGCTTAAATCCTTCAGTTCTGCTCAGCTACCGAACTTATCTCATTTGAATCCTATTGACTTATCCCCTTAAGCCAGTAGACTTTGTGGTGCTTCATGTACATCTGGAGGAGATTTCATCAAGACAATATGAACTATATAAAAGGTTAGCAACTACTTTTGTACAAATCCGCACTCCATGTTCAAATTTGCCTGAAGTCAGGAGTTCAAACATGCAATCTCATAGAGATAACCATTGAGTTAATATTGCTTCAATAAGCTTTCGCGGTAGTGGTAAAATTGATGTCAGCAAGAAATGATCGCCTGATTCTAACAACAATAGGGTTCTGGGTTCGGAGCAAGATGTAGCCATATACTAGTTACTGCTAGAGGAAGTAGTTATAACAGTTTCTAGTGTTCAAGCCTGAATGGAAACTGGAATCTGTTCCCAGCTGCAAATACATGAAAGAAAGATCTAGAAGGGCTCTCCCATCAGCAAACAGATCCACCTTTTGAACAATTAGAGTCCTAATTTACAGGAGGTTCACTTTCTGTACTATTATAGCATGATTCTTTACTGTTTGAAAGTGCCATTCAAATTTGTTCTGTCTAGCTCTTATTCATAGTATATAATTCATTAAAAAGACACTGAGAGAATCTTCGAGCTGGAAACTGAGCATCTTCTTCTTGATCAGTTACTTTTAATCTTGGGGGACCGGACAGAATCTGGCCAAAGGATGTCTTTAAGTCCAGGCAAATCTATGATTTTCTTGCTAATAGCCTCCGTTGGTGGAATTCCTGGCTCAGTGATGGAAAACCAGCGGTTGAACCAGTCTACTGCTTCAGGGCACAACATCTTGACGAAGAAGGTTGTCCTGAACCAAGGCGGCACAGTTAGGTACTTGTCTCCACGGCACGCACTGTTGACAATTGCCTTTGCACATCGTACAACCAACTCTATTGGAACAGCGCTCATCACAACCTGACAGTAGTTATAATGGAAGACAGTTTTTTGTTTCCATCAAATATTCAACAAAATCTATAGAAAGCCTGTATCTGCGTTCTGTTTTGAGATATTATTCAAAATCCCATTTTCTTTATAGGATTATACAGTGACAACACATGATAATTGTATTTAGTTGGGATCAGAAGTTAGGATCTTACATCTCGCATATCTTGGTCGACTACCATTTTTCCTTCCTTGTTAAGGAATTTCCCTTTCGTCATCTCTGACTCGATCAATCCAGGAGTGACTAATGTAATCCCTATATCTGATGCAAACTCAATTCGCATAGTTTCGAAGAAACTTACCACTGCAGCTTTACTTGCCTGGAACAAGGTACAATGTTTCTTTAGAGTAGCAAGGTTATATAAGCACAGAACTTAAGTTAAAAAGACTCATGTTACAACAGTATAAGATTATGATACTTGACATTGTAGAAGCTTAGCCGTGGTGCATTCAACCAACTAGCGGAGGATGCGATCGCAACAATCTTGCCTCTTGTCATCCTTAAGTAGGGAGCGGCAAAATAAGTTGCATAAACCAGACCCCAGAAGTTTATATCCTATGAATACAAATCAACAAGTTTCTATTGTTAGCTCTGAAGTTTTTCAGTATAATGGCTTCCTCTGGATGCAGCAATCCCTGCTATTTGTGTGCATTTCAATACAAAATTCTCCAGTAATTAAGCAAGAACATGAAAAAAGAGAAAGCTCGCCAATAGAAATATCAAGTTTGAACTAAATTACATCTTGAATAATAGCTTGAGTTGATTACCATTGCTGGTGAGAAGTTGGTGACTTCAAATGTGTCTTCAAACATGCTTACTGGAGTGACGCCAGCACTCATCACCAGATGATCCACTGAATTTATAAAACACTCCAATAAAATGATTCCAAAATTGGTTTACAGCTTCTTCAATCAAAAAAGTATTATTATGGTTTAGACTAATGCCCAGATACTTACATCGCCCAAATTGGTTTATGGCTTCATCAATCAATCTCCTGCAGTCTTCAACTTTGGAGATATCAGTTCGTAGAGGGATAGCATTAGGAGAGCCAAGCAAATACGCCCTCTCCGCCACTTCTCGCAGGGCGTTCTCTCTTCGTGCTCCAATTACCAAAAAAGCACCCCTCTTTCCATACTCATAAGCTAGGTGCTTTAAACTCAGATACAGCCCAAAATCAGCATTTAAAATGCTAAACAGGACTTTTTCTTGGGGGTTAGGTTGGGGGCAAACGAGGGTTTGTTTTGCATATAAAACATGCAGGTATGCAGAATTGTAATGGAAGATCCAAATTGCATTTCGGGATGGTCTAGATGTACAACTCCATGCATGTGTAAAAACTAAAATCCAAAAGATTTGCATTTCCAACTAACTCAGTGTCTAAACCATAGTATGTCATAAAAAAAAATAATAAATGTAATGAAGAAAATTCATTAGGCAATCAAATTAGTACAAACCTCTCCAATTCCAGAAGAAGCTCCGGCGATGACGACGACCTTCCCGGCCAAGTTTTCGCTGAAAACGGAACGCCAGACGTACTGGAGAGACTTGAAACAGAGGTACCCTGGAAAGAAGAAGAAGAATGTGGTAATGGTGAAAATGGGTGCAAAAAGGTTGAGGATTCCGTCGACCAAATTCATGAAGCTATTCAGAAGAAACATCGCCGGCAAGAAGAGGGAGTGGGGCAAGAATCTAATGGAATCAATTGGGAAACGAATATATAGAGCTAGAATTTGCATGGATTAAAACTGACACGTATGTCCATTTTTCGACAGCTATTCTGGCGGAGATCCTCAGGTGGTGTGTTGGATTTGACATGCAACACAAATACTATTAATTTGGGGCCGTTTGATTTTACTGCTGAAGTGAGAACCCGAATTTAAGAAGTGGGAGCAGCTGAATTGTCTACGACCTCTGTGAAGACTTGGACCCTTAAAAGTCTCTTGATTTGCCTTGTTCCTAGACCAATTACTCCCAAAATTAACAGATTTTTTCATTTTAATTTGATGTTTATTTTAGATTTTATGTCATAGATATATGTGAAGAATAAAAAATATTTTTTGAATATAGTTTTATATGCAAATTATATGTACTTAGCGACAAGAGATGAATGGTCTAATCATAACACACTAATCTTGAGGTACATCACATAATTCTCCAGTTATTGATATTCTTGTGCCCTGAGCTTGCTTTAATGATTAAAGAGCGAGGATTTTACTTTACTGTACTCCAAAAAATATTAATCTCCCTACTAAAAATTCATAAATCACGCTTCAAAAGATAATAAAACTTATTTGCTCATTGTTTAAATGACTTGTCATTTCACGGACAAATTTGTAGAAAATTTTATTATTGATGTTGATAAATGAATAGAGAAAAAAACAATAAGATGGAGAGTTCGTAGAAGCACAATAGTTGTAAGTTGTAATTATGAATTTGATTATTTAGGATTTTTGTAATTTTTTTTAATCTTTCCCCTTACATAATTGTTTTTGAAGCCCATCTGAGAGGCAATCACGTCATCCAATTATTTAGACCCACATGAAAAAAGTTGGTTATTTTTAATTTGAGCATATTATGTAAAATAAAACCTGAGTATAACCTAACATGCTTATTTATTTAAAATTGTTACGATAATTAATTTTATTTTTATTTTTTCAATACACTTTCTAAACTGCTCCGGCTTGAGGGTATTTTAAGATTTTAATGCTGGCACCCCTCACTTCTGCTATATGATTTAGAATTCTTGATATATATTAACCAATTAATAATTTGGTACTTTATAATTATTATTTCACCGGGTATACATAAATTGAAGGGCCAAAAGAACGTTTTTCTTATATGTTTTTCTATTGAAACGATTCAATACATTAGCTGTGGAAAATTTATTAAGTATATTCTACACCATAAAATACATCTAAAAAAAACAAACCTATTTTCAAAGAAAATTAACCTCACATTTAAATAAAATTCAAACCCAAAACAATGCGCAAATTAACCCAAAATCACTATGCAGAACCAAGCATTAAGGAACAACAAGGTTGACTGAAAATCTAACCTATCATGCGTCCTCAACCATCTCCAATTTACTATACCAAATTTTACACCAAATGAATATTTTATTTTTATTTTTTTATTTTTCAATTATCATTTATTTATTTATTTATTTATAAAATTATTTAATTAATTATATTTATTATTACTAATTTTACTAAATAAAAAATTATATATAATTTATATTATAATTGTTAATTCTATTACAAAAATAAACATAATAATTAATATCATAATAAAAAAATAATACATTACATAAAGAAAAATATTACATTACAATTAATATCACAATAAAAAAATAATTACCAGACTATTAAAATAATATCTTTAGTTTTATGTAGTATTTTATTTTTTAAATTTTAGTTTTTAATATTTATTTTGTATTTTACTTTTGAATTTGATGCAAGTAATGTTATTTTTATGTATTTATTTATTATTGTTAATTATTATAATTTAGCAAATATTAATTATTTATTAATTATTACAAAATTATAATTTCATAAATAAACTAAATTATAAATTAATTAAATATACAATATAAGATACTAATGAAATTAATATTTGGAGTAGAACAATTTTAAGGACAAATTGAGAATATAAACATTACACCAAATTTGGTGTAAATGAACATTTAGTGCTCCATTAAAGGTACAATTACAACAAATTTGATATTTTGATATTTTGATATGTGATTTGTTGTTCCATTGTAGATGCCCTTACTATGACATGAGAAAACTAAAAACATCACAATACAGTCATACAGGTGGAATGGATTCAAGTTCTCAGACGTGGATCTCCTTCTTAATTGATAATTTTTAGATGGGCTTTTACCTACAATACATACAAATCGTTAGAACGACATGATTGTTTCCTTGTTAGTTGACAACTTTTAGGTGGCTCCTCCTTGCGACACATAACAAACCATTAGGGCGACTTGAATTATCTTTCCGATACTTAAGTTAAAGTCAGATCAAAAGAAAAAATGACAAAAACTAAAAACTGTCATGTTCAATGATATATTCAAAATGGTATGAAAGAGATATTTATAGGTGTTTAACTTATAATTTAAGCATCAAGGATCTTTTGTGCATTTTTGGGCCTCGTGAGTTTATATATTTTATTGGGCTAAGATTTAATATTTTTAGGTTTAATTAAAATATGCCCAACTTACAAATGTGATTTTTATTATTTCAAATTATAATTGGGGTAAATCAATAGTTATACATAATTCCACAAGCAAATTTCACAAGCAAGTCACTAAAATCCAAAATTTGATGACTAATAGCATATAAATTTCTGCTCTTGATTCTCTCTCTAGCTATAAAAAAGAAAGCCACGTAAAAAATCCACAAAATCAGTCCTAATTTTCAAAGTTTTTTGTTCCATTTTAGATAAATTTTTCATGGTCTCCCTAGTGAGTCTGAATAACATCTGACGATGTCAACTGCTGCTCGGCCTAGGTAGCAGGCCTCACCTTTGAATCCAGGAACCCCTTACAATCACAACACAGTGAATTCAGAAACACCTACAATCACTATCAAAATACAGGTTAGTAAATCAGAATTTAACCCAAATGGAGAAAAGGAAACGATTACGAGTTTTGATTGTGTACTGGGAGTACCCCTTTGCAAGGGTGTTGGATTAGTCCAGTCCGAATAATCTTTTCGATTTCGTATTTGGTATTTCTTTTTTGATTATTTCAGTCCGAATCATTTTGGTATTTCATGTTGAATTTCAGTAAGAATCCTATATCTCATGTTTCATTTTTAAATCCCATGTTTCATTTTTATATCCCATATTTCATTTTTTGCATTTCTCAGTGTTTCATGGTTTCATCTCATGTTTCATCTTTAGTGTTTCTCATGTTTCATCTTTATATCTCATGTTTTATTGTTCATCTTTATAGTTTCTCGCGTATTCCACAATAAATTCTCATGTTTCATCTTTAATGTTTCTGCATATTCCACAATAAATATCAATTGGTCTTTGTGTTGTGTATCTTTCATCTCATACATATACACTTAAAAACATATCATACATATATATATATACAATTAAAATCTCGTACGTATACATTTAAAACGTGAAATAGAATACCATGAAATACGCATTATATAATATCTGTAAAATAAAATAACATTTGAAACACCAACACGATGTACACTTATTTCTGTAAAATAAAATATCATTTAAAACACCAAACAAAATAAAAAAAATACGACACACGACTAATGAACTTCGAAACTCTAGTTTCACTAAGGCATCATAACACGTTTTTGGAAGATTTGAAGTACAAAAAGGATACCACAAATGAAAATATTCATAACTACTCTACATGACAATCACTGAACTCATCTTATTTAAACCATGTACCAAAAGAACCCACACTCCACCCTATAAACATTATACACAAAACTTAAAAACATCCCTATTAACATTTCCAACATCAATCTCTCTTTGGCTCCGGCACTTGCACCGTTTCTGGGTAAAGCACACTCTTAGCTCCGGTGAAGTCCACAAGCTTCTTGCCAAAAGCCTCCGTCGACGATTCCCCGGCTCTTGTAACGTACAGCACTCTGTATACCCACTCTATCAGTTCAGGGCAGAACATCTTCCAGAAGTAAGTGACCTTGACCCATGCCGGTTCAGTTACGTATCTTTCTCCCCGGATCGCACTCCTGATGATCGCCTTTGCGCAGCTCTCTACCCTCTGGATTGGGACTATGCTCACTTGTAACTAGAGTTCACATACAGATAACTTCAGTATAATTAAACGAACATACGACAAGTCTAGCTTATTGTATTTGGTTCTTCCGTAGAAGTACTAATGAAATAAATGGATCTTGATACAATCAAGATACTACTTCGGTACAAGCACTTACATCTCTCGTGTCCGGATCAACTTCAAGTCTGCCTGCCTTGTTCAAGAATTTGCCTTGGGTAAGTTCAGATTCTATAAGCCCTGGAGTAACAAGTGTTATCCCTATGTCGGGTCCGAATTCCACCCTCAAAGTCTCGAAAAATTGTGTAATTGCTGCTTTGCTCGCCTAATGTTATCACAGATACGCTAATATCAAGATAAAGATACTTGTAAGTTGTAACAAACTTATGGTATACAAAATGCGACATTGGTTAGTTCTCCATTACGTGTAGCTACTAACATTGTAAAAACTCATTCTTGGAGCAGGCAACCAGGAGGCAGACGAAGAAAGCACGACAATTCTGCCTCTGGTGTTTCTAAGGTACGGGGCTGCAAATCGTGTCATATATACGAAGCCCCAGAAGTTGATATCCTGCAAGATCAAGTTAAATTTGCACTTCAATAACATATATCAACCCTTGTTGCATGGTAAAGACATTACATTGTCCGGTCATTTCTTACACATGACCGCATCATGTTTTCACAGAATCAAACCCACAAGTTGAACGTTGGAGCACACAATAGCCATCTAAAACATATCGGACAAGGTTTGGCGAATCAAAACCAATTACATGGCGACTAAATACAGTGTAATGTCCAAGGAGGGTGCCCAATCACACATTACAAATGCAATAACACTTAACGTGAGATTAGTTGGGACTAGTTAAACTTAATTTGGACAAATTGAATTTGTTGGCAGGATGCTAAGTTCACTAAAACCGATACCATAATTGCTCTGAAATCAGTAACATCTTCAACTTCTTCCAGCATGGCAACCGACATAATTCCAGCGTTATTGACCAGATGATCCACTGCAGATACAAAATAAACGCAAGTACACAAAAAATTTAATTTTCTTACAAGACATCAAAGGATACTAAAAGAAAAGGATAACCATCTTACATCTTCCAAAATGATTCATAGTTTGATCAACAACCCTCCTGCAGTCCTCCACCTTCGAAACATCAGCACGTACAACCACGACGTCGGGCGATCCCAGATCGCGTGCCCTTTCAGCCACTTCCTGAAGACTTCTTTCTCTCCTGGCAGCAAGAACTAAGCACGCCCCTCTTTTAGCATACTCGTATGCAAGACTCTACAACCAAAAAAACAAAACACAAAAAAAAAAGAACTGTATAAGCTTTTACTTGTCCCTTTTAGGTTGGAAAAAGAACTGTATAAGCTAGCTTTATATAAGTACATTTCTTATACTTACTTCACCGATGCCGGAGGAGGCGCCGGTGATGACAACCACCTTGCCGGCGACATCTTCACTGAAAAGGGTACCCAAAACAGAGAGGAAGAATTTAAACAGTTGAAAGGGTGGCAAGAAAAGCAGAAGGGAGAAGAAGGTGAAAGGGGGAGCTGCTAAGTTGAGAAACGTGTGAATTAGATCTATCATGGCTGCAGACTTCTTTGTTTCTGAGCAAAATCCGATGAGAATTATTAGCAATTGAATCGAATTTCATGTGATGAGAATGTAGAGATATATATGTAAGTATGCATGGAGGGAGTGTTGGTGGCACCGCTGCATGGAAAGAAGATGACACGTATTGGGATGAAAGCTACGGTGACGTTTTTAGCATTTTTCCCGACTCAATCTCTTCACGTTTCTACACACACTCAAATCAGGAATTCCGGATACTTGTTAAACGAAATAACAATTATTTTTAATAACTTATGTTTATAATTAATCTTATTCTAAATTAATTTAGTCAGCCATAAAGAGATTTTAATGAGATCTAAAAGAACTGATCACGTATAAACAGTGATGGAATCCAAAAAATGGATGTTGGGGGATATATATATTTTTTTAAAAAAATTAGATAAAAATACATTTTAAATTTTTTGCGAAGTAAATTTTTAAAATTTATTATAAAAAAAATATATATAATTTATACTAATTTAAAAATTGTATGGAGTTGAGAGGCGCGGTCGTTGCTATTGTTCTAGATCCGTCTCTACGTATAAAGTATGTTAGTGTAAAAAAATATTTTAAGAATGATATATTAAGTTTGGATGTTGTACATTTTTGGTCCATAAAATTTGATCTTTGTTCAATTTTAGTTACTTGCATGTATGCAACAAGAAAAGAAGAGTAAAGGTTAATAAGAATAAAATTTGCTGAGAAAATAAAATATTGTGTACCAATTTTGACAAAGAATGAATTACAGGAGTGACACTAAATTGATGGTAAAGATAAACCAAATCAAATTGAACTTAAAAATGATTATTATTTGGCATTAATGGAATATTTTGTATTTTGTACTTAATGTTATTTAATAAAGGTTAAATATGTTATTAGGCTTGACCATTTTCTTAAACAGACACGTATTATTAGGCTTGAAATCCACTTTTCTTTTTTCCATATAAACCAGAATTAAGTTTAGTAGGATGTAAGAGCTTTTGATGGGAATCTTATCTTAAATTGATATTTTATCTCGTATTTTATTATATCAAATATGTGTTGTGTTGTGTGTATATTAATAACATCATTGCTATATATATAATATATAATGATAAAATAAAATATGAAATTAAACATACTGATCTTATCATACTGATCAATCACATATGATAATTTCATGGTCCTAGGTTTCTTTTGGGTATTATGGTCTAAATTCATTTCGAGAAAGCTCAATAGGTTGAGATTTAAATGATAATTTTTTTTTTTATCATAAATTGGCATAAATAACAAAAGTAGAGATGACAATAGAGTGGGTGACCTGCCCCAAACTCGTTCCACTTGGGGCAGATTTTTAAAATTATAATCGAATTTTGGACAGCTTTGTTTTTTATTTTCAAATCTATCCGCTCTGTTTAATTTACTTAGTTATTTTTTATTTTAACATATATGTATTTATGTAATCTTATATTTTAAAAATACATTTTTAAAAAAACTTTAGTACTAATATTTTAAAAAAATATATTTTTTAATATTTTTAAAATTATAAAATAAATTTAATTAATTTAACAGGTCTAATCTGACGGTTTCAAGACCGTTGGTCAAAATTTAACAAACTAACCTCAAAGTGGATGTTAACATTTTTGAGAATATTGTTCTCAACTCCACCGACATTTTACATCTTCATCATAGTTCAATCACCAATAAGTTTTTCACATCCGACGACCCCTTTAAATATCTCTCCTATATATAGGAAATAATATTAATAATAAGATGTTCAGCAACAATGTTAAATTTAATAAATAACTTATATAAATTGGTAAAAAAAAATATTTTAGTGATAAAGTAATTTTCAAAAAGTTATGGAGTTGTTAATGAAAAAATTTTTGTTACTGAATTGCAAAATCTTATTGCAACCATAGCGTAAGAATTTAAGAAGCAACTAGGAATACTTTTAAAATCAACTAGTACACTATTTGATACTTCAACTCTTGCATTGTTCGTGAAAGATCTAACACTTAATAAAAAAAATATCTAAAATATTAATGAAAATAACAAATATTGGACATGCAATTTCGGCAGTTTTCGACATGTATCATGTATCACCTTTTGGCAGCAGTAGCCATACCAACAATTTATCTTTCATAAATAAGCATTTGTATTTACATTGCAAGATCTGAAAAGTGTTACTCAATCACAACGCAACGACTCCAATAAAATAGATTGTTTCGTAAATAAGCATTTACATTTATATTTTAAGATCTGTCAAGTTTTACTCAATTACAACCCAACCCAACGACTCAAATAAATTGGAGTTCATTGCACACAAACCAAATCTAACAAGTACTTTTGGTGTTTGATAATTACTAAAAGCAAAAATTAGTTTCATTTGAAATACATAAAATATGTGTACAATAAAATAACTTATATCACAATTTACCACCGATTTAGTTAATTTGTTTTGAATTTTAATATTAACTCATGTTTAATGATATAATTTATAAAATATTTATATACATATCAGCTATCATAAATATGTATTTTCTTACACTGCAACACTAATATTCATTTTATTAATTTAATTACTATTTTTTAAAATATTTCTTGCTTTTTTTATATATGTATTTCTTGTTTTTTAAATGCGGCTATAATTATATATGTATATTTAAATATATAGGTGTCAGTCTGTGTCACTCCAATGTTAAACGACTCCTTTTGCTCAAATGTCATGTCCCATATCTTTGGAGTTGATCCACTGAATATCACCCAGCTTTTATTCGAGCCCATTATTTTCTTATGAACCCATGTTAGCCCATTTAAAAAAGGCCACCCCAACCTGGCGTTCCAATTATAATATCTACATTTCATACTTACACTGTTTTAGGAATAGGAGTACAATAATTGGGCAAAATAAATAAACTTTTAACTTGAATTGGTGGGGTGCACCAGGCCCATACTGTAGTGCAACATATGGTCGACGCACGAAAGCCCAAGCAGCAAGCTGCTTTAATGAGCCTTCCCCCTACAAAAATTAATTTAATATCATGTGGACCGTTGGCCCACGTATCAGATATTAAACTGATAAGAACAGATACTACACTTGATCTTAGCCAAAAGGCCGAGAAAGGTATGCTTTACTAATTGTTGGGCTGTCGTTTTTATATTCCACGTCTCTGGCGTTTTTCAATTTGGCAGACGATGTGGGAAATAGAATAAGAAACTCCGCAGGTTTCGTTTCTTCTTCATAGCCTTGATCACTTTGCAGAGCTGAAGTGGAGCAATAACCTTAGCTATAATTTGTCCTTTTTTCTCTTGTATAATTTCCTTAAACTATGATTGAAAACGATCACCAATAAACTAGAATAAGAAGCTAAATTAGGAGAAAAAACACCTGATCACAAAATCAAGAACCGTTCTTGAAACAAAGAGTGTGTTTTACTGTTAAAATTTTCAGAATTGGAACTTATAAGACGAGTACTATAATATTCGTCTTATACAATAACATAGGATGGGATAAGATATAATATTTAGGAAGGTTATTGCAGGTATTATTACAAGCGACTGTCTGAACAACTAGGCTCGAACAAAATAGTTGAGCATTTGTCATGTAAGCCAAAGTTACTACTTCTTGTTTAGTTTTATTCACAAATAACTATCAATATGCATACTTCCACATCCCTTTGGTGATAAAAAATACAAGACTCCCATTTTCTTAAAAATCCTACATTTCTTTTTAAACATAGCATTTATTCAAAATTTTCTTGATGTTGAGGTACTAACATTCCCTTCGTGCCAAATTTATGAGAGAGAAATAAAAAATAACAAAACAACACGCACAATTTACGTGAGTCGGCATAAACTTGGCTACTCTACATGCTGTTGCAAATCTTTCAATAAAAGAAGAAAAATATACAATGTTTACAACACTTACAACTCAAGAAAATTGCTTTCAATTTTTTCCTCACTCAACTCTCTTCACTTTACCGTACAAAAAATACAAAATGGGGTATTGTATTTATAGACCTAACAAATCCATTTTCACACGTTTTTACTATATAAAATTTCAACTGCTTTATCACACGTTTGTCAAAAGGTACAATCTTCTTTGATAAATGAATGATAACAAAATTAAAAAATGATCAAATAATTGGTTGTTGAGCCACTTTTTTTGACATTTGATATCTGTTCGTACATTTTTCATGATGTGTACAGGAAAAGATGTATATTTTTGAATCCGTAATAACAAATGTAATTAATTCTTGTTTCAATTTTCGATTTCAATTTGAAATTCTTAAAATTAATTTTTCTTTTGTTACGGTTTAGTAAAGACTATATTAAGCTTTACTAATGACTACTGATGGACTTTAATATATATCAAACAAATATGCGTTTGAAAGCATTGACTTCATATAAGAATGTTTATTTCCCATTACATAAATTCAACGCTATTTATTTATTTATTTATTATTTTTGGGAAGAGGGTTGTCAGTGCCATGCTTGTTTGGCAAAGACAACTAAATGTAATCTAATAACATCATTAGTAATAATTTTGATGTTATTCATATTTATAAACTCTTCATATATACACATTTTGGAAAAAAAATTGTAGAAACTTTTTCAACAATTTTCTATTTGTAGAAAAATTGTTTTTATTGACATTCTGGTATTTCTATTCAAGATGATTTGAGTAATTAAATAAAAAATATAATCTCTCATATGACATTATCAATAAAAACATGTCATGAAAAATCAAATATCTATTATACAATATAAGAACTTTGATCTACTAACATATTTTATTTTTATTTAAAATATGAAGATTAGTATTTTAATCTATAATTAAAGAATAATTATATTGATCCATGTGAAAATTAGCATTAAATAACTTAACCTTTTTTTTTTTTCATGAGATCCCCTTTAGTTTTTTATACGCAAAGCAATAGAGTGTCAGGGGGACACTAGGTTCCTTTAGAGGGACGCTGGTTTTCTTCGGTAGTTCCTCTTGGCTCAGTATAAATCTCTTGGAAAATATTAAAATATCACAATTTAGAATAATTTAGACGTAAGGAGAAGAATTTATTTATATTGTAGAGAGGTAGATAATTACCTTGTATAATATATCTTCTTTTTTTTTATTAGGATATCAAAATTTCAAATTTTTTAAAATATTATTTTTTCAAAACTATATATTTAAAAAACTCTTTCAATTGTTGCCTTAAAATGACCCATATCCGTATTTAAGTCCAATATGTCACAATTTGGTCCAACACATTCTAATTTGATTTTACACTCAATCACATAAAAAAATATGATGGTATCATATATTATTTATATATTTAGTAAAAATGTACATGTTATTAAAATATTCTACATTTATTTGGTAATTATTACTTTGAAGGACTATAAAATTATGAAAAATAAAGTAATGAATATGCGCAAGGGTGATGATATGAGTTTGTCATTATCTTTGTGATTTGTCTGTCAGTTCTTGTTAAAAATCAAATAAGATAAGAATTCAGGTATTTATATGCAAGTTTTATCCTAATCAAAAGTTAGGATTAAGTCCGACCTTGAATGATGAAATCCGCCCAATATAATCCACATAAATAGTATTTTATCATCAGCTTCATACTTAATTATTAATTATTATGAGGTAATTAATGTTTTGACTTACGTTTTATATTTATTATAATCGGTATCGTCAACTTATTACTAATTCGAAAGATCTGTTTCGAAATTCACTCCAACAAATTTAAAGTATGTTTTTGTAATAGGTCAATTCTAGAATCTTAACAAACTTATCAGGTCGTGGACAATTTTTACTCGAAACTTGCAGCAAATATTGATTCCTAAATCAAGTAAGATGATTATTGTTTAATTTAATAAATAACAAAAGTTAAGTTGTGTGTTATATACTTTTTTTGAAAGATACAAGCATATTATATCCTTTTTTGAAAACCATATTCCCCATGATCGACAACTTATAAGCATCGTGAAAGAAAAGTGAAAAGAAATCTATCTAGTGAGTATAATAGAAGATGAATAGGCGGGTGATCTGAGTGGAGAGAGAAAAGAAAAAAAGAAAGTGATGTGAATTGGTAACTCAGAATTTTTCTCTATAAATCGTCCCTTTTAGAATAGAGGACCATAGAAATCCTATTGATTGCAACCATTTCTAGACCTTTGGAAAAAACAAGCTCTTGTCACAGCTTCCATATAAGCCGAGGATAAGTGGTCCTATAAGAGTCTTGTTCATGTTAAATTGTACTTTGCTCTGGTAGACTTATAGTGAGGTATCGATGATCATTTTCAAATATCGTTAAATAAAATGAGAGTACTTTCAAATCTCGTATACCTGTATTGAGATATTGACGATCATTTTCAAATATCGTAAAATAGAATGGGATAGGGTGAGACAAATAAAGACGCGAATACTTTCCTACCTTCTTGAGGATTCCATTTACGAACACAAAATTTATGTGCTATACTGAATAGAATTAAGTAAAAAAGTATTTTCTTCTTGTAAGACTCATATAAACTTCAAGGTGTATGGAGAACTTTAAAATGTATAAATTCCATATTTGATTTTTCAATAAGAGACTTTATTTAACTTTAAACGATCCAGTCAAAAAACACTTCTCTCCAATGCGACCAGTCGGGCCAGAAGCGAGCACAATGCATATCTTTCCAAAAGACAAGGGGTATTTTGCCTGTATATATGCATATCTCAAACAGAGAACTGCAATGTTATATATAAAAAATTCCAATTTGTTTGAACCCCAATGCTTTATCAATTAATTAAATCCACTCATTAAGAACCAACTCCAGCTACGTTTTTGAAACTCTAAATTGATATTATTTTATTAACTTCTTTTATTAAAATGACAATAGCTTTGTCTGTAATGGTAAAGACAATGCAAACTACTAAGGTGACATGAACATTTTTTTTTTTTGGGGGGACCAATTTCCCCATATTTATTAAGAAAATTTTGTAATAATAACATCTCAACCACACATAATTCTCGAAGAAATTTAGTACAGTAAAAAATCCAAATTCGAACCTCAAGTATAATTTTGCTTTTTGGTAGAAATGAAAGAGAAAAAAAGAAAAAAGAAAAGAAAAGAGATATTCATTTGTCTCCAGGATACATAGAATCGCATCAGATGGGAAATCACTTGCAATAAGTCTGTTGCCAATGCAGAAACCTTCTTTTGCCAACTGACCCAGAAACCCCAAGGAGCCAATAGGAATTTTCTTTTTTTAACAGCAAGTCTATATTATACATCCACCACCAAAGTAAAAGCAAGTGTAGTTGGTACAAGATCCATACATCATTTGGAAAGAAAAAAGCCCAAAAAAAAAAAAAGAAAGAAAAAAACAAGAAAAGAAAGAAAGGACAGCCAGATCAGTCAAAAAGCCAAATGGTTCCCTTCTTTGGTGCATCTTCACTAGTAAGCTTCTTGCTCTCCCTGTGTCAACAATATCAACAAATCTTTGTTAAATGAATAAATTAAATAGTATTTTTATAATTAGGACAGCAAAATTAATGAAACAAAGAAAAAATGCTTAGAATTAATGTATATATACCTTCTTGGTGGTTATAAAATCGACGAATTTGTTCTTGCCCTTTCCATGAGGGGATTTATGTAAATGTGCACCTCCATATTTCTTGATCACCTTTTCTCTAACGAATTTTTCATAAATGAAAGCAGCCCCTCTGAACTGAGGCAGAACCAACCATGCCACAAAGGCTAGCTTCACATCGTACCATATTGGTATCCTGCAAATGATCAATATTTTTTTTTTTTTAATTTTTTATATTAAAAATACAAACATGGGTAACATTAAAAAGAAATAAAATAGGAATTATATTGTCTTTTGTTATGTAATAGGTACCATTCCAAGAGAGGTTGAAGCAGCATCTCCACGAGTGTAAGAAAGGAATACAAAATCCAATAAGCAAGCCACTGCTCATCATCTAATTTTGATGTGCTTTCTATTGCCACCACTGATGCATACCTGAACCAATCAAGATTAATAATCAATCACCAACTACCAGAGACGACTGAGCCAATTGGCGGGAACTCCAATTTTTTTTTTTTTTTTTCTCACATTAAGATAAAATTAAAATATTTTGCCCCTAAAATATTAAAAATGTTCTTTTATTTATTCCAATATTTATTTTCTGGCTCCTTCCACTCTGCCCACGAATAAATTTTGATATACAATATTTAACCCATAAACTACGAACACAAACCAAACACACAGTGTGTATCATTCAGGGTTCAAACACTTGAATCCTGGCGACCAAGACCACAAATTGACTCTGCCCACCACCATAAACAGAAAATTCATACAATTCAAATATAAGTTAAATTGATATATACAGAAAAAAAATTATGATGGATAGAAGAATACTTGTAATTAAGCTACTTACAGTGGATAGAGCAGCATCACCCCAGGCCTGCAATAAGTCAATTCATGCACAATTACTCATTAAATAGGTTTGGTTTATAAGATTTTGCAGTAAACTTTGCCCATCCAAAACAAAACCAAAGCAAGAAAAAGTGAAGTTACCCGGCTATGGAATGAAGGTAGGTAAGCAAAGTCCAGAAACGACCCATTCTTGTAAATGCTGAGTTATTATGTTATGGGGTAGATGAAAGATCAGATCGAGCAAAAGGGCAGTGATGATAATGAAGATTGCTTTGCAATGAGAAAACTGTTTCACACTTTACTTAATATTTATAGTATGGGTTTAGGACAAATGAAGATGGATGCCTCATGGCTCACTTCTCTTCTTTGTACCTTAAAGAAAAAATTAAAAAAAAGGAAAGGTATAAGAGGACACGTGGCGAGATGGGCCAGTGGCATCAGATTCTGCTTAAACGTGGCAAACTAGGTTTAGCACCGGCCAGATCAGTACTCATCATCGCATTTATTTCCATTTTCACATTAAAATAATATAAGTTTTTCCTTTAAAAAAAAAAAAAGACTTTAGTTTAATATAACGATGTAAATTGATTTTATGAAGACATTGTGTAGGTGCTTTTGTGCTTTCCTCCAGACACAAGCCACGTGTTGCAGTTTTTCATGCACAAAGTCGGTGACACGTGGCCACAAGTTGAGAACCCAAGTAAATAATCATGATACCAGTTTCTTGTGCTTAGTCTCTAATCTATGTGCACAGTTAATGACATTAAATGAAACAGTGGGGTGGCCTGTCATTAACTGAAACAGGGGGGTGGCCAGAGGCGACCAACCCACCTAGCCTTGGAGAAGATGTACCCCTATTCATATGCACAAGAAAAGTTATATCCATGCAAGGTGGCCAAGATGATGAAAGAGGATTGTACGATGTATCATGTTTTAAGTTTGAATTCATATTTAATATTTTTTTCGTCATATTTGTCGTACTAAATTTATTTAATACAATTTATTTTATTAGTGTAGTTTGTAGGTTATTCAATAATTTCGATTCCCGTCATAAAAAAAAAAAATTAAAAAAAAATAAAATGCCTCACCTTTATTTATTTTGATTTTTAGTTTAATGTTATCTTCCAATTTTATTATTTTTGTCCGCTCATTTTATAGGAAATAAATAGTCAAACTAACATTCACTTAAATATAAAAATAAAATTAAAAAAAATGAGTTATGGGTTTTTCTAGTAAGTGAAATTTTCTCCACTCCCAATTACTGGAAGAAAAGGTCCGATCTAGCATAGACAATTATATTAATTGAATCACTGAGTACATAAAGTCAACATACAAAGTAGGCGTTCACGTTCACACCTTGTATCATTAATACATCTAGGCCATTGGAGTCAAGGGTATACTTAAAAGGAATAACCATTCCCAAACTAATCATCATTGATGAAAGTATGAATTTAGCAATTCTTTTTTTTTTTCTACATCAATTTAGTCATTTTTAATCAATTAAAAATGAAATTATAATATTTTTAATAAAAATATTTGATAAAATTTAGAAATGACAATGAGTCAAGTTGAATCGTATTTCTCAAAATTCGACCATTCAAAATTTTTATGAACTCAAACCCCAATTGGCCCTAAACGTGAGTGTCAGTAGGTTGGATCTATTATACTTGATATATAATTTTTTAAAAATAATATCACCATAAATTTTTAAATATGAGAAAATAATATTATTAACAAATAATTAATTATTTAACTTATATATACATGTTTTATTTTTTAAAGATTTAAAAATTCAAATATAATTGTTATATTTATACATTTAACTATTTATTAATTTATATCATTATCTTAATTTATAAAAGTAATATATTTATATTTTTTTATGAGTATATATATAATATACATATATATATCACGTAAATACATACATAATATATATATATATATATATATATATATATAACATTTTAAAGAATTGGGTTTGGGTCACGATCAAGCCTCAAGATTCATTTATAGTCAAAACTTATTCCAAGCGAGGCAAGTTCGGGTAGCCTACTTTTATCAAAATCGATTGTATTCATAATAAAATTGAACTAACATAAAAAATATTATAATTTTATGCATTATTTTTTTTAACTATTTATCTGAATCCAATCAATAATAAAAAAAAGAATATAAAATAATTATATGTGTTTTTTTTTAATGAAAAAAATATTTATATTAGTACGAGATATTGTCTATATATATATATATATAAATTAATACTGACTAAAATCCTAACAAACCTACTATGCATAATCAAATAATAATTTTATTCTATAAATGACTGAAAGGTAATTTAGTTATCAAAAAATAATTTTAATTCATTTTTACTATTCATTTCTAATTACTAATTATGGAATTGAAATCAAAGAATGACGATTTCATTCATTCTCTATTCCTTATATATATCTATCAAACGTGAGAAATGATATATTCATATTATTTATTTCTAATAGTCATTTCAATCTTAATTTCATTTTCTTCCTATCTAATTATATTTGTGCATACCAATCACCCAAAAAAATATTTTTTACTCTCAAATCAGATTAGAAACAAAGAGGCAATTCACTAGCATGAATATAGTACTTGTGATTTGGTCAAGGTGTGGATACAATTTTATAACTATATTTGAAATTTTTGGTGAATCTTTTTGAGAGATGCAACGAAGATATTGCAAACCCAACACTCAAACATGTTGGGAAACTTGAAACCAATTTGTAAGCAGCATATAAGGTTATTTTCAAAAAGAAAATGGCATAGAGGTTGCGAGACATGGATGGAAAGGAGTTTCCATGGTTATTGACTATTCAATCACTGGCATCCTATGTATAAGAGTCTACGTAATAAAAGAACAACTTTGAATACTTGCCTGAAAAATTCAAGCTCAACATAGTCGATTCGAAAGAGATCGACCTCAAATATGGCTGATGTAAAGAACGATACTAAAGACTCGTCTGAAAAGACAAGCTTAACATGGTCAAATGACCTGAAAACTTGTCTGAAAAAGATGAGATTCTGAAAAAAAAAAACACTCCAAAGACTCAAAATTTTAAAAAATGAGGACAATAAGTTTAATTTGAAAAAGATGATCAGAAGACTCGTTTGAAAAAAAATAAGATCAACATAGTCGATTTGAAAAAAATAACATGTTCGATCTAAAAAGACCCCTTAAAAAGGATAAGGTCAATGTGATCAATCTAATAGAGATAACCTCAAATACCTAGATATAAAAGATAGAGTTAATATGATTGATTTGAAGAAAAAAATCATAACATGTTGGATCTAAAATGATGATCCTTAAGAAAAATAAGGTCAACATAAAAAAGATAGTTCCGAAAACTTAGTTAAAAAGGATAAATTCAATATGATTGATCTGAAAAAGAACGACTTCGAATACTTGTCTTGAAAATAAGGTTAATATGATTGATTTTAAACAAAGACGGCTCCAAAATACTTCTAAAATTTAAAATTGTGAGTTTAAACATGGCCACAACAGTATGTAAAATTGCAACTGTAATTATTCTTTGTGCGGATGAAAGAATATTATTTATGATACCATTTTCATAAAATAAGAAAATTTAAAAATATTTACTTAATTCGCGTAGCTAGATATACCTATAACTATATCTATATCTATGAAAAGGCGATGTCATTATTCTCTAAACAAAATTATAAAGATAGAAACTAGTTAAGCAATAGGGTAGTTGAGTATTTATTTAAAAGTCTACACCACATGATGCATGGTTCTCTTATTCTTATTCGGACCATGTATTCTATTGTTGTTGCAGTTTCATCACATGCTCGCGTTGAAAACTGGTGACCAATTTGATTCAGTCACAAAGATTTGTCCAAGAAATTAACCTTTACCTTCTTTTTTCAATCTCAGCTGAGAATTGCCAACCAAATAAATGCAAGATGGATCTCTTTGACTGGGTATAAATCCCAACCTACTTTGCTTAGAATGAATTTTTAAATTTGTAAATGGATTCGGGTTGGGCTTTTGTTTTTATTTTCAAATTCGTCCCTTTTAATTTTATATTTATTTATTATTATAATTTATATATATTTATGTAATATTTATTTTAAAAGAATTATCTTTTTAAAAAAATTAGTGGTGTTAATTTAAAAAAATATATATTTATACTTGTAAAATGAGGGTTTAACGAGTCTAAACCAAATTCAATGAGTATGAGTTCGAGTCTGGATCAGAATCCAAATTCATAAAAATTTTAATATCAAATTTTGACAAATCTATTCTAACATGGTTCCTAATTTTTATTCAATCCAAAATTAGGTGGTTTTACCATATGCCATGAGCGAACCATTCTCACTTCATGTAAATTAACAATAAGATCCTATTATAATAAAAAATGAGTGACGCATTCTAATTGACATTGTCCAAAAAATAGAACACCCAACTATTTTAGTTGGGCTTAAATCCAATATCACATGTCACGGGGGCCCTATTAATAGAGGCGTTAATGTCAAGAATAAATTGGTACCTCTAACTTTATCTTTCACACAAATATCAACAAGGCTCCCTCTTTGTTGTAGCGATATGGGCAGCTGGGTTGGGTCTCCCTCCACTGAGGAGTTTTTTAAAATTCCGTATATATGCAGTTGAAAATTCTGACTCCAGGAATGCTTGCACACTAGCCTCCAAATGTAGTACTTTATCTATCTGAAAATAATTACTTTATTGCTACAATATGGAGTCAATTTTTTTTTTTTAAATTTTTTAACTACTTGATAATTTTAGTTAGGAATGATAATAGGTCCAATTTGAATCGAATTTGTCTCGATCTAAGATTCGATCAGTTAAAATTTTTAAGGATCCGAACTCAAGTTTGTCTCGATCCAAGATCTGATCGCTAAAATTTTTAGAATCCAAACTTAAATCCGCCTCAAAACCGAATCTAATGAATAAACTAGTTACACCCATTTTATTATATAAAATAAAATAAAAAAATATACTTTTTACAAATAATATTATTAAAACTTTATATATATATATATATTTATAAAATCATATAAATATATATAATAAAATTTAAAAAAATAAAAAAATAAACAAGATCATATCTGAGTTGGGTCGAATTTAAAAATATAAAATACATAATTGACCCAAACCCATTTATATTAGTAAAATCCACCCTAAGTAGGATAGATTCAGGATGGAATTGGTTTGAAATCGCATTTTTACCATTCCTATTTTCTATGTAACTAGACTTTCAAATCTTATCATTTGTTATGTTACTTAATGCTATAACTCAATTACTTCTTAAACACTGGATTCTGCAATTGCATTAGAAAAAATAATAAAATTAATTGACCAATTGTAGGAAGAAAATTATTGTGGAGGAGGTAGTATATCCCTTTCATAATTCAAATAAATCAAGTCAGGCCCACAATTCTATAAATGCATATATGCATATATATATATATATATACAATTATAGTATGGATTAAAATATGCAAATATACTATACATATTTCACCAATAATTTATGCTCCAAAATTGATCCGCTAGAAATGATGCATGCAAAAGAGTTATTAAACCGCATAACTCTCTCTACTTTTCCGTGTAAGCCAGTAATGGAGAGGTCTCCGTTTTCTTCCCCACCCACAAAAAGTGGTTCAACAGCCAACGCCCATTCCCTCCTTTGAAAAGTTTCAACTTAATCACACGTTTGGATAATTACATTTTTTTCCATTTCTTCTCAACTTTGATTTTGACTTTAACTTTTCAACGTGTCTAATCTTTCCAATAAGTAGATCACCTACTAACTTTCAAAATCTTGTCTTGCAGCACAGCAAAATTGTCTATCTAGCTAGCCAGCAAACAAACAGCACCTACACAGTTTCTTGAATTTACATATTTTCTGTTTGCTGATTGATGAAAGTTTAGCAGCAAGAATCACACGAATTATGGCCCTGATGCAAAATGCTGCCCTCCCTTTTCGAGAAGACTTGTGTTATGCAGAAAGAAACCATGATTTTACGGGTTTCGGTCCGTTTCGACAGGTTGGTCTTGTTGGGGGTTGGAGGAGGAGAACATGCGTGAAGATGAAGGCAAACACGAAACTGAATGTCGATACGGTTAATGGGAAGAAAGTGAATGGGATTCATGTTGATGGGATCCCGTTTTTGGACAAAAGGAGTACTGAATTGTTGAAAGATGGTAATTATGAGGAGCCGAATCATGAGTATTTGCTAGGCAGGTTTGTGGGGGATAGGTTTGTGTACAGGCAATCCTTTGTTGTCAGGTCTTATGAGATTGGACCTGATAAAACAGCCACAATGGAAACCCTCATGAATCTTCTCCAGGTTGGTAATTTGTTATTCTTTATTTATTAAAAAAAAAGAAAAAAGAATTCATGTTATCCGGAGTTGTTGATTTCAAGATTTGGCCATGAATGCAGGAGACAGCTCTGAATCATGTGGCGAGTGCAGGGGTGGCTGGAAACGGGTTTGGTGCTACCCGTGAGATGAGCATCAGGAAACTTATTTGGGTTGTCACCCGTATTCACGTACAAGTCGAGAAATATAGCTCTTGGTATGTTTTACTTGTGTCATTTCATTTCATTTCTTTAATAATCGTTCCTGCACGTGCAAGAATCATGCACGAAGCCGATATGTAAACATAATTCTTCAAATTCAACAAACAATATCAAATCACATTATAGTCCTCAAAGAAACACGAAAATGATTGGAAATGTATCCCTCGAATTGAATGTTTTGCTTGTAATAGTTAGTAGCTTCAAAGTTACATATAATGCAATGAAAATTTGTTGACAGGGGAGATGTTGTGGAGATAGACACTTGGGTGGATGCAGCAGGTAAAAATGGGATGCGCCGAGACTGGATAATTCGAGACTACAACACCCAGAAAATCATAACCAGAGCAACCAGGTTCATCTCCAATTAGTCTGCATCAAATCACGCAGAAAAAAGAAATCAAAATTGAAGTCCATTTTCATGTTTTTTTCTTTTTTACTGTGCAGTACATGGGTGATCATGAATAGAGAAACAAGAAGGTTAAGTAAAATACCAGATGAAGTGAAAAATGAGGTCCAGCCTTTTTACCTCAATAGAGCAGCCATTGCAAGAGAAAACACTGACAGCGAAAAGATTGAAAAACTTACTGATGAAACTGCTGAGAGAATCCGAACTGGATTGGCTGTGAGTTTATTATATATTAGTACACTACTCTTAACTTCATTTCTATAGTACAATAATTTATTGATATCTAAATCATCTCAAATCTTGGCATGATCCAGCCCCGATGGAGCGATATGGATGCCAATCAACACGTAAACAATGTCAAATACATCGGATGGCTTTTGGAGGTACGTCGACCATTAATTTCCTCATGAAGTATGAAATTTCTCAGCTGATTCAATCATTAAGGAAAAAGAAAATGATTTAAGAACTTTAAACCCATTTCACGCTCTTGTCAAGTCGAGGTACAGTAAAATCCGATCCAATTTATTGTAATAGATTAATTAATGACTTGGTTAACTGTATTCTGAAACACGAAAAAAGAAATCATTGGTCAAAACTTTGGTACAATAAGCCAAGTTTGCCAACTTGAAATATGGATCTTGGCAAATTACATTTTCACAATCCATTATTCCTAAAGTCATATATAATATCAGCACCAAATTTGAGAAAACTGAAAAAAAAAAGTTCCAACATATTTACGTACAGAGTGTGCCCATAGATGTCCTGGAAGATTATAACATGACAAGGATGACCTTAGAGTACAGACGTGAATGCCGTCAGTCCAATGTGCTGGAATCCTTAACAAGCATGAAAGCAAAAACAGGTGAAGAAGAAGAAGACAGGCAATTTACTGAAAATAGTGGCACAGAAGATTTAGAATGCACACATTTGCTGCGAATGGAAGCCGATCAGGCGGAGATCGTTCGAGCAAGATCAGTGTGGCAGTTAAAACAACAAGATCAGTTGATCTGATCTCTTTTTTTTTTCCCTCCATTTTTTTAGCTTTTTCTGCTGAATAATTGATGAGTGTTTCTTTGTGTTTATATATACTGTAACTTTTGATATTTTTTTTTATATTATTTATTGATATTTTTATGGGCTTTTCAAGAATGTGGTAGCTATGTATAAAATTGGGATTATGTAGAATAGGGGATCTAAAATCTACTTATTTATAGAGGTACAAGTTGATTTATGTTCTCGTGACAAGCTTCAATGATGATGTTTGATTTCTTCTACCCTGTTTTCTTTAAGTCTAAATAATCAGTTCGGATCTATATAACAAAGTAATGTTTCATCTTCTAAATTAAGTGTATATGATACAAAACCTTATAATACTCTAATATCTGAGTTGAATTTCGATCATTAAACTTAAATGATTAATTATCAAATGTAACATATGTTAATTGAACTATTGGCGCTCAAATCACATCAACACAATAGAGACTGAGGAGACAATTTAAAACTAGGAATGAAAACAAACGAGTCGAGCTGTCTTAAAAAAATTTAGGCTCGACATCATTGGGCTTGAATTTTCTGACTCAAAGAAAATTTAGGAAACGTAATAATTTCAAAAAATCTTTTCCTGAAAATCAAAGTGACGTTAAAACATGGCTAATACATTGGTTCCTGTGAATTGTGTATATCATAATCCATAAATGGGCTCCCAGTTACCTATGTCCCTAATTTCCTTCGAGTATTTAAATTTTATATTACAATTTTGTATTTATTTGGGCTCACACAATGTGTATATTTATGGGAATGAATAAATTAATAAAAGTAGAAAATATATATTTAATATATATAACATGAAATTTAAATTAGAAAATTCGAACTGCATAGTGAGAGATTGTCAATTGCTATGGTGTGTTGGGTTTGACCAAGACTGTTTTTTGGCCCAATTGCCCAAATTCTTTCTTTTTTGGTGAGGATTGTTATTCTGATTTCTAACAAGTCCATTGTGCTTCTATTATTTCAATTCTATTGTAGTCTTCGTCATCAATCTGTCCTTACTTATTTATAATGATTCTGGAGTGGAGCTAATTCTATTTTTTCTTTCTTTTCTTTTTAAAAGAAAAAAGATGAATGTCATTTTTAATTAAAAAGTAAAAAGAAAAGAGAAAAGACCTAACTGGAAGGACCATAATGTGGTGGAGCGAGGGACCAAGAAGAGAAAGAAGTCTTGGAAAAAGGACTTTCCTAGAGAAAAGAGGGATTGGATTTCGTATTTACTGAATATGGACACTTCATATTCAGATTTCTTCCAAATACTACTAGTCCACCAACATGTCACCAAATAAATAAATAATGTATCTCCTTCCATTTCCAACACTTTTGAACAATCAAATCCTAAATTCTGCGCCTTAAGTTGCATTTAAATTGAGGAATTTGAATTTAAGGGAGTTAGAGCTAAGTACGACATTCTTATCTTGCATCGGGAAATGAGTTTTACATCAATTTGTATAGTGGAAGTTTCTTTATTCTCATTGGCCTCCTCCTTAGTAATCAATTTTTTTAAAGATGAATTGAGCCCATGGCATAAAAGGCTCTCCTTGTTTCCTTGGAAAATGGGGGAAAAGGAAAAGAATGAGAGAGAATATTTTCTTAAAAACTTCTCCTAAAAAATAATGTTTTTCTTGATCTTCCATGTGTTTGGTAGTATGTTACATTTTTTCTGAAAAATAGCTATAAATCTAATATTTTTACTAAAATTAACAAGAATGAAATGACAAACACATAATTGTTTAAACAACTAACTTAAATAAGAATTTTTACAAATTTGTTATTGATGGGCCCAATCATCTAGCCCAAGGTAGGGTATCTTTTCTCTTATATATTTTATTGGACCAATAAAATAATTATGAAAAATATGAGGCAAGAAGGAATTAAATGAAGTCACAGTTACATCTATAAATATACCAAGAATACATCTCCCACCAATATAATGTGACCATTTACGAGAATTTTGTATATTTTGGAGTATCGCACAAATCATTACCTACCCTTCTACATAATACCTAGTTTCACTCAATAATTGAGATACGCTAACTTGATTACAGTCAGTACCTTCTCTCTTTGGTTTCTCAATCTTTTGAGAGTTGTGTTGGCTTGAGCTTAAGACGATTTTAACTAGAGAACGTCTTGGCTCCTATAATGCCTGTCCAAAGGATCCATATCCACTCCTAAAGAATGACATGTTGGTGGACTCAACCTGTGAGCTAATGAGCTTTTTAGATTTCTTTTCAACACTACAATCAAATATTTATTGTAACACCCTAATTACTACACAATTATATATATAATATAATTTAATATGAGAAAACTTGTGTGTATGTATGAATTTTTTTTTTCTTTAACAACATAATAAATAATAAGCTATTTTTCTTACTTACAAATTAATATATATATATATATACCTGTAGAGGACCTATAACAATCATAACATTTATATACTCATATACATAAAAATTTTAAAAGTAACACAGTACAAATCTCAAAATTTAATACAGTAGACTCAAAAATTAAATAAGTTAACAATCAACCCAATAGGTCGTCATCCATGTACATTGATCCTCAGAATCCGTAGGAGTTCCAACCGCTCGCTCAGTAAGTCCATGACTTCAAATATCATCAAACTTACTTACAATACATGAATTACGTGAGCTAATGATCAGTAAATAAAAATCAAGCATGCTAAAGGGATAATCCAATATAAATGTAATGCATTGCTATGAGATCATGACAAGGATGCAAACTTATGCATAAAAATAGTTCATTCAAAATTATTTTTCATCACTGGACTCTTGGCCCACCTACTATGTACCGGATCGAGCTCTCAACAATATCAATAATTATATGACCATAAACAGATCGACACAATCTGGGGCCATCTCCTGGGATCACCAGATGTCCACCCTCTCATAACCACCAGAGGCACATCCTCTCATGACCACCAGAGGCACACCCCCTGTCAACCTCTATAATCCTTCGAAAAGTAATACTCACAGCGCCCCAAATATTATATAAATAAGCCACACACGGGCTTCAGTACACTACTAATGGCCAACCAAAATATTTTTTTTTTGAAAATAATGTCATGCATGCCAAAAACCTCAACTATGAACACATGTTATGTATAGACATGTAAAAGCTGATGAATGACATGTCCAATGACACAATAGATTATATGTTCCATCATTCAAGCAACATATACACTATAAGATATGTATAATACTCATAATACATACATCAAGACACAAATATCACCTTTAATATAGATAATGCACGAGATACTATGATCATGCATTATAGTTGTAAATGAATTTTCACTTATCTTTCACCTTTGATATTGGTTGGTTATCGTAAGCCTACCAAATTTAAACATTACTCTTCAATAACTGTTTAATGAGTATAGTGCGAGTAAGAGTCGATCACACGAGGATCAAGGCTAATTGATTTACTATCGACTCAACTAATTAAAAATTTTAATTTCAAAATTACTAACTTAAAACTAAAAATTCAACAAGCAAACTCTAAAAATAAACTACAAATGATTGGGGGGGGGGGAGGGAATTGAGTTGATTAACTAAGTCACATAAATTAAAACTAATGAAAATATAAATCAATCAGAATCAAAACAACAATCAACAATTGATTAAAGTAGGTTGAGGTTTCATTCGCCACTACTAGACAATGAGTTCTAATTTTATATCAATATTATGAACAATTTGCCAATGAAATTATCAATTGTAGGTAATAACAAGCTCTACTACCCAAATCTTTTCTTAGTTTCTCGTTAGATAAAATAAGCTTTCTATCTAATTTTCTACCCACCAAATAACCTAGAACAAGCTTTCTAGATTTAATCTAATGGATGCATTAAAATAAAAAAGATAGATTGATCTAAGCAACAACCACAAAAGCTCGGGTCATTTAACTTATGTTATATTTTCTATTGTAATTAACAAAAATATCCCATAATTATTAATCATAATTTGATACACATGATTAGAAATTCAAAACAATTACGGATTTAAAATCTCTAATTTAGTTATAGGGAATTCTCAAACCCGATTTGGTTGCACACCCAAACAAAGCAAGAAAATACTTATAAGACATTAAGTATAGAAAAACATAAACAACCTCAATTGAAAAATTGATCAATAATATCAAACATTCAATTACAAAAACTCATGTTTAGGGCATTGAAGTCAACCTCAATCAATAAAGAAGTTTAGCCTAACATGATAAGAAATAATAAGAGAATAAAAATTAGCAATATTGGCAATTAAAGAAACTTATTGATTGAAGAAGATAGTTGAGGTTGATGGTAAATTATGGATGTCTCCTCCTCCAAGCCTCTTTCACTTTTTCTTCCTTGATGCTCCAAAAATCCTAAGAGTGTTTTCAAAATATGAATGATGTAAAGAGTGAGTGAATTTGAAAATTGATATTTATGTTGAGATGATAGTGCCCTTTTATAAAGTGTGAGATGGTGATGTGATTTGGTATAAAGTGTGTAAGATGTATTGCGTATTTTGTGTAAAGTGAGGAAGGTGTGTTGTACATTTGATGTAAAGTGTGAAAAGTGTGTTGTGCATTTGGTGTAAAGTGAATAATGTGTGTGGTATGATATATGTATCTAGTGTATACATATCACAAACATGTGCCAAAATGTGTAAAGTATTGCCACTTGCCACCATTCCAACCAAAAACATCAGTTTTGTCACATAAATAGCACCTAGGCACTATAATATGGCGCTTAGGCCCCATATTTCTCGAAGAGAACAGTAAGCACGGTGTTTAGGCACAGATGCTATCATTTTTTTCTTCTCTAAAATGGCTATCTGACACTGTGTATCCCCTTTCAATTGATTTTTGACCTCTTTATAGGATGAATTGGCCTTTGGTGTCTTCATAAGAATTGTATCTCTATATGTTAGATATCTTTAGCCACTTGAATCAGATTAATATCACATTTGTGGAGAGAGTTATGCCAGATATACAAAGACTGTCATATCTGAAAGTTTCAGTGCATGTTTGACTCTTTAACCGAATTTTACTCTTTGAAATAAATTGAATTGGAAAACCTTAAAAACATGAAAGTTGTAAATACATCTATTAGAGTTCTAATAAGATAATAATCAGGTCAATTGAGCTTTAGATCAGATTTTTATGCTCAAAATACAAACATTGCCACAGTGGAACCGTGTCAATTTGACCCAAGAATGTTTCTTTCAACTTCGTTTTGACTCATTTTCGATCTTTTCATTCTCAAACTCCTATCACACACAAAACATTAATAAAAATCTATTATTAACAATAACAAAGCAAAGAAGACATATAAGAATTGATACAAATAAATATAAAAATATGCATTTATCAGATATCCTACTGAAGGTTAACAAGATTTTACTGCGTAACCTTAGATATAAGGCAATCTGTAAAAGTATAACGTATTAATTTTCATTCTTAATCAATAGGTTCCTATATCGAATCTCATATGAGATCTTAAATCTTAAATTTAATTAAGTAATAATCAAACTTTAAAATTTTATACTTTACCCTAATCAGAACCTTTTAAATACCTTAATTTCTCATCTTAAATTTATTTTAATATTATTTAATTGATATGTTATAATTCTGCAACCAATCCCTCAATTTAATTAACTCTGTCATCCAATTAATATAAGATAATGAAATCGAATATTTGTAACTAATTTAAAATTAAATTTGTATATTACTTATTATCTCATAGGTAGATAACTAGTTAACTTGAATAAAAAAAATTACACACTACACGTGTATACATATATGTGTATATATATATATTATACTACACACATATACTTATATATATATTTCGTACATCTATATATATATTAATATATATGTATATATGTATATATATATATTTCATACATGTATATATATATATTATATTTATATATATATAATCAATACATAATATTTTGATATTTATTTATAAACCCCCAAATTTATTTCTAGTAAGAATTTACACCCTCTTAATTAATATGATAATGTCCTTATTTTTTTTTTTATTACTATTATTGTCACTATTTTCTCTCTAATTAATTTATTTGCATAGTTTATCCTACATCGATAAATACAACGATGTCATTTTTCACTTATGTGTATCATAATACTATTTGATAGTTGACACCTAAATTCTTATATTTTAGTACCAACTCAACCAATTAGGTTAAAGAATCTGGAAACTGATATCAGTGACAACTTCAAAAGTTTAATTATTAAAATATCGTATAAAATATAATGTATTATAAAATATCAATTAAAATGTAAAAAACATATACACAACATGAAATGCATGAACTATATTGATCAGTTGATTAACGCGAGGCTCGGGTATTACACCTATGGAACTCAAAGACTAAGAAAATATAAAGTTTTTGTGATAGACATAGGAGTGTAATGTTATCGTCATGCCATTTAGCTTAAAATGTTGGAGTCACCTATCAAAGACTGGTAAACAAAATGTTCAAAGAACAAATAAGAAAAAAAATGAAAGTTTATGTTAATGATGTGCTGGTAAAAAGCCAACGAAAAGAGAATCATGCTCGAGACCTTGAAGAATGTATTAAGATTTTGAGATCATTTGGGATGAAACTCAATCCCACTAAGTGTACTTTTGGAGTAGATGGAATAAAGTTTCTTGATTTTATGATATTGAAAAGAGGAATAGAGGCAAATCTATAGAAAATAAAGGTGATCGTAGAAATGCAACCCCAAAAACAATCAAGGAAATGCATATATTGAAGGGGAGGGCAGTTGCCCTCAATAGATTCATCCGAGACTATTAGACAGAGGTGTATCCTTCTTTAAAGTACTCAGGAATATCAAAAACTTTGAATGAGGAGAAAACTGTAAGAGGGCACTTGAGGAAGTGAAAAGTTATTTGACTTCGCCCCTATTACTAAATAAACTAAAGTCAAGAGAGAAACAATTTGGCTATATAGCAGTCTCGATCGAAGTAGTAAGCATGGTATTGGTAAAGGAGAAGAGTGGGAACACCACTTGTTCTATTATGTGAGAAGAAAACTATAAGGAGTTGAGTTTAGATATCCCCCATATGCTATATCCCTCATCTCAATGATGTAAAACTTAAGACCTTACATCCAATCATACCTGTCAACTAGACTAAACAATTGTCTCTTAAAATAAGTACTATCAAGTCGAGACATATCCAAATGAATGGGGGAGTGAACGGTGAAGTTAAGTGAATACAAAATAGAGTATGATGTAATACTAGCCAATAAAGCCCATGGCTAATATGAAGCTTAATTGGCTAGTGGGAAGCTGGCTCTAACAACCAGAACACGAGTATACAGTGGCTCCTAGCTAGTTGTGAGTCAAATTTGAGGCTCTTGTGAAGCTGAGGAAGAGATGATGGCAAAATACTTTTCATTAATCAAATCACTGCAACAAGAGTGTGATGAGTTCTATCTTCAACAAATAACGAGGGCAAAAAATAAACAAGATGATAAATTAGCCACGTTGGCAAGTTCAATGGTTGTCGTATAAAGAAAAAAGATAATTTTCCTCTCTTTCATCAAGATAGAGATTGAAAAGAATAGCTACTATGTGGAAATGATGGATCTATAGCTAAAAAGATAAAATCATCACTTACTTACGAGAGCCCAATTAGCATATCAGAAAGAAACAATGTTGTTATGGATAAGAGCATCACATTTTCTAATGATAAATAGATAATTGTACAAAAGAGGTTTCTCTCATCTATATCTCAAATGCCTAAGTTTGAATAAGACAAACTATTTCTTGAGAGAAATCCATGAAGCGAGTTGCGAAAACTATCTTGAAAGAAAAGCATTACTGGGAAAGGCCTTGAGACAAGGTTTTTTTGTTCTAACCCACCATGCTAAAAAATGCACTCAACTTGGTGAAACAATGGCATAAATGTCAAGAACATGTAAATGTGTCACATATGCCAGCAACCTATTGCAACCTTTGGAAAATCCATACCTCTTTAGCTAGTAGAGAATGGACATCATAGGGCCCTTCCCCCAGCTAGTGAACAAAGGAAATTTTTTATGTTAGTAATTGATTACTATACAAAATGGGTAGAAGTCGAACCTTAAGCAAAAATCTATAAGAAAAAGGGGATGAAATTCATGTGGTAAAATATGATATGTCTATTCAACATTCTATGAATTCTAGTAATAGACAATGACACCTAATTCTAAAGGGCTAAATTTTGAAAATGGTGCCATGAATTGCCCATCAATCAATTTTCTACTTTCGTGTAAAGTGTATAAACTAATGGGCATGTTAAAGTAACTAGCCAAACTATTCTACAACACTTGAAAACTCATTTGCAAGAAGCTAAAGAAAGTTGGGTCAATGAACTCCCCTGCACTTTATGGGCCTATACAACTACCCTGAGAGCAAGCGTGAGAAAATCGCCCTATAATCTCACCTTTGGCAACAACGCCATCCTTCCCATAAAAGTTAGAGAAACTACTTAGAGGGTCAAATACTACGATCTCATACCAACCCTCAAGGCCTAAGGGTGAACTTAAATGTGGTTGCAAGGAGGTGCTAGACTAGAAATGTATAAGGTCAGGATGGCAAGATCTTACAATATTATACTCCAATTCAAAAAATTTCAAATTGGCGATCTAGTTCTAAGAAATATGGAATCTCCAAACTTATTGGGAAACTTTACTGAGGTTGCTATCAAACTTTCCTGATGTTAGATATAAACTAGTCCTAAAAGCATCAAGGCTCCTTCTTAAGGCAACCGATAAAAAATCTAGCCCCAGAACTATAAGAGAAATTCCCTCTAAGATTTGAAGCACTAAACATATGCAAATAACAACAGAAATAATAACCATCAATATTTTCCATAAACTCTACTAATGGGATATGAGGAAACAAGTACTGCAAAACAAAATAAAAATAAATTCCTAAAAAATTGTGAACTAGAGTACAAAATAAAAAATAAAAAATAAAAAAATATATATCTCAAAATTTCTTCTACATGTAAGGTATAAAATCTAAGTAAATAAAATAAACAAACCAACAAGCATCCCTAGTTGCATTATCCCCAAGAACATTCCCATCTGTAGGGAGTAACTCGCTCCCTCGAGCGACCATAGCAGCTTTAAGGGTCCTGAAGGGACTCTCCTCGATCAATACAGCCTCATCAGTCCCAAAGCAGTCATTATCCAAAACATCGGTATCTAGGAACATAAAGTCCTCCGTAGGAAAACGGCCTACCACCTTAAGCTTAATTCGACAATTCTGGATAGTCTGATTGTAGATAACTAAGAATTTTTTAATTTTAATTTTCAAAATTCGGAGGAATTCTCAAAAGTTACCCCACTTCTTCTTCTTAAGCTCCTCTAAGAAATTCTTCCCCCACCTCTGACTTAAAGAACTTTTTATTGGATAATACCTCATGTTGGAAGCCTTCCTTTCATCCATCGCGATCCTTCATCATTAGATCCATCTCCTTTTGCAAGTGGGATGACTCATTCTTGGACCTCTCCGTTCCTACCTCCAAGCAGGCTATTTCATGATGTGGATGCTCACCGCACTTAGCAATCTAAAAATTCAAGAAAAATATACTTCTACTTCTCGTGTGAAGATTTTTTTTTTTATTTTCTAAAGTATTATTTTATTAATTTTTAATATAAAATTTAAAGCACAATAAAGCCAAACTCCCACTATTAAGTCGCTAAAGCAAGCACGGATAATTAGAGCGCTATTATGTGATATACTTCGAGATAATAGTTGACAAGCAGGAAATTATGACCATTGATCTTATAGCATTGTTTATTTATTTTGATTTCTTGTCTTAAATATGTTTAAAATCTAATACATGAACAAATATAGGCTACATTTTATATCTTTGTTTGATTGGAACATATCATATTCATTAGTCCTTGCTGGAGTAGAAAAAAATATATGATTCCTCTTCACATATTATATAAATAGTGAATCTCCAAAGGTCTGAGGTAATAGATAAAATAGAATAATCAAATTGGTAAATTCTTTTTTTTTTTTAAAAGCAATGAAAGGAGAAATTTAGAAGTTCGAAATTCTGTCCCTAAATTTCTCCAATTTCTTTCACGCCCAACTTCCACTATGGTAATGTTAATTTCCACACAATAACATCTGACACAGTAAGAAAATAACACAATTTTTAAACAAAATAAAAATGTTTACCTTAATCATTTTATGTAATAACTTAAAAAACAACCACATTTTGATGAGTCTTCAACCCAAATCTATTAACTAATATTGACCTTATTGAGACTTTGGTATGCCGTGCACGACTTAAAAGATACAACAGGGGAAGAAAAAATCAAAATGCAACCTCCTTATATTCAATATTCCAAAAATGTGTCCAAAATCTTAATAATTAATAAATAAATAGTGCATACTTGTGTTTGACACTTTTGATATAAGTCGTGTCTGATTACAAAAAACATAAATTATCTCAAGTATCTGAAAATTTCACAAATTTCATGAACAACTTAATTTGTATTATGATTTATTGTTTATTTAACTACTACATTTTATTTTTTTGTCCGCAAGTTATGCTTAATTATGTAATCACACAACAAATATCTTTTCCATACATTCACTAAACTGAATATATTTTTTGTTGGTTGAATTATTAAGTTTTTAATATTTACTCATTAAATATAATTATATGTTTTTATTTAAAAACCTATCTTAATCATGTGGTGTTCTATTTTTTTTTTTCTCTTTTCAAAATTGTAGAGTTTTGGGATGACAACAAGACGGATTTTGGCCAAATTCGAAACCTATTCAATAAAAAAATTTTAAGATTCGGGCTTGAACCTAAATGTTAGACTTGCTAAACATATTAAATCTATTTTATTATTTTAAAATATTAAAATATATATATATATATATTTTTTAAAAAAAGTAATACACTTCTTTTAAAAAATACCACACAAATATATATATAGTAAATTTAAAAAAAAATAAACAAACTGATTTAAAATGAAAGCGTGTTCGAAAATAAAAATCCAAACAATAAAAAATAAAAATCATCCCAAATAAAATTAATTTAAAACAAATTTGAGATTAAACTGATCCATTACCCTCTCTAAGGCTTTAGTCATGTTGTGTCTGGTCGGTATCATATACAGGTCCGTGCAACATAGTGCGAAGGCATTCTGACTCCTGAAGTAAGAATCACATGAAAATTCGAGCAAAAAGCCAAAGCTGCTCCTCAGTCGGATTAAAGTTTGGGCAATCAAATAAAATCCAAATAGGCATAATTCCGCCTGATAGGCTGCTACCATTTCCCAAAAAAAGGGCCGGACAAGACAAAAGAAAACCTAGGACGATTAATATGAATAACTTATCTATTAGATCACAAGGCCGATTTTCTTTTAGGATATTATTTAAATTAAGAGTAATGTTTTTATATGAATTTAGGTCAAATTATTTCTATTGAATTTGTAATTGCGTATATGTAGAGTGGGTTAAGATTGTAACCCCACGCCACAATCTGAATACCAACAGTCCAACCCACTCGAATACGAGTAGGTTGTTTAGTTTTATTGTCGATCTTATTTTTTATATTTTTAATATTTTTAGGATTGAAAATATTTTTATTTAATTTTTGTAAAAAAATAAAAACAAAGTTGAACTGAAGGATTTGAATGAAATGTATTTGTCCAGGAATGCTTCCTCCCTTGTATCTGGGACTTCTGATCTGGCAGACGTGTCTTCTTTGTTATCATACTTAATTCATGAATAAAATCCCATCGTGAAAGGAAAAAGAAAAAAGAAAACAAATAAATGCATAGAAAATGTTCGTCACATTATATTATTAATTATACTGCAGTAATAATTGCTGTCTTTGCTTTGTTTGTATTTTTTTTTAACGTTTGATAATAATGTCACATTTCTTAAAAATTGAGTATATTTTTTTTTTTTTCAAACTTATCCTCTCACATAAAATAAGAATATAACATCATTAATTTTCAATTACTATTTTAAAATGTAAAAGTATAAAACTATCTATTATTTTTTTAATTTTATCTTAATATTTGTGATGTGATATAATCCAATAAAAATTCAGAGATTAAACCCATGAGGTCCAACGAGAAATAATCCACCTTAAGATCAAAGGCTAACTCTACAAAATTCAAAAGATATTTTAAATTCACATGTTCACAAAGATATATTGATTTACTTAATATACCATACACGAGTACATTTTTTTGATAATTGTCTATAAATACTTTTATTATTCACCATTTTGAGTACATCATCTACATTATTACATTTATATTCATTCATTTTATTATTAATTTAAATTTCAGATAAGTATCCCGACTAATTTAGGGATCCCTAACAGGAATCTTCCTCGAAAGTTCGAGAAGGTTCGGGAGAGACATGCATGACTATGTATTAAGATAAATTATAATTATAATTTTGGGATAGAGGGGCTTTGCGCTTTGATACCAAAATGAGTACAAATGTTACAATCAACTGCCCTCAGAGTTGGATTTGGAAAACCACTTTAAATGTCCACTTGCAGCAAAAACTGCCCAAGACCTTCAAACGTGACTGATGAACCGAACAGAGCAACTATTTGGGATTAAACATTAATTACGATGAAATGAATTTTTGTTATTACAAAACTGCAAAAGTAGTATAACTTTAATATTGTTTTTCTCCAAAAAAAAAATCTCATGATGCTATATGAACTATCTTACCATATAACACGATTCTAGTCTCAGTAAATAAATAAATATGCATCGACTAAATTTTTCACTTAATCACAATGATTCAATGGGATTATGCAGGTCAATTAAGCCTTTATTTGAAAATATGCTTTCAATTTTCCCTAATTAATCCCAACCTTTCTTGGTTGTTCCCAAGAGGCTATACTTCAAAATAAAAAATAAAAAACAGTTCGTTCTTTGAGGTGTAAAATTATTACGTGCTTTGGAAACTGTATTTTGCACATTTCAAGACCGCAATATCAAGTTCGCGTCCTAAGATTTCATTCGGTGAAAAATAAATGACGTTATTTTTTATTTAAATATAATTAATTAATTTAACAAATTAAATTTAAATATATATTTTTATGTTTCATAAAATTTAAAATTCAATTCGAATTTGACTTAATTAATAAAAAATAATATATATATATATATATAATCAAATTACTCGAACTTCATTCGTATTCATTTTGATTAAAATTACTATAAAATCAAATTCATATACAAATTTTAATATTTAATAAAAAATTAAATAAACTTAAATTGTAGCTTGTTCAGCTCATTTTCATTTGTTTACAGCTTATATTAAACTGATATAGCTAAGGCTACAGTAATATGAATTTTATAGTTTTAAATTCTAAGCTGGGAAAATGTCATGCTGTCATACTTGAGTTGTTGAACAAGTACATAACAATAATAAAAAATAAAATAATAAATATTATTATATAATTTAATAATTTATAATCTTATTTAAATGATACTCAAGTGAGTGGAGTGGCCTGTAAATAAATTTATGTTAATTACTCTCTATTTTAATTTGCTTCTTCCGTATTGATATCTTAATACAATAACTTAATTAATCATATTACTAAAACAAATACTCCTGCCTATATTTTAACGTTATTGTTCATATTCTGTTTATAACGTCTCAACAAAGAATTTTGATATGGCCTAAAAAAATTTTGGCCATTCGACCTAAGGAATTAGGGTTACAATATTACGATTTAAGCTTAAGAAATTTGAGCCTCAATATTACAAATAGACTTGATTATTGGGTTTCAAGTACATTTGAGTATGGAGTAATAATATTTAAATAAAATCATAATATTAATATCCGAAATGATATTAATAATTTAATTAAACTTAATTAAATAACTGTTAAACGAAATAACTTCTATGTTCATTTGAATTAAATGATTATGTCATACCCAAATTAGCTGACCTGATAGATCTGAATAAATATACAATTTGGATTAAGCAAGCAGTATTATGTTATTAAATTAAAATATTTAAGAATCTCAAATTCTAAATTTGGTGAGGAATATATATAACTGACTGGAATAAAAACTGCTGCTGATAACATTATTTCTATTTTAATTTTCCAAAGGAGGTTCGGTGAAAATGTACGGAAGGAGGTCAAAGTTGAGAGCAATTATGTCAAAGCTGACAAACGGCCACGCATCCCAAGCATTTCAGCAACCATTTTAATGGTATTATGTCGGTCTAATCTTAAATAAGATTTTGGAAAAAAAAAAATCTATTTTAAATTATTTTGTGAAAAAATATTTTGATAAGATTACCTAGAGAATTTGTGGAAGTATTTGAATGAATAAGTTGTCAAATTTTGATTAATATAGTAGATTAAAAAATATTTAATTTATTTATTGTAAATATAAACTAAAGAGTATTTTTTGAATTTAAGGTGTAGCCTTTGAAAAGTAGAGTGTAAGTTTTGAAAATAAAATCGAAAATTAAGGTGTGGAGTTTGAAATAGGATTTTCACATTTTTATTTTGGGGAACTAATAATATTTTCTCAAAATAAATCGAGATATAGTGTAAATTTTATGGACTTTTACAATATTATTTTTTAAAATTAGTAATTGAGAGTTAATGAAATTGCATTATTATTTTATTTAAAATAATTTTTTGAATATTATTTTTGAAGTATAATTTATTTTAAAATATTCTAAGAATAATAATAATAAATTTGATATGGTAGGACTTCACTCCAGTGGTTTGCAATGGAAGATTTAATGATTTTTGGGTTGGAGATAATTCTAATCGCATAAGGGGTGATTTTGAAAGTTGTTTCACTAATTTAAAATAAATTGTCATAAAAATTAATTTCACTAAAAATTAATTTTAAGTTATAGATTTGTTAAGTAAATCAAAAGTACGATTTGTGACAATTGCATATGATTTGATGATTTTTAACCAATAAATAAAAAATAAAAAATATATATAAAAAATATTAGGAAAAAAAAATCACTTTACACTAAAAATAGTATTATAATATTTATCCTCAAATAATAATATATTCTTTTTAATAATATAAAAAAAACATCATTTTCCATCTAAATTCTACTGAAAAGTCAAAAAAGAAAAAAAAAATACTTGATGGTTGTGACCAATATAGTAGTTTACAAAATGTATAAATCTGCCTACTTTAAAGATATATTTTAGACTGTATTGAAGTATCTAAAATAAAAAATTCATGATAGTTATAACTAATTTAAACTTATATAATTATTCTAATAATAACAAACAGTCTTATCATTATGCAGAAATTTTAATTTATTTTATATATTTTATTGACTCATTTACTTTCATTTATATTATATAATAAACAGTAATGGGTATAATGGAGAAAATTGCACAAAATTTCTTGATCTTGCAAAATGCAAACAGAATAAAATTTAATAAAAAATTATAAAATACTTATTTTCTTTATACTTTAATCGTTGGAAAGAAAAAATAATTCATTCATGTACCATAAAATTATAAATTTTAAAATTAAAACATGTATATATAAGCGCGCCAAAAAAAGGGTTTATTTTTTAAGAGCACTGTTTCTCATATTTTGAAGATTACAATGATATTCTTTTTTCAGAAAAATGAGTTTTTAAATATTTTAAAAAACTATTAAATGACATTATCGGGTCCTATCTATTAAGTTTAGTTAGGGGCAAAGAGTTTACAAAACGCTTTGCAATTAAACACTCTTTATATTTGAACTTGATTTTTTAAATTTATGTATGTGCATAAGAGGTTTGAATATTGTCCTCTCCTCCTTATGTTTTAAGGATTGAATTAAAAAAAAATAAAATAAGATAGGCATTTTATTAGTTACTCCAAGAGTACCATAAAACTAGTTGCGAACATCACATTTTAGATACGAACAAGTTTGCTATTTTTCTTTTTTTAAAGCTATATGTTTGATGCATTTGTGTGCTTAAATAGTGTTACAATTTGTAGTTTTAGAACTTTAAAATTAAATTAATTTTCATTGTTTTTATAAAAAAATATTAATTTTATAATTTTTCTATTAACTTTGTAACACTCCAATAAAATATAATTATTTAAAATATAAATTTTTATTGTTACATATTCTATCGTAACACTATAAATAAGTGTCTTAGGATTTAATAGAAACAAATAATCATTCTTATATTTTTTATATTTTACATATTATTTTTAATATTACATTGGACAACATTTTAAAATTTAGTTCATTAGTATTCGTGTAATCGTGCTCATAATGAGTTTTATTACATCATTAGTAGTTTTATGAATTTTATTTTGGACGACGGTGAACCGCTAGTACCTATATAAAAAGAGGTGACCCTCACGATTTTAGTATAATGTCAAGTGACGTGATTATTATAGAATAATTATTTTAATAATTTATATACTTTTAAAATTATTATAAATTATATACATTCTTTTAATATATTTGTATCTGAGTAATTTTTTATTTACAATAAAGTTATTTTCATTAAAATTAAAATCTTCACAACAAATAGAACCCAAAACTACTGAAATAAAAGCACTCGAAACAATTTTGAAAGCATTCCAACGTCATTCTTTTACAGTCTCTTTCGATCTAAGATTTAATAAGAAAAGTGATTTTTTTTTATATGATGGCGACTTAAAAAATATTCAAATATAATATAGTTTCGAAAAAATAAAATGAATAAATATATACAGTTATATTTGATTGTAAGAGCTTTACCGTCTCATTATTAGAAAAAAGAAAAATGGTAGAATTAAGCTTACCTTTTTCTTCAATAATTCAAGATGCAAAAGAAGCTTTAGGTGTAAAAAGGAATTGAATGGAAAGAAAGTTCTGAGATTTTGTTTTATTTTTATTTTTTTACAAAATGACTTTACACATAATGATATGTACAATCTTGCTTTCGAGATTACCCTAAAATGTTATGACCCTGACTCAAAATTGTTGTTCTGTTAATGTTACGTAGAAAAATTTTTAACCTTAATATTTATTATATAATTTATATTAATTAATTAAATATATAAAAATAATTATATTTGTTTATTCCATATAAAAAACAAATTGATTGACGAACAACGTAGAAAAATGGAAGTTTTTTTGGGACAGAGGTGTGAAAATGAAAAAGGTTTGCTTTTCTTTACTAAAGGGAAAAAAATAAGAGCAGAAAGGAAAATTATCGGATGCATGTATCCCTGATTGTCAGACATAATTAATGGAGTTAAAAAGAACCTATCTTGTCGTCAAGTAAAATATCCAATCATTCTAAAGCATTCATATATATATATATATATATATATATATATATATCTGAAGAAATAATAATTGAGGAGGTAATTTATTTATTTTTAAATAATAAATAAAAATATATTTTTTATTTTTTAAGAAGGATTAAAATTTTAAAATTTAATTTTATACATGAGAGTGGGTGGCCGTCGCCCGTCACTGGGCTCTGTCTCTCTCTCTATATATATATTATATATATAATAAGAACTGCTTGGTTAATGTAAAATGACTAGACTTTGGATTGAATAAGCTTTCAATCTCCTTGAAATTAAGCGCATCTACGCACCATGTAAAAATAAATGAAAATGAAAACTACAAACTATATGGTAACATATGTTTGTATACAAATTTTATATGGTATATTAATCAAAACATCTTAAGAAAATTATCAAAAATCCAATATAGTATTCTAGTAGCACTTCTTACAGAATATTTACATTGAATAACACAAATTATCAATTTATAATTAATGTTAAAACAATTTTCACCATACAAAAACTATGCCAATGATTCAAAAAAAAAATTATAGAGGTCAAACGCATGGACGATTTCTAATATATATATATATATATATATATATATATATATATTGTCATTTGAACTGCACGAGGTGCCAAACAAAGAAATAGTTAGAGATTAATGAAATACAGTAATTTAAGAGCATCAAACAAAAGATTCACACACAAATATTTACTGTGGTTCACCGAATCTAATCATATCTACAGATAAGGAGGATCGAATTTTCTATCACAAATATTATATAAAAAAAAATAAACTGTTGGAAAATTTATATTTTACATTTTTCTGTTTGCAGTCCCTAAAAGCCTGAAAATGTGAAAATAATTGTCCACACTGTACAAAAATTCGATGAATGTGTGTAGTATGGACCAAGTGACAAGGACTATGGTCCAATAAAAATGATTTATAAATACAAAAAAGTATGTAATAAAATGATTGAGTTGCTTTTCAACGAGAAGTACCACGCCCTGGATGTGGGCTGATTCCATGCTACTCTGTGAAAAGATGTGGATGCCAACGCATGTGAAGGGTAAAAACTGCAGTACATTCACAGGTTACATAAAAGGAAAAGAATTACTTTTTAAGGACCCTTTTTTTGCATGATTAGAAAGTTGGAATTTATGTTCAAGTGGGATGATTTGCTAGGTCTAACATTTTGTCAATATGTTAATTCTTGGTGTGATAATAGCTATTTAGATAAATGCTGGGGAATTTTCAGCTTTTGCCTAGCTCACAAAAAGGCATTAAGGTTTTTTATTCAAACTTCATTAGACATGTGAGTATTGATTTACTCTATTACACTATTTTTGTAATTGTATCGGTAATTAAATTGATTTTGTTGTGGATTCGAGGTTTAATCATTGGTCCGATGGATCCGATGAAAATTGATTATATTTTTTATTATATTATGTAAAATTGTAATGTAAAAAGACTAATTATTATATATAAGGTAAAAATGATAAATAACTAACTAAAAATATATATATAACGAAACCCAAAATTCAAACGACGACATACATGTAACCAAATATCAAATTTAAGATTCCTACAAAAAAAAAAACTGATTCTGACTAATTTGATCGCCGAACTATAATCGGACTGACTATTAATTTGCAGTTGAACCAGTCGAACCGACCAATCCGACTCTATCATATGAGTATTGTTAGTTGAATTTAATTGGTTATTGATGATTGTATTGAATTGTTAATTAGTTGATATTTTGATCTGATACAATTATTTTTGTGTTAAAAAATTAAGTATAAAGTGGACATTATCTCTTTCTTCTCATCAAAGGTTTAACAATTTGGATTTGAGACATGAATTTAGGAGGGTGTAATGATTTTTGAACTATAGTAGTCGTTTCAAGCTGATTTTAAAATCTATCATAATAACTAAAGAAATGGTTCATAACAATTTCTAAAAGATATGAATTTCATATTAATTAACAAAACCATCCAAAACAAGTGATTACAAAACAAATTCATAGATTGAGACACAAAACCCAATATGAAGAACCCAACGAAAATAGTGAAATGGGTAGCAAATAAAGGCCAATGAACTAGAAAAATCAATTAATTGAATTAATCTGCCTATAGCAAAATTGTGACGAGCATGGTTACCCTAGCAATTGGGGATGGTGGGTGGCAGCTTTCGAATCAAATACATGTTTCAACCTATGAAATATACATAAATGAAGATCCATTCTTTATTCATATATTTACATAAGTGTATTGTTTTTTATATAGATAAAAAATGAATGTAAATAAAGAGTAAATGCTATGCCTACCAAATAACACGACCACATGCGTTGGTGCAAAACACAAAGAGTCTATAATATTATCATCATAATGCTAAATGAGTGAAGGGATGTTGATGAGTCTATAATTGTGTTGTTAGTGACTCTCTAAACCCCTCCACCCTACCTACTTCTTCCCCTAATGTACTTAGTTTTTTTTCAGTAAAACAAACAAATAAAAGGGCCCTCAGAAACAAAGGAGGCACCAACCAACCTTGATGTGACTGTCTAAACAGAAAATATTTTAACTGAAGTATTACAAGGCATCTCCAATCACACATCAAATCTACACTAAAATATTAAATTTGATGTAATTTCGTATTTAATGAAACACTAAATGTTATACCATCATTACACCAAATTTGATGTAATAGTATTCATTTACATCAAATTTGGTGTAATATATATATTTTCATTTTACCCCCAAAATTGTTTCTACTTTCAATTATAATTCTATTTGTATCCTATATTATATATTTAATTAATTTATAATTTAATTTTATTTATTTAATTTTAATTTTTTTATTATTTTGCAATAATATTTATAGTGATTAATTATCATAATTAACATTTGCGATAAATTATAATAATTAACAATAATAAATAAATATATTAAAATAATATTACTTGCATAAAATTCAAAAGTAAAATACAATATAAATATTAAAAATTAAAATTTAAAAAATAAAATATTATATAAAACTAAAGACAATAATTTAATAATCTGATAAATTAGTTTTGGGTATATCATTTCCGGATCCTATAAGATCATCAAAGATACTTGCATAATTATAAATACATAAATAATCATTATAATAATTAACAATAATAAATAAATACATTAAAATAATCATTACTTTCATAAATTTTGATTGTTCATTTCGAAAAAATTCGCGTAGAATTAACAAAATCTTATTCTCTTCTCGATATTCTACCATGACCAATTTTTTTGATTCATTTTGAGGTCGGATTATCTGGATTTGACAAAAAAATTATAATATAATCAATAAATGCAGTATTAATTATATGTAATTTTTTTATTTAGTAGAATTAGTAGTAATAAAATATAAATAATTAAATAACTTTATAAAAAAAATAAGTGATAATTAAAAAATAAAAATAAAAATAAAATATTCATTTGGTGTAAAATTTGGTATAATAATTGAAGATGATTTTAATTAAATTATATCAAAATTAATATTTTAATATAAAATTTACATCAAATTTGATGTGATGGATTGGAGACGGCCTAAAATTCCTTCATAAATTTTCCCTCCTAATATTCATTTCTCACCACCATCGTACCATGACTTTCTATATTTACTGGGTTGAATTTTGATTACAATTCGCGCTGTAGTATTAGGCTATGTTTGGTTTTGCAATCCCAGTTTAACTTTCTTTCCTGAAACAAAATCTTGCTTGTTTCTATATTCTTCCTAAATAAATTTATTATTCCCTCAAAATAATAAGTGAAAATTCACTATATATCAAATCATTACATTATTTAATTATTATATTATTATAAATATATAATCCTTTTTTATATTTAAAAATACAACATATAATATTAAAAAAATTAATATGATATCCCTTACACAACATAATCTTACTTACGTAAACACAACTTTACAAGATAAGACTACTACATTACAGATTGTCCAGCCCTAAAGACAAACAAATACTACTTTCTTTCTCTCAAAATACGTCCCATCCCAAACGTAGGACTTAATTTTTTAGTTTTTTACTTATATCTGTCTATATAATGGGAGTATATATATATATATATATCTAATATTAGATTAAAATAAAAAATCCAAATGACTTCCTCCTCCTTTTCCCCACCCTCTAAAACAAATGGAAAGGAAGAAATAAATTGAATCTCAAAGTAGCACCAATCATCAACACATCCAACCAAACAAAAACTAGCAAGTACTGGACCAAAACTAAAATATAATATATACCATACGTTAGTATATTATAGCATTATTCATGGTATGTGACGAAGATTATAATAAAGAAAACTAAAAAGGTACAAAATCCTCACAAAATTCTACAACTCTTCTGTAGATTTATACTATGAAACCCCAGACAGGTCCACATGCAGAGCACACACCAAGATGTTGTCAAGAGTGAAAGGGCTCATGGGGACGGTTTACCCATGTACCCTCCTCCTCCTCCTCCTTTGCCAATGTTGCCCTTCATCTTCTTACAAATTTACATAACAGAGCATGCATTTGGGTTCTCATCACTAAAGATCTGTGGAGGATAAGCATTCATTTCTTGGACAAACCTTTGAGGATACATCTGATAATTCTGTGGGTAGTAATAGTTGAATTCATTCTTTCTCAACTCCAACTTGGGTTCCTCCACCTCGGCTTCCTGTTTAGCTGGCGGTTCACCGCCACCGCCACCGCCTTCCTTGTTTTCTTTGGCAACTTCTTCCCCTTTCTTGGCTTCCTTTTCGCCTTCCTCCACTTTCTTCTCTTCTTTCCCTTCTTTTCCTTTCTCCTCCTTCTTCTTTTCGGGCTCGACCTTAATGATCGCTGCGTGTTTCCCAGTTCTCTTGTACACATAATCGGTGAGTTTGTCGGGTTCGAACGCACCTTTCACTGTCACCTGTGAGCTCTTCAGGTCTGGCTCTGCACTTTCAACTCCTACATCCCAAAATAAGTTGACTGGTGTAAATGCAAATCACTCTATGTTTGGATTACAAAGAGAGATCAATAGTTGCCAACCATGCCAAGTGATTTCCTAGATTGTTTGGAGTAAATATTTGAATTGAATGAAAAATAACTACTAAACAAAGAGAGTTTGAATTGACCTCAGATTGAAGGAATTTCAAACAGAATCTTAAAAATTGAATATTATATTTCAATATAAAGGAATGTACAGATTGTCACCGGTTAAGAATATAGAATTATCAAAACAAACTTTAGTACTATTTTAGAGATGCAAAAAGAGATTTAAACAATCGTCTTTTCCAGATACAGCTGAAAAGGGCAATAAATAGCATAAAGAGAACAGCAATTATATGAATGTCAAAGACCATAAAAATTGCCATTTTCTTTTCAAACAAATGGGAGAGGAGAAAAAAAAAAAAAAGGAAAGAAAAATCTTACCTTTGATTCTCTGAATGCGCTTTTTGATTTCTTGAGCACAAGCCTCACAATGCATGTACACTCCCAACAACACTGTAATCACAGGAGGCTGCAACAAGAACAAACACAAATTACATGAATTTAAAAACCCAATATTTCCAAAGCAAAACTCGATAGAAAAAAAAACTCTAAAGACTAACAAAGAAAGAACAGAAGCCCCCACCCCACCCCACCCCACCCCACCAAAAAAGAAAAAGAAAAAGAAAAAAGAAAATAGAAATGAATAACAAACCTCCTCTTTTTTCTCTTCAGCTTTGACCACCTCTTTTTCTTCAGGTTTCTTAGGCTCTTCAGCCGGAGGCTTAGGGATTGGAGAGATAAGCTCAACTTGGCGGTGGCTCTTCCTCTGAACCCTCTCCAAAACCTTGAGTGGATCTGCTTTTTCACCTTTCACAACCACTTTACTTGTCCTGCAATCTGTTATCACATCCTCCACTCCTGAAAAATAACCAAATTAAGAAAAAAATAAAAAAGGAATTTCATAAGATTACATGCACCAGTATTAACACTAGATTTTACATAACAAGAAATGGGCATAAAAAAAAAAAAAACTCTTTTTTATAAAAAAGAAATTTGAAATAGAGTTTAATTTATAAGGACATAATAAAATACAAAAAGCCCGGAAAAGAAAACGAGGATATATCTTAATTTTATTACCTTCAAAGCCTTTGAGGCACCTGCGGACTTTTCTAGCACAGCCCTCACAATGCATGAAAACTCTCAGAACGATTTCTTGCGGCGGAGGAGGAGGCGGAGGCGGCTGCTCCCCCTTGGACTCCTCAGATTTCTTCTCCTCTTTCTTCCCATCTGCCGCTGGCTTCTCTGCCTTGGGGGCTTCTTCTTTCTTCCCCTCCTCCGCCGGCTTCTTCGCTTCCTCCGGTTTCTTTTCCTCGGCCGGCTTCTTCTCTTCCTGCACAAAACAAACACATATAAATGAGCAAGAAATCTCGAAAACAACATAAAAATGGCAGATGGAGAGAGAATAAGACCTCTCCCATTAGTTTTCTTCTTTCCTTTTTCCTCTGGTAGGGAAATGGACTAGAAATGAATAGATAACAAAGAAGAAGAACTTGTGAAGACACACAGAGACACCTTCACTGTGTTTTTTTTCACCTGGCTTACAAACACACACAGAAGTGAACACGCAGTCAATTGTTGTTTCTTAGTAGTAGTGGTAGGGGTAGGGGTGGGGGCGTGGGTTATCAGATTTAGAGGAGGGCAGTGAATAGAGGCGTCATCACAATAAGTGACGTGGCTGTTATATAGTAGGTGGCACGTGCAATGGAAGGCGTGCTTGCATGTGCTCAAAAAGCGACGTCGTTTGCGTTGCGTTATGGGTTACGATTTCTATGCATAATAATTTTGGCTACCTATTTTTGGCCCTGTGCGCAGATACTTTTTCCCTTAACCTCCTGGTGTTCATGTTTTCCAGTTTTTATAAAGAAAGAAAAAAATAATAAAGAAAAAGAAAATCAGAAATTACTTGTACCATTTGACTTTGTACTTCAATATTTCATAAAAAAATAAAATTTTCTTTTTCTTCTAGAGGAAATTAGAAAAATCTGGGTCTTAGGGAAATTATTAGAAGATTTTTGGGAAAATGAAATTAAAATATTTTTTTTTTTCAGTTTAAGTAAAATTCTCATAATAATGGTGGTGACAAAATAGTGGAATGTGACACGGAAACTCATAAATAGTTTTAACTTTTGATGCAGCTTACTGTAATCTGCTCTAGTAAATCTCATAAAATCTGAAAGAAATAATGTAATCTTCCAACTGTCAATGGGTGTAAAAACTTCTAATATTGAATGTTTTTTGCATTAGTCATAAATGTGTCCATTATGGGAAAAAAGAGAGTATTTTTCTTTACCATCCTTAAAAAAAGAATATTTTGGAACTTTGGGTTTCTATGCATTTATTCATCCATTTCTTTAACACTATGCCTTTTTTTATTTATTGGGAAATTTCACTGACAACATATTTTTCTCTCTAAAGATGATAATGAAGAGAGTTCAATTTTGAATCAGACTAGCTTGGGATGGAATTTAACTAATACAAATAGATTTGGGGCAGATTTTGGATTTTTATTTCTAATCCTATCCCACCCCTTTTATGTGTTTTATTTAATTTTTAAATTTATTATATATAATTTTATAAAAAGTTTTAATATATTTTTAAAAAATATTTTTAATATTTTTAAATTATAAAATGAGTCTAACAAGTTTAATTCATTAGATCTAGGTCTGGATTTGAGATGAAATCAAATTCGAGTTTTAAAAAAATTTAGGAAGATGAATTTTTGAGTTTGACTAAATCTAACTCATTGTCATTTCTTCCTAAATTACACTCAATACTATAAATCAAATTATTGGCATCTACAAATTTGATTTTATGGACCTCATCACCAATATCATAGCTACACAAAACAAAATCAAATATATATATTTATATAATATGAATACTAATAATATGATTCATATAATCAGATTCTATTTATTCAAAAACTTACTGTGGAAAAAAAAAAAAAAGGTCTAACACGGCAACAACAATAAATGGGATGTGAAACTGACATTTCTCTGGATCCCATGTTGGGTTGAAGCTCTGTTCATTTGCCAAATATTAATTCTTGGGAAATTATAAATTTATGTTACATTGGAATGTACATAATTACTAACCCTAGTTGAACGTGGCTGCACTGGTCAAGTTAGGAAAAAATATAAATGTAAGGATTTAATTTTTGCAGTGTATTTGGGGTGGTCCATAATAAATATTTCAACAGAAAAATTTAGGCACATATAAATTCATGCCTTAATAATAGGGGATTTTTTTGTTGGAGGACCACTCCACACACAATCAATAGGCTGGGCCTTGAGGGCACTGGAAATCATTTATCTGGTACTTAATACTTAGGGTGATTTGGAGGAAAACAGAAGGTTCATTTAATAACTTGTTTGCTCCTTATTTTCGTTATTCTTTTTGGTGCATATCATTATTTACACACACACACACACACACACACACACACATATATATATATATATATATATTGATTGTTGATTTCTGATTTTCATAGTTCACTTGCATAGATAAGTCTGAAAATTATTTTTACAATATATGTATCAATATCTTAGCCCTTGTTTAGTGTTATTTCTTTGAAACGTTTTTCTTTTTTCTAGAAGGAATATATATTTGGGAATTATTGTTTTTAGAAAATATGTGTCCACTAAATGCTACAGTAGGTGGTGTAGGTATGCATTTCATCACATTCATGTGGCCCCCCCATATATATATATATGGGCATGTGTGTGTTTATGGGTGAATATGTGGTGAAATATCCATTCAATGTATATCACCGGATGTAACATCTATCTTCAACATCGAAAAATACATTTTCATTCTCCCAAAATACTTATCAATTATTATTTTAATTAAATAATTATATATTTTACTATACCCCTACTACCTACATCAAATCAACGATTAATAAGATATCTACCATTGAAAATATCTCACATTAATCATAATAAAAAATATTGAAAAAATATTTACAGTTGAAAATATTTTTTAAAATACATCACATCACTAATAAAAATATTGGACACATTCTCGTTCCCCACACATTCTCCAATCCCACTGCCCAAGATACTTTTTTCAAAATTATTGTCCGCAAAGTGCCGTAAACAACACCAATTAAAAGGCTTAGATTTTTTGTTGTTTTTGACCTTTCGAAATGATTTTTTTTTTATTTCTATTGGAAAAAAGGGAAAAGAAAAATTAATTGAAAAAAATCTCTAAATATACATTTGGGAAATATTTCAGCAACACAATCTTCATTGCAATTATGTATCAATGTTTAACTCCTAAATTTGTAACAATCACATCGTTGGGCATGAGAAAATTTTGTACTCTAGTTATCTCATAATTTTGATTTGATAAGAAATAATACAGAGATGTTTGGACATATATAATAAGTTTAGTCTCTTCACGCTAACAACTGTTTCATTCGAAAAAAAAAAAAAAAATAGACATCCAATTTCACCAGAAAATTCAAGTATGAAATCTTATATTTTACTTTGTTTTTACACTGAGCAATTGGGGTTATTCCATATATTATTTCTAAAATTTAAGATATCGAGTTCAAAATCCTATTAAATATGACAAGCTTAAGCGGTCAAGCCTTGCCGTTTCTAATTCACACGAACATATTTTTAACTTAAAAAAGAGTTTATCAGAATTGGTTCTTGAATTTGAGAGGTGATAATTTTCAATATTGATGATATTAGTATCGATATTATATAATATTTTTATAATTACATAAGTGATCAACCCCACATTATTGCAAGTCAAGATTTAATCGGTTATATTGATTCAACTGATTCAACCGATTTAATTATATTTTTTTATTATATTATATAAAATAGTAATATAATAAATTAATTATTATATAATAAATTTTAAAAATAAAAAAATATTTAATAAAATTAAAAATTTAAATAATTACATAAATATAACAAAATAATAAATTTAATATTTTAAATTTTAAAAAAAATTGAACAATTTTTAACTGTTTAAAATCATAAAAATAATTATTTAAATACATGTGTCTAATTGGTCAGGCCAACCAATTCAATTCTATTAAACGGAACCATCCAATCATGTACTCAAAACATTGATTACAAGTAGTACAAAAGTTATGACAATATGAACTGCACTCTCACGTTCGGACAGTCTTAAGTGCGGTGGTCCTGTTTGATGAACAATACGCACTCTCAAGTCTGAACGGATGAGGCCAAATTTATCAACGTTTTGGACAAGCAATTGAAGATTATAATACTTCTGGAATTTACTATTATTTGTCACATGTTACATCGCCAAATTCTATGAATGTGCATACATACGTAGATGTATCCCCCATATATGCACAAGATATATACGTACAATCACAATTATATTAATTTCTTCATTTCTTGTATTACAAAAAAGAAAAAAAAAATAAATAGAAATGAGTTAAAAAAGAAAAAATATATATAATTTTGATAATTAATAATATATTTCGTAATTTTTTGTATCTGCGCACCACAAAAATTAATAAAATTAATAACATTTCATATGCTAGGTGCAAAATTTATTAATTAATTAATTATTTTTCCCATCTTGTTAGAAAGAAAGAAATTGAATGTTCAATTTTTTCTGCAAAGTTGATTACTATGTGAAAAATATTAATGGATGAAATGAACACAAACATAATTGTCGTGTATAAAAAGTAGATGAATGTTTTGATTGAAAGTTAAGTTTGATTCAAGTAAAGGTAGAGACTCCTTGTAACTTTAGATTTGAGCAAACTTTGTATTTTTTTTTGTTTCTTAGCATCCCAAGCTTAAGCTATATCAACTTAATTAGCTATGATATACTCCTATTAATTAAGTTAATTAATTGTTAAGCCACAATCTCACACCAAGAAAAGTTACCCCATGAATTAATTCTACCTTCTAATTTAGAAGATTATCCTAATTGAAATTCTTCAAGAATATACTTCTCCAATATTCAACAAATGATAATGACGTAGAAATCACCTCCTTATAATGGATCGGACAAACTCTAGTGTTTGTCGATCACGAATTTGGTGGATTGTTATATGCGTCACGAATTTACGTTAGAAGTGTCGTGGTTGTCCGACGAAAATCCTCCGATGATCAAGTCAGTAAGCGGCGTAAGTGGATTAAAACAGAAACCAGATAATACTTAAAATTTAATTGAAAACATACCGTTTAATTATGAAAATTAAAGGGTATTTATAGTGAAAAATAAAATTTTTATAATCTGACGGGCCTTTGGACCATTGGAGAACTTTCATCTGAGTCTTTAACCTCTCGACCCATATCTTCCGACCCATATTACTTAGACTAGCCCACCATAATATGGTCATATTATGATGGGCTTAGGGTCCAATTAAAATGGGTTAAACCATCATAAGCCCCTACTTTTGAGTAAATCCACCGAGTGGGAGTTAGTTGGGAGTAATTATTGTTTTTAACGACATCTTGAAATGAATAATATTTTCACGGCGCTTCGAGTGCAAACACTTTGATATATTGCTAGATGAGAATCATAATTCATCAATTGCATTTTGTTGTAAAGGAGTAGTCATAATTATCTAACCCATTTCCAAAAATTCTCTCTCTAAGTCAAATTCTCTTCAAGAAACTCATCTTCAACACCATGAGCCATCGAGGTATTTGAGCTTGCATTTTAGGATTTTCGCCGTCACTTTTGATCAATTCTATCATCTATTTTTTGTTCAAGCATTCTATTCAATCTCCTTCCTTGTATTTTGTCTTTATTTTTTTTTGAGTCAATACATCGACCACCCTACAGGCACCAATATTAGTGGTAGATGATAATGGTGATATAGAGATAGATTTATCCCCAACTTAACATAATGCCTCCCTGTCGTCGCCGATGAGCTTCATCGCAGTCGCCGAAGTCGGAGAAATGAGCTACAGCTCGCCAAAAAACTACAGGCGAGCTGCCTGTGTTTCTTCCCTCACGAGCTACCGCAGCAGCTCGTGATTTCACCGGACAGGCAGCTCGCGTGGACGAGCTGCCACAACAACTTGCTTTTCTCCTGGGTTTTTCTCCATGTGAGCTGCCACAAGCAGCTCGCCCTTCCATAGCTCGCCCTCCACTGGGCAGGCAGCTCGCTTGGGCAAGCTGCTTGTCTCGTCTTCCAGGCAAGCTACCACAGTAGCTCGCCAGCTCGCCGTCGCGTCGAACAGGCAGCTTGCGAGCTGCCTATTTTTTATCCATAGCGAGCTGCCATAACAACTTGTACGTCCGGCGAGCTACTGGTAGCTCGCTAGCTTCACCAACAGACAGCTCGCTCGGGCGAGCTGCCTATTTCTCCTATTCTATGAGCTGCCACAACAGCTCGCACTTCCAGCGAGCTGCTGACAGCTCGCATTGTTGGTAGGCAGTCGGCTGGTTCGGGTGGTGAGTTGTCCCCTCGTATGTCTCCTGATTATGTGGCTCATGTTTTCTTTGTCCCTATGACACGCCACAATATGTTTCCCCAATAACCCATGTTTGAGCTCCGTCGCTATCAATTTCCTAGCGAGGGGGGCCATATCGATCTTTAATATTTAGATGGAGTTTCCTTGATACAATTAAAGTTATTCTCGATCTTCCTTTTTATGAGGGTGAGTCTTGGGATGAAGAGCTTGGTGAAGGGGAGAGTCTTGTGCGTTCTAAGGAATCCAATGAAGTAGATGAGAATTTCATTTGTGAACTTGATCCAAATTCAAGTAAGTCACCGAATGAGCTTTCTTTGGACGATCCCTCTTCAGGTTTCGAAGGGGGGGACACTCTTTTGACTGCCGACGATCTTCGACTTCTATGTGAAGGACTCAGTCTACCTTCACGTTATATATTTCTTCTTTCAGGGAGTTGTGATAGGATTACGAGTTCTCCAAAAGGATTCTTCACTGTTTATCTTGCTTATTTTACTAGTAGATTCACCATTCCCCTCATCCCTTTCTTGTTGAGATAATGAAGAGTGTCGGCCTAAGTGTTAGCCAACTAACTCCTAATGTCATGTTGTACTTTGAGGGGTTTCTTCATATGTTAGGGGAGTTGGAGCACTCCACACCTTATTCACATTGCGTCATGTTCCCCACGAATCTTTTTTCTATTTCTACCCACGTGCAGGGTGTAGGTTCTTAGATAGTGGTCCTTCTAACCGTGGTCCTTAGAGAGAGAGGTTTTTTTATGTTCAAGATAAGGGGTGGGGTGTGCCTACCGAATGGAGTAGTTCTGCTTATAAGATTCACTTGAGTGACAGTCACACTACTTTTCAGCTTCAATATTGTGCTTTAGGTTTATTTGATTCGTTGTTCAACCCGAGGAGCTTGTTCCCTATAGGTATTTGTTATGTGCATCTCACATTTATTTTCATATTCGCAGTTAACTTATTTCTTAAAATAAAATTTCTTATACGGTTCTTATGCTCGTAGTTTTTTTTATTTTCTTGCAGGTTAATAACTTGATTTAACTTATCTTCGCTCATGTAAGTATTCAGGAATCGGTTCCTCATTTCTTCCTAGTGGAAAAGCTCCTGAAGGAAGTCGTGACCGAGGGCGAGGTGATCATGTAGGTGCTGACCGAGGGCGAGATGATCATGTAGCTGAGGTTGGTCACTGAGGGGTAGGAGTAGGTCTTCCCCCCTTCACGGAAAGGTGGACTTAAGTCAACTTCCCGTGGTTTAGATGTAGTTCTAGGGATCAATGCGCCTGAAGCATCTACAGAACTTGCACCAAAGCGGGCGTGCGATTTTGGTACTTCTTCTGCTCCTCGAGGTGCGGGAAAGGGCTTCTTCACTTGTGCTTTGAACCAATTTGAGGGAGTTGAGTCGTATTGGGATACTCAAGACACGGGCATCGGTTGGCGTAAGACTCGCAGTATAGTTAATAATTTTGACATTAGTCATTTTTCAGGAAAACCTTCTCGTTCTATCTCAAAGGCTCTAGCAGATGACTTGGCCCGGGTGAGTTTCTATTCCTCCCCCCTATTGTTATTATTATTATTATGCAGTGTTGATGTTTTACCCAAGCTATTATTGAAACTCAACTTTGACTGAATATCTTTCCCCTTTTGTAGTGTGCTACATTGGCGATCCTGTTGGATGCTCGGGAGGAAAAGGCTAGAGAATTTGCTTTCTATTTCGAGAATACTAAGAAGAAAGTGAGAGAGAAGGTCGCCAAACTGAATGATGAGGTCGCCAAACTAAAAAGGGAGCTCAAAAATTTGGTGAAAGAATAACAGAAGATGAATGAAAACTCTAAGACCATTCAAGACAAATAAGTTTGAGAGCAGACTGGTGGTAAGAAGTTTTTGTCATCTGATGGGGGAAAGAGGTTATTGAAGTCTGTTGCGGAGAAAGCTGTCGGCGCTTACCAGGCCTCCCCAGCTTTTAACGAAGTCGTTGTGCAGCGTGCTATGATGTTGTATGATGACATTGTATGTGACTGTAGGCGGATGTTAAGGGAGACAGGGCGTGTGCCTGAGGACATAGTTATGGTACTTGATCCTCGAGTTCCAGAGTTGGACGTACATTAGGCGATGTTGTCAGTTCGGGTAATGAAGTGATTAAAGCTCTTGATGTTGGTGACGTGATTGTGGAGTTGGTTGAGGCTGATGATCTACCTGCTGCTTCTGCGCCTTAGGACCAATTGCCTTATGATTGAAATCATTTATTATGTCGCTTTTTTCGACTTTTTGTTATTGTTATTATCACAGATTTATTGGTGATTCCATTTTCTAGTCGATTTGCTTTATGTTGAAGTTTCAATCTTTATTGCTGTGAAACTTTGGTTTGATTATGTAATGACGCTCTTAGTTGTGCGCCATGAGATTTTAACTTGCTTATGTAACGTATGTGTTTACCTTGTCTTATGTCTATTTTTCTTGTGTAGTGCTCATGTTTATTTTTGTGTTAATACTTGATTTTTTGGAGCACTTAAAAGTTGATCAGGCTCTTAAGATTTTGTCTCAGGAGATTCTCTATGTCTATTCGGAGTTAGACTTTTGGCTATCCTCAAAAAATATCCGAGAATCCTAACGATTTATGCTTTTACCTGTGATCTCAAAGATAGGATTTTTGGTTCAGAGGTCGAGCTGGCCAGGCTCATAGATGACCTTTTATGAACTCAATCGAAATCGTATCTCTTGGATTATAGGTATTTTTAGCTAAATCAAGTACGTATGAGTAGTAGTCTTTAAGTGAATTGTACACTAGCAAACATCATTTGGGCTAACAAAGTTGTTGTTCTTTATTCATATTTGGGAAAGGATTACACCATATTGAAAAACAACATAAGATTTTAGGAATGAAGGTAAGCATTGTTAAAATCCAAAGTGCATCTAGGTGAAGAATTTCTTGAGGTTGATGACGTTCTATATACGGGGTACATCTCTTTTATCCATTCTTTGTAGTCGGTATGCAGCCGCATTCACAATCTCTATTGCCTTATATGGGCCTTCCCATTTGGGGTCGAGTTTTCTGATAGGACGCGAAATTTCAGCCTTCCTTAAGACAAGGTCCCTACTTGAAAGGATCTGGAGTGTACCTTCATGTTGTAAGCTCTCGCCATACGTGTTTTGTACATTTCAGAACGAGATGCATCTTTTTCCCTTAATTCTTCTATCAGATCAAGGTTTACTCGTAAGGCGATGTCATTGTGTTGTGGTGTATAATTCGCCATCCGCTAAGAGGGTTCCCCTATTTCTGCTGGCGCGATAGCCTTAATTCCATATATGCGGTTGAAGGGGATTCTCCGATTGCAACTCGCGGAGTAGTGCGGTATGCCCACAAAATGCTAGGTAGCTCATCTACCCATCATCATTTGGCACTTCCAAGGCATGTCTTAAGGTGTTGCAAAATAATTTGATTGGTGACTTTTGTTTGACCATTTACTTGAGGGTTCCCTACCGAAGTGAAGAATTGCTTGATTAACAATCCTTAGCACCACTCTCATATTTTTACTCTTGTGAATTGAGTCATATTGTCAGATATTAAGGCTTATGGGATGCCAAATCTACAAATAACATTCTTCCATAGATATTTGATCACTTCTTTCTCTGTGATCCTTGCTAGAGGTTCTGCTTCCACCCATTTCGTGAAGTAATCCACGATCACTATTAAAAACTTTTTTTGCCCTGTCGCTGGTGGAAAGGATCCAACAATATCCATACCCCATTGGACAAATGGATATGGGCTCTTAATAGGATGTAAAGGTGCTGTTGGGCGATGTTGGATATTGGTGTGCTCTTGGCAAGCCTGACATCTCATGACCAGTTCTTTTGCATCATTCTGAATGGTAGGCCAAAAGTATCCTTGGCAAAGTGCTTTTGCCGTGAGAGATTTGTCCCCCACACGGTTTCTAAAGATTCCTTCATGAATCTCACAGAGTACATAATTGGCTTTAGTTGGGGTGAGACACTTCAAATATGGTTGAGAAAATCCTCTCTTATAGAGCTCTCCATTTATGATTAGGAAGTGTTCTGCCCTGGTCTTCAATTTTTGAGCGTCTACAGGATTATTCGGGAGTTCTCCGTTGTTAAGTATTGGATGATATTGTCTTTCCAACTTGGCTCTTTTTTGTCTGCGCACAGAATTTGCAAGCCTATCCCATCAATTTTATTCTGACTGGATGATAGAAAGGTGATTTTTCGGGTATTAATACTGACCATGGAACTAGCCAATTTAGCAAGTTGGTTTGCTATCGTATTATCTGCTCTCGGTATTCATTTAATTTCGTACTCCTCTAGTTTTGCTAACATGTCATATGTTAAGCTTAAATACTTGATAATTTTTTCATCTCTGGCTTCGTACTCTCCTCTAACTTGGTTTACCATCAACTGAGAATCGCTATAAATAGCCAACTTTCTTGCTCCCGCTGCGAAGGCTAGCTTGAGTCCTGCTAATAACGCCTTGTACTCTGCCTCATTGTTTGAGGTGAAGAACTCGAACTTCAGAGCATATTCAATCTTGTCACCCTGAGAACTCTTGATGACTATTCCTGCCCCAGTCCCAGTGGATGTAGACGAGCTATCCACGTAGAGAGTCCAAGCAGACAATGAGTTAATTATTTTATCAGTTGTCATTTCTACCACAAAATTGGCCAGAACTTGAGCTTTTATTGCAGGACAAGGGCGAAACTCGATTCCATGTTCACTGAGTTCAATAACCCATTTGACCAATCTTTCCAATATTTTTGGGTTGGAAGCACTTGCTTGTGTGGGTGATTGGTCAGCACCACCACTGGATGAGATTGAAAATATGGACGGAGTTTTCTTGTAGCAGTGATGAGAGCCAGGGCCAGCTTCTCGATGTTGGGGTATCTTTGTTCCGCCTCTTGCAAAATCTTGCTGGTGTAGTAGATGGGTTGGTGGGCTTGACCAACTTCTCAAACTAAAACGTCACTTATTGCCTCAATTGCCACTGCTAGATAAAGGAATAAAGTCTCTCCTATATCTGGCTTGGTGAGCAATGGAGGGGATACCAAGTATTTTTTCAAGTTATCAAAAGCATGTTGACATTCCTTAGTCCACTCAAAATTCTTCCCCTCGCAGAGCACTTTGAAGAAAGGGAGTCCCTTATCCGCTGACCTTGAAATGAAATGATTCAAGGCTGCAAGTCTTCCAGTTAATTATTGGACATGCTTGATATGTCGTGGAAGGGGCATATTCAAGATTGCATCAATCTGTTCTGGATTTGCTTCTATGCCCTTTTGGGATATCATATATCCCAAAAACTTTCCTCCTCGCACACCAAATGTGCACTTGGCAGGATTTAGCTTCATCTGGTTTGCTCGCAGAATGTTGAAGCATTCTTCTAAATCTGACACATGGTTGCTTGCCAGCTTGTTCTTAACCAACATGTCATCGATGTATACATCCATGTTGCGGCCAATCAATTCTGCAAACATGTTATTGACTAAATATTGATATGTAGCTCCTGCATTCTTTAACCCAAAGGGAATTACCCTATAGCAATATATCCCCTGGTCTGTTACAAAACTCATCATCTCTTGATCTCTGGAGCTAATTTGATTTTATTATATCCTTGATATGCATCAAGAAAACTCAACAGTTCGGAACCTAAAGTGGAATCCACTAGCCTGTCTATACGGGAAAGTGAAAATGGATCTTTTGGGCAAGCCTTGTTTAGATTCGTGAAATATATGCAAAGACGCCACTTGCCTCCTGATTTGGGTACAAGGACTACATTAGTTAGCCACTCTGGATATTAGACTGGACGGATGTACTTGGCTGCTAACAACTTGTCGACTTCCTCTTTGATATGTTGAGATCTTTCAGGGCCAAATGTTCTCTTCTTCTGTTTGACCGGCTTCATAATTGGATTAACATTCAACAGGTGAAGAGCTAACTCTGGCGGTATTCCGACTAGTTCCTCCATACTCCAAGCAAATACATCAACGTTATGTCTAAGAAAAGTAGACAAGTGCTCTTCCACTTTTTAGGGTGAGTCCAGTTCCGATCTTGGTTGTTTTCGAGGGGTTTCCATGGAGAAGTTCCACTATCTTTAATTCCTCAATAGCTTTCAATTTCATATTATCGGGCTTCTTATTTTCTTCTTGTAATTATCCATCGACGGATTCACTAGCTTTCTTTTTCCCTTTTTGGGGAGGTCATCACTTACTCATTGTCGCTTCAATTTAGCAAATGCTTTTCGCAAAATATTTGTGTAGCATTCCCGAGCCATCTATTGATCCCCGACAGCTTCACCAATCCCTTCATGAGTAGGAATTTCAATTTCATATGATAGGTAGAGGCTACTGCATGGAATAGATTCAAACTAGGCCTTCCGAGTATCATGTTATATGTTGAAGGGGTATTAACTACTAGGAATTTCACCATCTTTGTTATTTTTTTAGGGTATGACTCCAAAGAGAAAGGGAGAGCAATCTCTCCTAACACTTCCACCACTTCACCTCCAAATCCTGTCAGTGGGGTGTTCACTGGGCTTAATTGAGCATTGTCAATACCGATTTTTAAGAACACATTATAGAAAATTATGTCGGAGAGCTCTCGCTATCAACTAGAATTTTTTTTACCCAAAAGTTTAAAATAGTTGCTGAAATAACCAAGGCATCATTATGTTGTTCTCGTCGCCCTTCTAAGTCAGACTCTCCAAATGTCAGCTGCTCTGTAAATGTTTGTAGTTGATATACTTGTTCAGATGGATAACTAAAAGGGTTATGAGAATTGACTCCGTTTGCTGCATGCAGCAAGGCTCTCCTAGCATTTGATGAATCTCTGTTGCCGGGTCCCCTGAAATGACTGCTATTACCACGGTCGTTGGTAAATTCTCTTCTCTTTCCCTACCATGTTGTTCTTGATTATTGCCCTTGCTATGCTCTTTATGTGTTTCTTGCTACCTAGGAGCATTATGTCGGCGTTGATCTTGGTGGTTACTATTAGCCTTCTCAACGAACTCAGTAAGATAGCCTTTACGGATCAACCTTTTAATCTCTTGTTTCAAATGGAAACATTCTTCAGTAGTATGTCCTCTATCTCGATGGAAACGACAGTACTTGTCAGATTTTGCTCTTCTGGAACTTTCCCTCAATGGCCGAGGTGGCTGGATCAAGCCATGTTGCTTAGCTACCATTGAAACTTCAGACAATTTGACATTGAGGGAGCAAACCGAGTGTATGTATTGGGAGGAGAAGGGCGTCTTTCCTCCTTTCTTCCTTCTGGTTTATCTTCATCTCGTTGCTTTCTTTTTCTATGTGTTGTTAGTCTCGTCGCTTGTTCAATGCGAATATACTTTTCAGCTCTCTGCAACAACTCTTCAAGTGTCACAGGAGGTTTCCCAGCAATGGAATCTTTAAATCTTTCTTGGCGGAGGTTCTGTTGCATTATTCCTGCTAACAACTCATGATTGATATGGAGGACGTCGTGAACACCTTCCACAAAATGTTTAACATAATCACGAAGCGACTCTCCCTCCTTCTAAGTGATCGAAAATAAGTACGCAGCTGTCTTTAAATATTTTCGATTAATGGAGAACTGATATAGAAAACGTTGAGTAAGTTGCTCAAAGCTGGTAATTGTCCCTCCAGGGAGTTGATTAAACCAAGAGAGAGCTCGCTTGGTCAATGTGGTTCTAAAAATCTTACAGTAGGCGGCATCGTTTAAATCATATAGGCCAGCCTTCGCGAAAAACCTATCTAAATGCTCCTGAGGATCTCCAGGTCCGTCATATTCTAATAAATTGGTTATCTTAACACCTAATGGAAGGGACTCTGCCACGATTGTTGGCGAGAAAAGGCTACGCTTCTGGGGGAGAACTACTAACGGGATAGCATTCTCCACATGAGTATGTGTTCTATATGGATAAGTTGGTTGATCGGTACAGATGTGTGACCCCACTCTTGGAGATGTCGGCATGGTGTGTGTCGCATTGGTATCTCTTCATTATTTTTCCCTATCTTCCGCTCGTGAGGTGCGACTGTTCATTTTCTCTCGAGCCCTACCAAGAGGTGGAGCCGCAGGTCTAGAACTTTCTCGGTCAGGAGATAAAGAGAAAGTGCGACTCCTCTGGGGGTTTTCATGGAGCGCTCTCTGTTATGGGTTACAGCAAATAGTGCGACCGCTTCAGCCGCAACCCTGGCACTCGCTTCTTCGATCATTTTCCGTAAAGCTCCTTCAGTAAGTTGAACTCTTGGTTCGTCTTAAAGTGGCGGGAGTTGGTTCATGTGACTGTTAAGGGGTGGGTGCCGCGTAATTCCATCGTTCTAGACATTTCGAGTCAAGGGGTTAACGGGTGGTTTGGGGCTCTTCCAGTTAGGGGATCGCTTCCTTGGATGCTTGCCTCTCAAACTGATCTAGATCTAGTATGCATTTATCAATGATCAGGTAGGTTTCCCACAGATGGCGTCAAAAATGATGTGGAAATCACCTCCTTATAATGGACCGGGAGCGCTTGTCGGTCAATAACTTGGTGGGTTGCTACCTGCATCACGAATTTACGTTAGGGGTGTCGGGGGTTGGCCGGTGAAAATCCTCCGACGATCAAGTCGGTAAGCGGCGTAAGTGGATTAAAACAGAAACCAGAGAATACTTAAAATTTAATTGAAAATATACCGTTTAATTATGAAAATTAGAGGGTATTTATGGCGAAAAATAAAAATTTAATAATCTGACGGGCCTCTGGCTCATTGGATAACTTTTATCTGAGTTTTTAACTTCTCGACCCCTATTTTTCGACTCATATTACTTAAACTAGCCCATCATAATATGATCATATTATGATGGACTTAGGATCCAATTAAAATGGGCTAAGCCTGTCAGATACAAATTTTATCAATTAAACAATTTTTTTAAAAAAAAATTGGTTATTTGGGACAATTTTTGTTTTGCACATTCATACAGTAATGTTGTATATATGCAGAAAATCTGGGCAACAAACGTACCACAAAAAAGAGACATTATGACTATTTTAGTAAATTGATAATATAAAATTAAGCGTAGTTATTAATGATAAATTAAATAGTTCCTTCGCTTATTATAGCTCTATATAAAATATTAGATGGGAGTTGAAATAGGAGAAATTTGTATATCTTTATATCATTGCCCTAAAAAATAATGATTGAAATTTAATGATACTGGTCCTATAAAATTTTATTTTTGAACGTCTCAAAATGGAAACAAGAGTCATAATTTTGAAAAAAAAAAATTATTTTAAAACATCTAAGTCCTAAATTCCGAATAAAGGGAGTATAACAATTAATCTTGTGACAAACCCACAACAAATTAACAAGAAACTAATCGTCTTTGTGTATCTTTACGCTACTCCATTCAAAAGTTGTATATGGGATTTAATGGTGTGGTGTGCTATATAGTTTTAACAAAAACAAAAACATCTTAAAAATAATATTGTATTTCAAGATATTTTAAAATAAAACTATCAATAATAAATCCCAAATTTAAAACAATATATATATATATATATATGAAACTCAAATCCCAAATTCATAATTTTATAGACTCAAACATTATACAAGCTCTCATATCATGATTACTCTGTCAATTCCACTTTCAAATCTTGTTCACTTTTTTGTGTGATGCTGCGTGAAGGAATGCTATTGGTAAATTATCATGAAAAAGAGAAAAAAAGAAAATGAGAAAAGGGGGAAGGGCATTGGTACTTTGGCAGGCAACATAAAAGGATATTCAGCAAGTGCAATCAAACCATACTTGGGGATAGATACGAGTTGTACACCAAATCCATATAAAAGTTTTATATGGGTAAAAATTAGATTGATACGCGGGAGAGGTTTTGCCCCATTGGTTAGGAGGGTTCACCACGGTTGAATCCATGGTATTACTCAGTGCACTGACGAGTGTTTTATTTTTTGTTAAATAGATATAATATTTATAAGATCGCATCGAGATTAATAGATTTAAGGTTTAAATTTTCACTTTTATGAGTAATAGTCTACTTATATAGTAATTCCTTTTAGAATTTTTTGATGTAGTTATTTATGTTTAATGAATTTGAAATTGTATGGAACGAATGATATGTATTTGACCATTTTTCTCAAAAAAATAAATTCTATGAAATTATTTTAGTCGTGTTGTTGCTCATGTTACTATTGATTTCCCATTTGTCTGAACAAATAGCTTACTCTGAACACCCTCTCATTTATTTTAGGAGTTCCCGTTCGATTTCACACACAACGAGAAATAAACTCTTAAAACAATTATGAATGCGATGTTTAATAACATACGAGACTATATTTTTAAATAGATTTTGCTGTCTTATAAGTTCAAATTATCTAATCAATTTAATAAAAATTATCTATATATTTTTAATATATTATATAAAATAATAATGTAATAGACTAATTTGTATATAGAATATAAAAAAGATAAATAGTCAATTAAAAAATATATTTAACAAAATTTAAAATCTATATAATCACAAACATCCAAATACTAAGTTTAAGATTTTTTAAAAAAAAAGAAAAGAAAAGAAAAGTTTTTGTACGATAACCAATTATTTGGCCGATTTGATTAGATTTTCAATTTTTTGCATTCAAACTAAACAAACCGAACACGAATTTGTGATTGGACTAGTTGAACCGATTGATCGATCTGATTTTTAAATCATTAATATGACATTTGAAAAATCTAACATAAATTAATAATACTCACAATGTACGGTTATGTATATAACATCTCTCAAGTGTTCTTAACATTTTCTTGTTTTTTTTGTTATGAAATTTCATACAAATCAAAATTTCCACAGAAATGTTGACTGGTGCACAAACATACAATTCATAATGCAAGTGGGTCTAGGGACACAGAGTTGGCTCAAATTCGTGTAACATAAATAGACATAAGCTTATTGGAAATTACTTTTGCTGAAAATACATCAGATGATCCATCAAATAAATGGGGGTACTGTAGACATGATTCCAATTTCCAAATTAGGGATAAAATAAATTCAAATAAGCTTTTAACATGGGGAGGACTATTGGGATTTGGTTGTTTAGATATTATATCCAATAATATATATTAAATTTATATTTTATCACATACTTACACAATATATATATATATGATAAAATTCATACTTATTTATTATATCATCGAATATAGCATAGAAGTAAAAGCCAATTTCCCTGTTGTTCCTCTACCAATTAATGGCTCTTGATTTTTCCCATCAACTGCTTTTAGTGGTCAATTCTTATTTGCTTTCTATCTTGCAATAATTGTCACCCAATAATTTATTCGATTTTTTACATATGTTTCAGAGGCCCACAATTTTCCTGATAATAATTTAATTGCCCAATCACACATGAAAAAGATGATTTTGGTGAGGATCCTTTTCAGTTCCTAAAAGTAAATTAGTGTAAAATTTAGATTTCTCTAGTATTTTCTACCAATTGATAGTTTTTTTTTTTTAAGTATTTAATCACGTCAAATTCAATTGTGTTTCTAAAATGTGCGAGTTGAATAATGTTGGATACGTTAAAAATAATCAAGTCAAAAATAAATTAAAATTAAATATTTTATTTACATCATTTTTTATAATTTCATATTTTTCTCCCCCTTCATCCTAGAATGAGTCAACGAAGCTGGCGGTAACGTTACCCATAAGAACTCAATTTAATTTCAAATTCTTGAAAAACACAATAATTGTAGTAGATTCAAATAACTTCCCGTACTTTGACCAATTTGATTATCGATCTAATATATGTACAAAAACATTACAGATAAATTTTTCTTTCAATAAGAAAAATTGGACCTCTAAAACCATCAACATTTCGATACATATTAGAAAATGTATCAACTCCAACGATGAAGACAAATATGAACTTGAGAAAGCAAAAGATTTGTTTTGAGTTTAGCCGTCCTAAATAGTTCACCTTAATGAATAATGAAGTTCTAATTTTTGCCAAACATTGTACCAAGAAACGTAATCTACACCAGCTAGAAAAGAAGGTAAGAAGGGTTTTCATCCTTTATGAAGAGACAATGTTGTTTAAAAGTAAACTTATCAAGTTTTAAATGTGACATAAAATAGGCAATTAGCATTATCAATGTACAAATTTGGAGCCCTTTTATTACAAGATGGCAAGTTGGATGCATAAGTTGTTGACAAGGAAGCCATCATTCAATTCTATCAACATCCTTGGCTTTGCTACGTTACGTATTGGGTAAGATAAGGGAGGGAGTAAGGCCTCGTTTGGTTGGTGGAGATTAATGAACATGGGAATCTTATCCCAATGTATAGTAGTTGATTTTTGAGATAGGAAGTAGGCTTGCATGACTCAATTCTTATATCAAAATTTTGGTACTATTGAAGATTTTAGGGGATGAGAAAGCAATATTTTGCATTTTAATTGAAAGATTTGAATTTGTAGAAAGTATATGAAATTAAGCATTTTAAATGATTCTAATATTAAGTTGATTTGAAATCAAGAAAAAAAAAGCTCAAAATATATGCTTAAACATTTAAAATTGATAATATTTGAAAATTATACAAACAAAATAAATTTATTTTATGAATTTAAAATATGACTGACGGATAATATATATAGGAGTAGATATACTGCATTTGAAAACTAAATTGTACGAGTGTTTGTGGCTTTGTTATTCGATTTTATTTTTTTCTTGTGAAATTTAAATTACCATAAGTATAATAACTGTAATATTGAAAATATTGTTAAATTTGAATTACAACAGCAAATATAACTTATGATGATTATGATAATAGACAATCCTTGGTAAGAAGATTAGTCCATTAAACTCTTTTATGAATAAAATGGTAAATCAAATATTATCGTCCCTGTGATAATGCAAAGCAAATGCATGCATCAATAATTATTAAATATGTTAATTAGTAAGAAAATAATAATATTTTATGCTAATTATATAGTTTATTGATTTCTTTTCTTGTTTTTATGTAGGACATAAATCCTACAGGAGTTGATTAAACTAGTCCAACAATGATCTACTCCTTAACTATGATCTTATCTTAACCAGAGAAAATATCAATAATCAATTCAATTCGTCAAATCAAAGATGTTTACTGAGTATAGACCATCTCTATATAGTCTCTTTAAAATAAAGAATTTTAATCGTTCTAATCAACTAAGGAGAAAAAAAAAACTAGGAAACTAGATTAATAAATTGTTCTTCAAATTCTCGTATGAAAAATAAGATCATTAACTCCTTAATAATTCAATTACATTCATTTTTTCATCCCACCAATTTTCTCTGATTGACAAAAACTTCCCCTTAGAAAGTGGTGACGAAGACAACGTTGGAAAAGTTGGCATTTTACATATGTAAATAGGCGTTATACGTAGCTGCTATATCATAATTTTATAGATATTGCATACAGTGTAAATATATTGAGTTCAAATATTTTTGTGTTAAGTGTTCTATTTGATAAAAAATAAATTATTTAGTGCAATTTATTGATGTACCTATTGCATTTATACTGAGTGTGACATAGATTGAATCGATATGTACTGGATGCAATGTGAATTCAACCATTACATCTATGTAGGCCATATATATGAAATAAATATTATATATAGCTGGTAGGATAGGATTCTTATATATACAATCTTATGTCATTATTGTTTTCAAAATCGAGGCGAACTAAACTGGTCGGTTTAATTGGGAACTGATAGTTAGTTGGTCCGATTGGCTTTATTTAATTATATATATATATATAGTTATTTGAATTTTAAATATTATTAAATATATTTTTAATTGATTATATATTATTTTTATTTTTAAAATTTAATATATAAAAAATAATTATTATATTATCAATTTATATTTTATAATAAAAAAAATATAATTAATTTTCACATGAATTGATTGAATCGTTAGTTCAAATCGATAAAATTAATAACAAAATTAATTTATTTAAAAAACCGTTGCACGTTAACCTTAATTTCGGCCATGACATGCGTGTCGATTCTATTCAAAGTGCAAGTGCATGTACCACACACGCGAGTGAATGTAAAAATAATAATATTAGCTATCTCCTGTAATATATAGATATGGATTCAATCCTTTTTCCACAATGTTTTTGTATTTAAAAAAGGAAAAAAAGAAAAAGAAAAGACGTAGTACTAAGTATATAGTAACTGAAAAACATGGACAAATATAGGCGAAGCTGTTCATATGGGTCCATGCAATAGTGTTGGAGATACATGCAAGAAAAGACATTGCACGTACAGTGTATCCGTTTCTTCCATCCACGTGAGTCTGTCAGAACCGGAGCAGACCTACATATTGGTGAAACCTATAATGGGTTACTTTTTACTTCTTACTATACATACATATATATGTATATATCTACATATTCAAAAAACTATTGTATATTTATAGATATATTGATATTACCTCATAATATCATGTTATAAATATATTTGCGCTTGTCAATGATGCAAAATAAATATATTTCATCCCACATTAATATAAAAAACAATCATATGACCAGAGACGGAGTTAGAAAATAAAAATTAAGAGGGCAAAATATATTTTTTCTTAAAAATAATATATAAAGAGATATTTTTATTTTTTAAAAAAATAAAATTTTAAAATTTAATAATTATATATATAAAATTTGTAATAATTAAAAAAAATAAGGAGTTGGGTGGGCGGCCGACACCGCTCATCCCTAGTCCACCCACTCCTTAATTTTGTAACACTATAAATGATGATGATATTATTAATCAAATAAATTTATGCAACCAATCATAGTAAAAAATATCTCATTTAAGAAAAAAAAAAGAGTAAAGAGAACTTCTTCTCCATAACATCAATCAACCATTTTCAAAATTTACTACACATTCCCAATATATTTTTACCAAACTACATTATTCGAAAATATTTTAACACTCCAAAACAAAATCAAATATTCTCCATTTTTTTCTCAATTTCAGGTCTCGTTTTAAAGTTTCTCCCATGCCTACCAAATTTCTCCATTACAATTCTTAGATGCTACATTACTACTATATGATATGTTAATGTACCTCCATTTCAAATTCCAAAAGATTAGTTGGTGAAAAATAGAGTTAGGAATGATATACATAGGTTCTCATGTCAAGATTATTTATCCTAAGCATTTATAGTAATAATATAATTCAATATGCAGGTTTTCAGACATTATAATTTTTAATTTATAAATATACTATACCCATTAAACTTTTATAGTCATAAATAAATCAGTGACTGACTATTTAAATTTTAAATTTGCTCGAGAATTTGACACAAATTTAACCACACACACACACACACACACTTTTTTTTCTTTCATGATTGAGCATAAGCATCACATTGTATGACATGAATTTGACAGAACCATTGATTTTGCTCATGTCACTTTTCAATTTCCCCAATCTAATGATTCTTAACTATTTATGTCTTAAACTTTGTGATATGTCAGATGCATTGTCTACATTTAGAAGAACATGGCCTGAGAATTTGTGTCTTGACTATTGAAATGAATTGTTAAATCAACAGAAAATTTACCTGTAAAGTGCACACGTATTTATGTAAGGTTGTCTATCAAATTATTAGGAATAAATTTCACTTTATTTAGATCCTTCCTAAGTCCTGAAAACAGTGCTAACCATTTCTTGTTTTTTTGAAGATCACGTGAGATGTCTAGATGGCGATTTATAATGGAAAAGATGATGGGCCTTTTGTTGGGCCATGCAGGAATTAATTAAAATGGTGTTGAGATGGCCCATAAAGTAGACCAATTGATGGATGAGTTATGTTGATAGGCATGCAGCAGCTACTTGAAACACCCTCAGAATTTAATGTGCTTCAGAAATTCCAGGCCAGTCATGTTATCTTTTTGGTGAAGAAAAAAGGTGAGGGCCAAAAGGTATAGCAACTTTTCTTAGGGAGTTTTCTGTCTTTATGCAATATCTAGATTGAGTAATAGTTATTGAGGAAAAGATTGTTAAAATCAATCAAATTGAAACACGAGTCAAATTTGTGATATCTTTATGGGAAGTAATTGATTAGACGACACCCCCCCCCCCCCCCCGGCCCTTTTTGGTTAATATTCCATGTTGTACCATATGGTAATAACTGAACTCATCTTCTTACTTTTTCTGTTTCAAGTATTTTCCACCATGCTATCACAAAACACACGCACGCATTCTATGGATCATGTCACTACTAATTATGGATGTACAATTAATTGTGGAGCATCTACATAGCTAGAATTTAAAGCTAAATTCATATTTAGGTATTTGATCTTATGTACTTGAATAGGGAGAATGATCGAAATTTAAAATTTTTTAAAAAATAAAATTTGTAAAATAAAACTCGTAAACACCCAATCATTTCTAAAATAATATTTTTTTATGATCCGAAAATTAAGGTAGTCAAGAACTATCGAATCATGTACATATAAACCACGTATAATCTAAAAATCTAAAATTTCTTTATTTTCAACATGATGCTTGCAACTTAGACAAAGCATAAATGGCACAATTGTTGGGACAAAGCCCGACATATCATGGCACAATTATTTTATTAGCCATCTGTTTATTATCATACGTAGGTGGAGCCTAACCAAATAATAAAGATCCACCTTTGAACTACCTTTAGATAATTACATAACAAGAAACTATTGTTTAGGCCCATGCACAACATGAACAAAGCATATATTGATATAGATTTTTTTATGGTTGATAATGGCTTAGCCAATAGGTATGCACACCTCATGAGAAAGACTTAAAACTAAAACGATGTTGACACCAAAGGGTTTGCTAGGTCTTTTAGATGTTATATATGATATATGTATAGTTGTTGTACATATAATTGTTATAAATTTATTATCTAAATAATTTATTTTTTACAAAATAGACATTTGGTCTTTATGTATACACTAAATTTAATATAAAAAATTGACAGGTATACAAATATATGAACTTAAACTTTCAATCATTAATATACTTTTTTGAGTATTCATACAAATTTATCTTCAAATTCAAGCTATAAATTAATTAATTTATCGGTGATTGTAGCTTGAGCTAATTTGTAGTTCATACAAGATTATGACACTCGTAAAACGAATGAGTTTATCAATCTTAGTGACGACTTATTATATCTCTCATTTAAATACAACCAAAGTGTGTATGTTGATATCAATGTCATATCTAATAATATCATTATATATATATATATTAAACTAACAAACTCATTTGAATAGTATGAGTAACATAATATCTTATAATATAATTTAAACATTCTCAATTAGTGATAATTGTAAAAAAAAAAAAACATATATGATTCCTTCTTGTGTATTGAGAAAGCAATTTCAAAAGAAAGAAAGAGGAGACACATGCATGCATATTAGCTAACAGCCACCGATGCTTGGAAAATCAGCAGACATATTTAAGATAATTATTATATTGTGTTTTTGTGCGATAGAAACTTATTGGGATTGTACAATTATTAGCGTAAAGTATTGTAATTTGCAAGTTGGAAAGTGCTATTATTAGTTTCAATTTCTGATCACATGATCTGATTCCTTTCATTGTTCTTCCAAGTCATAATATATGGTCAATTTAAAGTTAGCCGAAAGATGAGGATGTACACCAAGAGACGCAACACAGCATCAAACATTCAACCAAGCAAATATTATTCTTGGTCAATGATTAGTCCAATAGGAGGCCTCTCATGTCAAGCTGGTGAAATTCTTAAGTTGACTCAGTCTAATATTCTTGGTTCTTCTAATACCATTGAAGAGGACAAATGAATGGCAACAAACTCCATATCCCCATAATTTAATGGTTAGCCCAACGATTTCAATGGTTTGGGTTTGTTTGAATATGATATTTAATTTATTGAAATTTTTAAGGATTCAAAATTTAAATACTTTTCAAATTCAGATTTGATGGATAGAGTTCGTTATATCAACTTACTTTATAATTTAAAAAAAATAAAAATTATATGTTTTTAAAAATAATACTATTAATTTTTTTAAAAAAATATCATATAAATATTTGTATTTATTTTTAAAAAATAAAAAAAATAGATTGGTCAGGTAGGGATTGAGTTGGGTCTGGAATGAAAAACTTAAAACTCAATCCAAATCCATTTATATTGTTAATATCCGTCATAAGTGGAGCGAGTTCGAATTTGAATTCGCTCCATTATCATTTCTAATCAGCTATACATTAAGTGTATTGCATTTAGGAACAGGGCTAGTAAATTAGATGGGGGGTTGAAATTGAAATTTTTTTTTAAACATAATAACAAAGGAATATTTTCAATATTTTAGGTGGGACAAAATTTGAAAAATTAATAAATTTGTAAATATAATTTATACTAAATTTAAGATTTTGTGAAGTTGTCCGCCATAGACAATGGTAGTAATATATCTCAAGATTTTGTGAAATATTCGAAAATTAAATTCTCAATTTAATTTTAAAATGAAGATTTTGTATTGCAGTTCTTTAGATTATATATATATATATATATATATATATATTGATAAACATAAGTTTGCCCAAAGATCACTACATAAAGGCAAAATAGCATCAAACAATCGATCACGCAAATGTTTTTCCTTTGCCAATGATTTGTCCCATCTCCCATTGCAGGTTCAAGCAATCTTCTAATTAGAGTGAGAATGCAGCATAGCAATGCAAGAAAAAAGAATTTTAGAAGAATAATTAACTCCATTAAACTTAGTTTTGAGAAATATTGATTTTTCGCGAATTAATTATGAGCTTAGATGCAACTTCCAGAATAAAAATTAAACAAAAATTAATAAGAAAAAAATTAGGCTTAATGGTGTAGGAACTTACAAAATTATAATTTTCACATATTCAGAGACAAGAAACTCTTAAATTATACCATTCATTAAAATGATTGTTTGTTTAGTAAAAACACAATAATTTGTACTGCTTTAAAGATAAATGATTTCTACATTTTTTTATTCATAAAAATGACAACTTGGATATAGAAAACTCAATATTTCTTTTTATGTAATGACACAATAAATTTTGCACAATTAAAGATAAGAGACTTCTAAAGTTTATAAAAAATGAGCATAGCAGAATATTAACTTAAACTATAAGAACACACATCAAACATACATATTTAAGGGATTTACAAATTAAAAAGGATTTATTAAAATGCTAATTTTAAAATAGAGTTATATCAATGTCGCTGCGGCTCTTACCCTTAATTTTATTTTATATATTCTATCAAATTTATTTGACTAATTTTATTTAAAAAGTAAGTGCAACATGCAAAATACTCAGCTATAATGTAATTGATTGATAACTTACACCAAATGTTAACTATGGTTTTATCAATGAAATTAAAATCATGTTCAATCATTAAAATTAAAAATTTTGGAATGAAGTATGGGAAATTAATATCTACTTGAACACAGTAGTAAATAAATAACGACTTGAACAACATTAATACATAGTAATCAAATAAAAACTATTTTACCTTACCATAATTTATACAATATAAAAAATCAATATTGTATCTATTGTATACACAAGAAACTATTATCAAACTAACATCGTCCATAAACCTTGTAATTTTATATATGAGATTTAAAAAAAAAAAATGAAAATGTGTTTTAATTTTTAATTTTCTTTTCATTCTTTTTTTCCGTAAAGTCTTGCATCAAAAGGGAAAATATATGGAGTTATGTTTTAGAAAAAATAAAAACTTAATTTCAATTAGTATGCCAGCAGCATTAACAAAAACTTAATTTTCTATACAATATTGTCATTTTAATAAATAAATAATGGAAAAATTAGGATAAGGGAATAGGAAATTTCTGAATTAAAAAAAGACACAATAACTTTTAACTAATTAAGGAAAAGGGAATTGCCAAGCTTTTTCAAATTATTAAAATCTTGATTTTGATACAAAACTATATGTATATATTGCTCCTCACCAATTTTTTTAGCTTTAGTTTTTCTTTTAGCAAAATTAAAATTTATTACTGTTGTCAATAAAAAATGTTTTTTGTTATTTTGATGGAAAATGATACATTAATTGAAAAAACTTCTACAAGCCTCTTTTCTTCGAATTAATCACGGACATGCTTTACTCACCGTGATAATTATTAAAGAAATCCACATGTTTACATACCTCAAATTTATGGAGCTCAAAGAAAGTATTAAGAAAATTTTTAGAAGAAAGTTTATCGGAAACTACGTAATTGTCTTATGCAATTAGATAGAAATTTAAGGATATATAGGTATATTTTTTTTCCTACATAATGAAGAATTTTAATCTAATTAAAAATTAAAATCTTATTCAAATTCAATAATATAAATGCCAATCGAATCATGGTTCTAAAATCCGTAACAATTTCCAACACTAATTAAAACCTTCAATAAGCAAAAAAGCAAAAGAGAAAAAATATATAATTTTACAAAAACTTGATTACAAAATTAAAGGCAACTTGATTACATATTAATAAGTAAGATGACCATAAAAGTGATCACTTTAATATTTCCTTCTCCGTAAATAGTTAAAAAGTTATCGTGTTTTTTGGTACTTTAATAAATAGCAAACTTTAATAGTTTCTTCTTCGTAAATTGTTAAAAATTTATCATTTTTTATAATTTTAAAATTTTAATACCTTAATCATAATTTCCCCTTTAATACGGATTAATAGACTTTTATTTGCCCCTTGTCTCGTTACGCTTACTTTTTACCTATTGGATACGTTAAAAGTGGATCGAGCCCAGTTAGCCCAAAACCCAACCCTTATTGATATCGGGTCCGTTGGATCACCTCCTCCTCGTCTTTAATTAGAGCGTATCCAATAAGTGGGCTTTTTCTTAGTTAAAATGTTAAAAAATTTGTCAATTAGGTTCTTTCAATCTTGTTTTTTCTGTAATTCATTTCAAGCTTATATTTTATCATAATTTTTTCTTTATATTTAACTTAAACATCTTTTTCCCCTTCCGCGAAAAGAGTAAATTGGCTGATGAGTCAAATTGAAATTGCAATTTATCGACTAAAAATACGAACGAGTGACAATATATTGGAGTTTCATTAAGATTAAAAGATTTTTGACGTATTAAATTAGTATTTAGGTAAATATTAATAAAAAGAGTCGAAGAGTGTAGGCGAGTAAATTAGATCGGACTAGGCAACACTCTCTACAATTTTATTTTTATTTTTTCTTACACTTTATTTTTTCTTTTTCGAATATGGACACTTTCTAGTTTACTAAATAACATCTTCCTTCTATAAGTTTGATAGATTAATCAAATTATATAATTTGAATGTATAAATATGATCGGATTGTTACCAATTAATTGTATGTTGTTAACATATCACACATTATGAGGAAGAGGTATATTTTGCATTAATGTGGGCCTTACTTTTGAGTTGTATAAAATGAAAATAGCCCACTTCCACTTGAGCCCAACGTCATGAATAAAATGAAAAAGGGTAGAAATAGGCTGAGCCCAATCTTATTATGGGCTTTCCTTGAGTGCCCATTAGGACAATGATTTGGGCCTGACCCAATCTAATTCATGGGCTGCTCTTCGCCGCCCATAAGGGAAATGGTTGTTTTGTAAGTTGTGCTTTTTTCACTCCACACTATCATAATGTTAATTTATAAAGGTCATTCACTATGTTATAGAAGGTTTAGCATGAAATTCATCGTCATATAGTTATTGCAATTTGACAGGATGAATTTTGCAAAATTGCAATACATAAACTTTAGATTCACAGAGCGTAAATAGAGTTTAATTCGTTCAAAAAAATATATATATACAGAAATTTATTTGTATACACTTATCTGAATTGTTATAAATTAGTAACGTATCAATTAGTTATTCTCTTTTAAACTGTAGTTGTCGAAAGTACAAGAATATATTTAACCTACAATTAATTGAAAATAAAGTAATTGAAAATAAATTAATTGATAATAGTGAATATTTAGGTGCAATTCTCTCTCTCTCTTTGGAACTGTATGCAATTAATACTTAGGTATATATGTAAGGCTGAGGATGCCCAAAATTCAACTCATGGGTTCATATAGGTACTACAGGTAGGCTACCCAAAGTTGGAGACCCTATTTAGGTATAATGGAAAATAGTTAGGCTGGGAAAACTTCTGATACGCAAAATATTAGACACTGCAGTTTTTGCCTAATGATTTGATAATTTGCTGATTTTTCTTTCTTGTAATCACTAATCTACTAAGATTTTTTACTTAATTTGGGGCATAATCTTTACCCAAAAAGCAATTAAAAATAAAAATAAAAATAAAAAAAAGGGTCTCTACATATGTTTGCAAAACATTAAAAAAGACAGTCGTGAAATAAGGATCGAAAAATTATCAAATGACAAATTTCACTATTTTTATCATCATTGCTTGAGATCGAATGTCTTTTTGGTCTAGTCCACATCTTCGCATAATATGAGTACTCATATAAAATGTTTGTTTCCGAAGTGTATTAATTGTTATTAATTCAGTTATCTAAAAAATATTAGTACCGACAAGCCATTAAACCATAAAATAACCATAGTACAACTAAAACCCAAAGAAAAAGGAAAAAAAAAAACAAAAAAAAAAAAAAAACATATATTTGTGATACCCAAAATACAACATAGTTTGGGTGTCTTTCATGTGAGAGTCTAATATACATTGATTAATGAATGTGCACATTGTTTTGTATGTGGTTTTTTACAAGCAAAGTGAAAGGTGTGCTTCGAGTCAATTATGTGTAAAAAATGATAAATAAAAAAAAAAGGGATTTGCAAAGGCTTGGTACATATGCAGATGCAGTCGTTGAAAGACCCAAAGTAACTTAAACTTAAATGCATGGGTTTTTATTAGTTTTTAATGAAAGTTTGCCTAACTTAATGGTACTAAAGATTAAAGTCCTCAATCCCTTTAATTAAGCAATGAAGAGACATGTCAACAGTTTTGTGTGCGTTAAGCATGGATTTGTTGACTTCATTGTGGGTTTATTATTACGAATTTTTGACGGGATGAGAATGCGTCTCTTGATTTACGCAGAAAATAAGTAGTGTATAGTAGTACTTCATCAATTTTGATTACTTTCTCTAAATACACAATGCAATACGTATGACAATTGTTGCATTATAATTATATTTGAAGGTGCTTATTAAAATATATTGAATTGAGAATGAAATTTATTTTTATTGATAATTAAAAGCAAATCATAATATAGAATATTTATAATTTGTAAAATAGGAATAATGAGTTATTGAGCCTCTATTGCAAATTAATTTTTATTTTTGAATAAATATAAATATTAAGTGTAAAATATTTTTTGAAATAAATACTTGATTGTGATGGCATTCAGTTGATCTGTAGCATGAAGTGCAGTTTAGGATGAAATACAAATTTAAATAGGGGATCAAAGTGATAATTTGAAGCCTTTGAGGAAAAGCATTGAGGGTGGGTAATTTTCATTTTGAATTCTTTATTCTAATTTATATTTTATCATGTATTGTATTTTAAGAATACACGTTAAATGTATTTGAGTCATAATCAATTATTTATATAAAGAAATATACATTTTGAACCGTTGTGTTATATTTCTTATTTTTGAAATGAAACGTTTAGTATTCATATTATACTTATTCATATAATATTTGACGAATATTATTCTATTTCAATAAATATTTATAATATTTAAATATAATCTAAAACTTAGTAAAATTTATTTGTGAGTATTAATAGAATATCATAGAAATAAAAAATAAAAAATTCTAATAATTTATGAATATATTATTTATTATTAAATAATTATATTTAACTTATGTCATAATTATAAATTAACTAACATAAAACTACTCATAAAATAATTTTTGCTTAACTTAAAGTTACTTTAAGTAAAAATACAATTTATATCAAAATAATGTCAGAATATGTAGTATTTTTACTTCCTAACAATTCTTTTACGTTCGTATTTTATTATTTTGTCTACAAATTCGTATATTAATTACTTTCGTATTTTTTATCAAATTTTTTTACAATAACTTTTAATAAAATTTATAATATATTCGAATGTATTAAATATCGAAGTTTTTATAAAAATGAAATACTACATAAAATTAAAAACAATATTTTAATAGTTTGGTAATCATTTTTTTATTATAATTGTTATGTAGTATTTTTTTTTTTTATGCAATGTAGTATTTTTTATTGTGATATTAAAATTTATATTTATTTTTGTAATATAATTAACAATTGTAATATGAATTATATTTTCTATTTAGTAGAATTAGTAGTAATAAAATATAATTAATTAAATAATTTTATAAATAAATAAATATATGATAATTAAAAAATAAAAAAAATAAAAAAAAATATTCATTTGGTGTAGTGGGTTGGAGATAATTTAGACCAAATTATACTAAAATATTAAATTTGGTGTAAACTTATACTAAATTTGATGTAATAGATTGGAGATGGCTTTAACCTGTGGAATGTAAGAAAGGGCAACCGTTGTCACAAATTGAACAAAACACACACTTAATACATAATACTTAAATAAGCGTTAGGTCCTTTTTGTTTATTTATTTATTTCATGTGTTTGTCCTAAAATGATAGTTGATTCAGTTTGGATCCTTAAAATGTGAATAACCTTTTTATTGTTACAAATAACATGCTTATCTAATTAAAAAAAATGTATAAAAAACTTTACAAATATTGAAATTTAATGACAAGGGTTCATTTTCTTAAGAAAATTTTAAATTTAATTAAATCCAATAAATTATATGGTAAGTATAATTATATTTAAATTACAATGATAACTGTTTTTAGCTTATGTACACAATCACATAACATGTATAAATTTACTTACCCTATTAAAATTTTCACATTTTTGGCCTTTTTGTGATAAATTAAAGGTTCATTACTACTTTTCAACCATACTTCAATAAGACCATCATCTAACATGACTCATATATTAAGAAATTCAAATTTAATAACCCAATTAAGATCCTTCATCTCCAATTCAAATTGTTTTTTATTTACTTCATTTTCTTCACTGTTATTTTAAATTTTTTATTTTATTTTAATTTTTAATTTTATTAATTTTAATTTAATACTTTATTTTATATGTTACTTCAGCAAAAATATTGGATATGAGTAAAAAAACCCAATAATTTACCGAAAAATGTGGAAAGACAGGCAATCCATGTGAAGATTTGGCAAACAAATTCAAATTAAATTTTTGAAATGTAAGTCACCCCCCCACCCCACTCCACCCCAACCCCACCTGATATGCCAAGTGAATCCCTCACACTGTATGTAATCTGTCTTCACTTCTTCCTCGTTTGTATTACACGAATCCCCCGCTCTCTTCCACCCCTATAAATCCCTCCCCACCCCACCACTTCTTCACCACTCCACCACACACTACTCTTCTCACTTCCCCAAGATCTGCACTATTTCCTTCAGAAAAAAAAAATGTCGAAGCCAGCGACACCGGTGGCGCCGCCGCTCAAAGACGAATTGGACATAGTGATTCCGACCATACGGAACTTGGATTTCTTGGAAATGTGGCGGCCGTTTTTTGAGCAATACCATCTGATCATTGTTCAAGATGGGGACCCGAATAGAACAATCAAAGTGCCCGAGGGATTCGACTACGAGCTCTACAATCGCAACGACATCAATCGGATCCTCGGTCCCAAGGCCTCGTGCATCTCTTTCAAGGACTCTGCTTGCCGATGCTTCGGATTCATGGTCTCCAAGAAGAAGTACATCTTCACCATTGACGACGATTGCTTTGTGAGTTTTCTTTTTTTCTTCTCCCTTTCTTATTAGGTCAAAATTCAATTTTTAAATTGCTGTTACTAGTGAGAATTGCCAATGTATATGGGGTTTTGAGTCAAAATCGGTGAGTTGGGAGAGCGAGTTTGAGCTTGGATCTGTATGTCTGTTGACTGTGGATGAATTTTCTTTGTTTGCTGGGGCGGGGGGGGAGGGAGGCGGGGTGTTTGGGTGGGCTGGCGTTTGGTTTGGGGATCTGGGAAGTCAACGGTCCGCGAGAATATGCTAAGAAGAAAAATTTTGTTGAGTGCCAGAAAAGATGTTGGGGTGGGGTGGGGTGAGCGGGGTGTACTTGACTAGATGGCACTGAAAAAGGGTGGTCCATGTCCTTGCTTATGACACGTAGCATAAGGAATTAGTTTTTGATTGGGGAAAGTGTCCATGAGGTCTTTGCCTTTTGATGGGGTACTTGCAACTAGTTTTTGTCTTTTGGCCCACAAAAAGATTGTAATGTAGATTTGGTTTGCATTAGTGCTATAATTTTCTAGTCATATACTGAGGTATGAGCTAATTAAAATTTTATACTCTCTCTGATTTAGTATGAAAGCTCCCATTATACTGGATATGAAATTTTTGGACATGGGAATTTTCATGAAAAGTGAAAAACTTTACACTACACCATTGCTTTTGATTGAATGGGTGGTAATTAATGGTGTCATATTGTGATTTTAATAAAAAAAAAATACTTTGTTTGGATTTTAGAAAATTGAGTTTTATTTTAGAACACCCCCCCCCCTCCCCAAAAAAATAAAAATAAAAAAAATAAAAAAAATAGAAATAATAAAATTGGTACAGAGGGAGTATTCTTGTTTTATGTTTGTTATTTTTGTTTTTATTTATGTTTTCTTGGTATGCGGACATGGAACAATTGAAATTACCAAAGTGGCTTGTAGGTATTTCAATAATTAAGAAACCAAACCACTCGTGTTGGTGATAATTGATGGAATACTCTCTTTAAGATAATAGAAAATTTATTGAATTTTCATTTCTATTATGAATGGGAACATACATATCGACTCTCTTGGATAAATCTTTTATGCTTTTTCGTATGGTTAATATTTTTGGAGTCTTTTAAAATGAAGAGTGAATATTTCATGTACTTCATACAATTGAAACTGAAATAGGTGGCCAAAGATCCAAGTGGGAAAGAGATCAATGCTTTGGCACAGCACATACAGAATCTGCTTACTCCATCCACCCCATTCTTTTTCAACACATTGTATGACCCCTTCAGAGATGGGGCTGATTTCGTCCGTGGCTACCCATTTAGCATGAGGGAAGGAGCGCCAACTGCCGTCTCTCATGGACTCTGGCTCAACATCCCTGATTATGATGCCCCAACTCAGCTTGTCAAACCTCTTGAGCGCAACACTAGGTTAGTTCAAAACTTTGACGGCTCATATTTTACGGAGAATCTTGTATGAAGATAATGTGAGTTTGTATGTCAGTGAAGTTGTTGCAGTTTCTTATGGTTAATGTGCCTGTGCTTTTTCATTGATTATTTTGCCCGGTAGTTCCATGACTAATCAATGTTCAATTGTATCATCTAACACAGGTATGTGGATGCTGTGTTGACAATTCCTAAAGGAACCCTGTTTCCAATGTGTGGAATGAACCTTGCATTCAACAGAGAACTCATTGGCCCTGCCATGTATTTTGGGCTCATGGGTGATGGCCAGCCTATTGGAAGATATGATGATATGTGGGCTGGCTGGTGCACTAAGGTGATTTCCTTCGTATACACATCTCTTACACTTGTATTATCTGTATAGCTAACCAATTTCTACAGTTTTAGAATAATGTTTGTATACTTGAATAAACTGATCAACAAAGCCTTACTGTGCCCAACACTTCTGGTGCTTATTGCCATTTATAATTGAATAACTCGTTACGAGGATTCCAAATTCACCCCAAGAATGATGTTTCTGCTTGCAAATTAACCACTTCTGAAGTTATATGGTTCTCTATTTTAAAAGTTCTCTTTAGAATGTCAGAGAGAAATTTAACTTGCTGTGAAGAATTGACAAATGAAGATTTCTGAAGGCTCAATGGTATGACATTTTTCCAGGTAATCACTGACCACTTGGGTCTTGGAGTGAAGACAGGGCTGCCATATATTTGGCACAGCAAGGCTAGCAACCCATTTGTCAATCTGAAGAAAGAATACAAGGGCATATACTGGCAAGAGGACATCATTCCATTCTTCCAATCCATTACTCTCCCAAAGGAATGCACAACTGTGCAAAAATGCTACATTGAGCTTTCCAAGCTGGTTAAAGAGAAGCTTGGCCCTATCGACCCTTACTTCCTGAAGCTTGCTGATGCAATGGTCACATGGATTGACGCGTGGGAAGAGCTCAACTCATCTGCTCAGTCTGCTCCTGCAGCTGATGGCAAGAAGGATGGGTCTTCTTCAAAAAGAAGTAGAGTTGGTCCAGTTTCTTATCGAGATCACTTCTTCGTTTCATTCAGTTTCCAACTTTCCATATTTTGTTGCATCCAGTGATTCTGCTTGTCCGTTTTTTCATTACTGTATTGTAGAAAATGAGTTATCAGTATTGACGGCTCAGATATCTTAAGTTATTTCATCTGTTGGCTACAACTTTATATTACAGCATTTTAGTTACAATATATATGCTCATCAGTTGCTGAATAAAAATTTAATTTGGTGGTCTTTTAATAATTCATACTTGCCATGGTTTTTATACTGTGTACCAGACTTGGGCAAAATCTTTTCTTCTTTCTGATACATATGTAACATAAGCGCTTGAAAGCAATGTTAGAATATTAACGCGGTTAATCTGTACCCATGCAAGATCCCCCATCCCTCCAGGAATTGAAAGTATTCCTGCGGCAGTTTGCTAATAGTTCTTCATATTTGAACATATCAGTTTTTGCTAATTACTATTGTTAAAGGGTGGATTAATAATTTATCTTTGTCGATTAGACATTCATTACCCAAATGTCGAAAAAGATTGAAAGAACCTTAAATTGCCAACATGGTCATATATGGCACAGCAAACAGAGAGATATAAATGAGCACTATTGAGCTATAAACATATCTCTATTTCCAAGCACACTGCACATAAATGAGTCTTTACCATGAAATCCCATATTTCTCTGCGAATATAATACGAGTTATCCTAGTAGCTCCTTAGCTCTTTAGTTGCAAGAGCTCACTAGCTACTGTAGTTACGGGTTAGCTCTTTAAAGTACATACCTTTAAGTTCAAGAACTTTGTGCACAAAAATAGTCTTCACTATGAAATTAAGGAAATTATGATTGTATATATTTATATTTGTGGCTAAATATCAAAGTATCTTAGTATGAATAATCACATATCCAGATCATTACTATAGAGTAAACATTTGCAGCCAGAGACTTTTTTAAATGAAATCAAGGCTCTGTCAGTAACGAAAAACAAAATTGTACTCTATATATGGCAAACTGTCACAAATAAAACCAATTCCTCTCAATTAAATTTAATTTTATTAAAGCTCATTCCAACAAGGGAAAATTAAAAATATAAAACCATACCAAATGCATGGGATCGTCTATGTTGGGACTATGATCAACTCATTTTCCTGTACATATTTGCCATTGCATCTCATGGAAATAAGGCCAAGAGTAAGCAGAATTAACACAAAAGAAAACCAAGCCATTGCCACCTTGCACCACCCACCACCCCTCAGCTTCCTATCGCCGCCTCTCTTCTCCAGCGCATTAGCCACTTCCACCACCGTCTTCTCCTCCTCCACCACCACTTTCTCTTCTGACAGAGAAGAATCTGAAAATGAACAAGATTGGTTGAAAGCAACAGGCAACTCATGTTCTCCTCCTAGGCTTCTTTTGCCACTACAATTTTCATTTATGATTACTTCTCTTTCTTGAATCATATTCATCCAATCACTACATATTTCACCACCACCGTAGTTCAAGTCGAATTCCTCCTCACTCGCCCTCTCCGCCGCCCAAAAAAGCCGCCTCCCCTTAAGTTTGCCGCTCATTATGGCAGCCCTTCTGTCCCTGAGTATTTCTTCAACCGCCATATCACATTTTTTCACCCTTAAGACCCCATCAGAAGGTGACCTCCTGTGCTGAAGAGAAGACATGAGCCCTCTTGGAGAACTTTCCAACAGCTGATCGAAAGAGGTGACGATACTAGTATCTGTGCCTGTTGAACATGTACGTGGGTTTCGTGGCCTGGATTTTTCTAAAGATTTCCATTCTTTTTCAAGGTTCTTGAACTGTTGAATTAATGCGACGTACTTTCCACGTTCTTTGGATCCAGCTTTTGACGATTTTTTCATGGTGGGGTTTGTAATGTTTCTTCTTTTCCTTTTTTCTGCTTAATTAATTGTTTTATGAATGGTGGGGTTCATGAAATAATGAGAATATGGGGGGATTTGAACAACCCACGTCCTAGTAATTCTCCTTTCAAATTTAAATCAAAACTTTTAGATTAATGCAGCTCTCTCTCTCCCTTTTTTCTCTCAATTTTATTTTTTTGAATTTTGAATTTTGAATTTTATTATTTTTTATAAAATAAAATGTGTAGAACGGATATTATCATTTTTTTTAAAGGATAGAGATTAATTGAATATATAGGTAGATTACAAACATTTGGTTAAATCAAAGCTAAGCACATATCAAATGATTTTTGATATAATATAAAAAATCACAACTATCATATGTAGCAAATTTGGCATAAATACTATCATATAGATAATTATGATAATCTGAGACTTGGAATCCCAAGACGAGAATAACCTATGTATTTACTTTATCTTCTGGAATGATTTTGTTTGTTGTTTCATCATTTCTTTTAACTATTTAGTTATTTGGACTCGAGAAAAGAGAAAGTTGAATTTTAAGTAAATTTTTTAAAATTCAAATGCACATGTTGCGAAACCTTTTATACCATGAGGCATGAGCCATGAAAATCTATGCGTATCAGAAAGAAATATTTCCACAACTTGAAAAATGATTAAAGGATTCTTTTGAAGGGTGAATTTCATTTTGCCCTCTCAACTATATATGCATGTAACATTTAACCCCCTCAAGTTACGAAAATACTTTTTGCCCCATCAAATTAATAAAATATAAATATATTTTCCAAATTTATCTCTCCCCTCCAAATATTTAGGAAACTAATAATTAAGTTAAAATATTGAAACTTTATAATTTTATTTGATCTTTATAATATAAACTACTTAATTGAAATTAGACCAACTACAAAAAGACACCTGAATTTTATAACTAAATTAAATTTATTCTTAATTATTTTAAATAATTAATATTTTTTAGTGAAAGCTCGAAATATACCCAAATTCAATACAATTGGATAAGTAGAGAGTATCTCAAGAAGTGAGATAAGTCTTTTTAAAGAGCTTGGCAAAATAATTTTGTAATTTCAAAAATCGACATCCTCTTCACAAAAGATGTCGAAATAACCAAACCAGTGATTATCAAATAAATAGGTCTCTACGAAGTTGTAAAAACTATATATGAGGGCTTGCACTTAACCATTGTCATAAGGTCAAGGAAGTTTGTTACCTCTCATATATTCTCATTCTCAAGAACTAAAACTATTTTTTTCATATTGTTTCGTCATTTTCTAAATGATAGTTTCGTTTGCATTATTTAATTATGACTATTAATTTCTTAAGACTATTTATTATACATGGAATGAAATTAACTTATTGAATAAAACTATTTTTTATGTAACAATCTAAGTATAAAATGCAACTATGATAATTTATAATTGGTCTAACTTAAATTAGTTGCTTTATATCACTAAGTTCAAATTCAAACAACAATTTGAGAATTTTAATACTTTCATATATAATGCAAAGGGCTAAATTTTTTTTAATAAAAAAAACAGTTATATTTTCTAGTTGGAGATGGATAAGTGTGAGATGCGTGTAGTTAAGGTTGGCAAAGTGAAAATCATCCTTCTTTTCCTAATTGTAACCATAAAAGATGAGAAATTTTATAGTGGGGCGATTTGAATTCCCAATATTCCTGTGTGTTCACCAAACAAGATACGGTAAATTAGACTAGCATCCCTTGATATTTGACATAATTACAAAAACAGTGAGTGTTGTCTTTCGCAAATTATAGAGACACTGTTGGTTCTTAAAAAAGGCTATTGTGAAAAGGTGTCCATAACCATAAATCTTAAGAAAATTGAAAAAAAATGACGCATTGTGCCACTTTTATCTCAACTCTTATGGTAGGTTTATGTAATTCTTTCAGATTAAAATCCGTGTCCATGTAAATTTTTTATTGCGTTCACGTTTTGTATGGAAGACATTGGTCTTATTTTTTGGACATATTTGAACATCATGAAAGTGTTCTAATGAAAGTTCAACCCTCCCCGTCCTCCCAAATGTGTACATTTTTTGGTCCACCATCTCTGTTTTCTCTCACAAGAAAATTACTACCCAATACGAGCATCCCCATAAAAAAACTCTGGCCAGATATGTCCCATACTGACCTCACCCTAGAAGTAACCAATTTTTGTGGTCATGAGAGATCCACCCCAATGCGCTTCCTCATTGTGACCAATGAACCAGCAGGTTCCAAGTCGGGGCGAGCATGGACATGGAATCCAATCTGGAAGAGGAGGGGTCGTGCTCAAGTCTAGCATTTCTTTTATGTGTCGCATAGACGTGATTCCTGTAAAATACTGCCTCCGCCCCAAACTTTCCTGTCATCGACTCCTCTCCACTTGATGTATGACAGTATGATGCTTTCCACGGGCACCACACAAGTGTCCAGAAAAGCTACAACAAACATAGAAAGCAGGTGCATTGCTTGATCTATCAATCCTACAAATGGAATTCTTGGCTCCGTCCTTTTATAGCAACAGTAGGTTGGATAATTGATTAGTAATGGAGGCTGATCTACCAGGGATCAACATGAAGCTCATGAGAATATTGGTGTTACTCTGTTCGTCCTCTCAATGTTAACAGTAGTTCTGATGCCTAAAGAAGATCACAAGATCAAGTGGCATTTGGATTACTATCACTGGCTATGCTATTATTCATATGGCAAAATGCAATGTCACTGTGGATCTCAAGATGATTAATGCAGGATCTTGGGGGATTGTTTATTATGACGCAACACAACCTCAATACTGTTATTAGCTGTTCCTGTGCTTGAATGGATATTGATTTTGAATAAGAATTTTAAAAACTCTGAGGAGACGGCCTGTCTTGATTCTAAAGAGGCAGGAATTTAAAAGTTCTTTTCCATTTTCTGGAACACCAGAGTTGGAAAAATTAGGAAGAGGTGATATCTTGTACTCAGAGTCTAAAGTCTAGAGGAAATAGGAAGAAGATGTTCATTTTCTGAGAAAATCAATTTCTATATGCTGTATACGGCTCTAAAGGAATCTCTGATCAGTTCACTACCACACGCAGCTAATATCTTATTTTACAAACAGTACCAAATAATAATCTCTCTTTGAATCAGGTAAATCATTGCACTTGTCTTTTCTTTTTCTATCATCTCCCAATCATTACTACATTACTTTCTGAAAGCCAAAAGAGAATACTTTAAATTACAAAAGTTTTGAAATCACGTCAATGGCCAAAAAGTACTGGAACAGTTCTTGATTACTGAAACTACAGTTGAGCCTAGACTAGATCACTTGTTCTAATAGTTGTTAAATTAAAAAGAGCTATGCTGAGGATCAGTTGCAAATAGAACAAAGATTTACCTTTGTCCAAGAAGATGGATAACCAAATCTGGATTCCCATCTTCAGGACGAGCCTTGCCTTAGGACTTCTGTTTAGATATGTCTTCTGTTATGCCTTTCCCATCCATGGCATCAAAGAAGAAGAAATTTTTCAGAGGATCTCCTTTGCCTGATATTGCTTTAATAACTTCCTAAAACCATGGATATTTTAAAAATCAGCAACAAATAGACACAAAACTTACTCAGTAATCAGCACAAGCATTTTCAAGAGACAACAGTTGCAACACATTTCACCTGTCCAAGGATTCCCCAATGATGGCACAAACAGGTGGAAATTCTCTTCTACCTTCTAACAATCTCTCAAGCAGGGAATCAGGAATTTGAGATTCATCCAATGACTGCATAGGGTTGATGTATAATTAAACAATGAAAAGCATGATATGCATGTGGAAAACACCTCAACAATTTGCATGAGATTTACATGTGCCTCACTAAGTTCCTTCCTTAGCTTTTGAACATTCAGCAAGTCAGCGCCAGAAGTTTCCCCAGGAATGCGGCCTTCAAGCTCCTCAAACTTCTCTATCACTGAAAATAAAATTGCTCAAAGCGTAAAACAATTACGTTTAGAAGAAAGGATAATTAAGGATTACCATAAGAAAAAACGAATACACTAACACAAAACTTAAGATGTAGTTGCAAAATTTATTCATGTTATTAAAGAATAACAGGGGTAACAAGACTGCACATAAGTGACAAGACTGCATATTATCATAATTTTGAAATTCGGATTGCTCTTGTACTCATGGCCCTCAAAAAAATTTAGGAACACGAAGGATGATATCGTGAAATATACGCCCTAAAAAAAATTATATTAACAATGTTATGCGCGCGTGCGCGTATCATCTAAGTTTCATTTGGTAATATTGCAGGACTATGATGGTGGTCGATAAGGAATATTATAGAAGGACAATTAAACTGAGAGTTATATTCCTTCAGTTCCCTATAATCCCTAAACCCTATATTTTCCTAGACTATAATTGTGACTCGGACACAATTATCAAATCCTGTACTTGATAAGCTTTTCATTTGATAGGATGATTTAACTCAATCATAGTGACTTTAAACAGACAAGGGGGTGAAATTTAACAAGACACATGCTGAACATAATACAATTAAGAAAACCCTATCATTATAAACATTAATACGGTGGTTCTATTACATTCATTAACTGTCCTTATAGACTTGAGAAGTTGTATAATCTTATTTAGCATCTATATAAATCTTTGGCATTGTCAATCATAGAGTTGAAATTTTACGTAGCTAGACATGGGCTCGTAAATTAAATAAGACATTGAATAAACAATCCACTAACTGGGCTTAGAAAATCCAGCCAGTCTGAATGTTACTTTGCATTCTACAGTTAGGATATCCTTTGCAAATGTTCTCAAATGCGCTGTTCTTTTTATTCATAATAACCTCTGTTTACTCTGGGGTATCTAATCTGTATATAGAAGTTCATATTTTTAATTTATTAAATAAAAACAATAAGAATTAAGGAAAGATTTTGCTGCAAGACAGAAGTTGTATCTGTCCTGAGTCCCACTACTATAGAACTAGATTTCCCAAAGGATTCCACGCATTACTTCTTCTAGGATCTTCGTTCTTTATAAAAAGACATGCATATGATCCAGTTCGCCATCAACATACATGACTAAAAGATATTCATAGAAAATTCTCAAAAAGGATGAAGTCATGAATACTTTTGGAGAGGAGATATTTCAATTGCTAGAAGTCAAGACTCTTGAATCACTATAAAATTTCTCCATTGAATTTTTTTCTAATCCACTGTTCTGAAATTGAATCTATAATTAAGCCATGATCTCATTTCAATTTTGTGATTATGCAAAATACATATAGCTTCCACATAGCTTACAAACTATCAGATAGGGCATATAACTAATATAACTTCTCCGAGTAGTACTGGAGACAAAATGAGAATTCATACTATGAATCAGCAACTCCTTGCTACTCCCTCCAGATACACATGATTAAAGGGAAAAAGAAGAAGATAATGCCTCCCATCTACATACCAATGGAACAATTTAGGAAATTTAAGAGCCATTTTTCAAGTTCTTAGGACCCTTATCTAACCAAAATATAAGTTGATGGTAACATACCAGCACTCTCAATCTATTACTTATCAACTTATTAAAACATAACACAAGCTATGGCCAATGCATTCTTAGATATCCTAATGTGCAACTGGGCTGCAAATTTACATCACCAGTTAGATTTCATGGTTCCCTAATGATAAATGCAGCATATAATCAAAGTACTGCATGAAAACAACTGAGATCTCCATAGAAAAAAATAAGAAGGCCAGAAATATACCTCTCATGGCTAAGTACAACTTAGAAACCCTCCTTGGAAGAGATTTCCACGGGACAGAAATAGCTTCCTGAGAGGCGAAACAATGACGAGCAAGCTTCAATATTAAAACTTAACAAATGATATCTAGACACCACCTGCCATTACATTTCCACCCCTCTTTTCCAGCCATCATAGAAAGGAAAGCCGCCTCCTACTTTCAGGAAGCCGTTTCCTAACCAATTCCGGCATTCCTTAAACAAAACTTTCTAGATCTTGGACAAGCTAAGCAAAAATCTTAATTTGAGGGTGCAATAGTAATTAAGAGATAAGCACACTAAACTAGTTGATAGTTTGTGGAATCATGACTCTTCTTTTTATTGCCAACTAATCTCCATCTTCTGTCCAATACTATAAACAACTAAACTTCACTTGTTTCTCATTTTTTCCTTTACCGTCTTTGTTTCTTTTTTTTTTTTAAAAACAAAATTGATAATTTCTAAGATGAAAAATTTTATATTATGCATGTGTGCACCCAAATACCACCAAAATGAAAAGCAACTGAGTCAAAGTTAGGCAAAAGAAGATGGAATTTCTACTTCCACATCATATTAGCTTTCATACAACCAAAGCCCACAAATGTGGACAACTCAAAGCGCTGTTATTTTATTCTCAACATTCTGGAGCTGTTGCATTGTTCCTACATCCTACCTGTATAGTTGGAAGGCGTTCTGTTTGAGCTCAATTAGAATGTGCATAGAGATGCATGCTTCTTGTATGCTTCCGGTCTTTATAATGAAATCCTGACTTATCACTCAAAGAAGAAGAAGCTCATAAAAAATATTTCACCACATAATCCTTTGCTTTAATCTCAATGAGCTATCAACTTAAGTTTCCTTAGCCACTAATGTGGTTTAAGATTTCCCAAACACTATTCATCCATTTTTACACCATCCTTCACTTGACATTACAATGTTAGTTTGTAATCAAATCCTCCTTATATGATATTAGGTTACAGCAACTTCATCAGTGAAACTTCACTTATTTCTCGCTTTATTAATCCAGCTAATCAAATCATCCACTACATGATACAAGGCTGCGGCAACTTCATTAGTGAAATTTTCCTTATTTCTGGCTTTATTAATCCACCTATTTAAGCATAAGCAAAACTAGGATGAAGTGGAAGGAGGTCATTCCTCTTCTGTCATCTTCATAACTGTACTAATTTTTTTTTTCTTTTTCTGTCTAGTTGGATGCCATCTGTTAAATTATTGCAACGAAATTCATCTGATGAACAAAATCCTAGCTAATAAATGTGAGAACCTACTTAAATATTTATATTAAAAGAAACAATACCATCCACTGCTGTAACATAATAATAAGCAAATTTAAGAGTCAAAATTGCTTAATTGGAAATTGTTATTTCATACCTCAAAACTTGGATACTCTAGAAGGCATTCAACTGCTTCATCACCTTTTTTCTGTCAGGAGGGGAGAAGAAAAGGAATTGGAAAGCAGTTCAAACTCTGAAAAATCAATACTAAAAGGAGTCTAGTGATAGTCATATCTACAGCAGAATGACCACAATAACAGACTCAAAATCTATAGCTTAATCCAATCAATCCAATCAATATGCAACAAAAATTTAACTTATAAGAAATTCACAGAGGAAAGTGAATCTGGGAAAAACACAAAATATGCCATATAATTAGCCCAAAGATCTAATGCATACGGCATAAAAAAATTAAATTAATAAATATATAACCTTGGAGTAGATGTAATTCTGCAAGTCGACAAATATTTCACCACAGGAGTCTCTGCAATCCACCGTATAAAATGCAATGCGTTTTAATAATTTGCGACATTTCTCATTAACTGATTGCTGCAGCAGTTACGTTAAAAGAATTTATCAGAAACATAAGAGACTATCAATCTGTATATTCATAAGCCAAGCAATTAGGAAAAATTAACTTTGTGCTAGAATGAGAAGGTAGCTATACTTTTGTCGAAAGTGAGCAAGAACTGATAACTACAACATCGAACTTGTCAAAGAAGTCAACATTAAAGTTGGATAATTCACCTGCACACATCAAGTAAGTTTCAAGATCAGTGGCTAAATGACATGGAGTATGGCAAAAGCTTGTAGAGGGAGATGTGCATAAGCAGAATTGCTGTGCATCAATATTTTCCATCAAACAGAAGTTAAACAGAACTTCCACGAACACCACAGGCATGTTTCTTTAATTGCCTATGAATACTTAAACTTTATTTGGATTGATGAATTTGGATCTAAAAATTTCAAATCCATAACAACAAATTCATTAAACTTGTTTGGATAATTTTATGTTATAATGGATTTCAAATCATTAAAATCCTATTTTGAGCTATTTTTTGAGTCATTATGGTGGATTTGAAATCAACTTCATATGAAATCATTTGAAATCCTTTTCCTAAATCCTCCACTAAAATCCAAATCCTTCCATCCAAAAACAACCTTATTGAAAATGGTGGAGGACCACAAGACTAGAGTTATTAATTGAAAAATATTAACCTTTCACTTTTTAAATTAGACAGACATCACAGCTCACTCTTCACTCAAGCACCAATTCCATTCACACTTGGACACAGCACGGATATATTAAGATAAAAACAACTAATTCAAGAAATTCATAAACCAAGTCTCTCCCCAACACTTTTGATTTCCTTTTCATCCTTAGCTTACAAACTGATCATTCAGAAATATTACTCAGACAGATAACAGTACCAGGCTTAAGCTACACTTACGTCAAGCCATGAAATAAGGAAAGAGAAAAGCTAGAATCCCCATTTCAAAAGTGTCTCCAAATCAATCAATCGCTATATTCACAAGCAAGACCTAAGGAAAATAATGCAAAAGGAACCCCACCTTTTTCAACAGAAACACGAACCTTGGGGTTGAAATCTTTCAAGGAATCACAACAGAGCTCAGCAAGAGATTTCCCCAAATACACATTTTCGTCGGGAGGAATCAAAAAATTGGCCGACAATAATTCCTCAGTCACTGTACGGTCATCGTTTAATGTCACACTGCCTACTCCTGCTAGCACAATATTTTTGCAAAACTGCAAAAGTACCACAATAATAAATTCATTTTTTTCCCAATTGCACTACGCAATCACAAGACATATTTAGAAACTTAAAAATGGGAACTTTATATTTATAAAAAGAGATAAATACCTCAATTACGGTGCCTTTTAGTCCACTAACGAGTACATGAGACTTGCTTAGCCTAAAAACGAACCAATAAATAAAACATGTAAATTTATAAAAAAAAAAAACAAAAAAAAAACAGACACACACACGTCCAAAAGCACGAATATTTACTACTATATAGTACCTTCGTTGAGCATCGGCGCCCCAAACGCGAATTTGGCGATCATAAAGGGCAGTTTCGTGCTCCGTCAATTCCTCGCCGTCCATGTCCAACTGCAGCCTGAAAGTACCCAAAACACTTCGTGGCTTCTCTTTTAGAGAGAGAGAAGAGAGAGAACCCTAAGTCTGAAATAAAAGCGCGTTGACAATTGTACTTGAAAGGGAATACGTAAGTTACCGTCTAAATATTGCATGTATTATTAACGAATAAAGTGCAAACTGCAAAGAAAAGTGTGATATGATTAAGTATCTTATTTTATAAAATATAATTTATTTATTAATTATTTATATATTAAATGTATTATTTATTGAATGTAGAACTTGTGAATAAAATATAATTTATTTATTAATTATTTATATATTAAATGTATTATTTATTGAATGTAAAACTTGTGAATATGTGTAGATTCTCTTTGGTTAAATTTATATTCCAAATTCAAACTAGTCTTGTATATATATACATAAGTAAAACTGTATTTGAGTTCAATTCATATTTGGCTTCATATTTTTTTTTATCACAATTTATAAACACTAATTTTAATTATTGTAATTTAACCAATTTCACTTGAAATTTGCTATTTCTAACGAGAATAGAATAGGTGATTGAAGGTTATTTGTGTGGACTCAATTTTGAATATTTCTATTTTTTTGAATGAATAATTGATATTTTGTCGCCTATTGATAAAAGAAAAAAAAATAACAAAAATTTACTTGCCAAGTGGATATAAAAATACTTTAAATAATATTTTTTTTAAAAAAACTTATTCTTATTCCATTAATAATTTTTTTTAAAAAATCAATATACTAAAAATATAAATATAAATAATTTAAAAAAATTAGCTACATTTCATATTTGATATTTAAAAGATACATTTAAGTTCAACAATAAATGAATTAGAAAATAGTTACATAATATACTTAAATAATTTCTTAATTTTAAAAATAGAAATAATTTAAAAATTTATAAAAAAATCAATATACTAAAAATATAAATATAAATAATTTAAAAAATAATAAAATAATAAAAAAAGATGTTAATAAAACTTTGAGGCTTCAAGGTTACTCATATTATATATTCTAAAACTAAATAATGTTAATAGGATTTCATATCTAAAAATATATATATTAAATTTTGTATTTGAAGACTAAAATATATAAATTTAAACATACAAAATCTTAAAAAATCAAATATATATCTAATCGTTTATAATTAAAAATACAAAATAAATTAAAAATATAAAACAAACAAACAAACAAACTCCATCTTCTTCAACACACATCCCCCACTCCACCCCCACCAAACCAAATCAGTGAACACCCTGCCCTCCACCCCTCACCCCGAATCCCACCCCTAGGAAATAAAGTTAATAAACCAATAAATGTGTATATATATCATATATATAGATAAAAGTTTATTCTTATAGTATAGATGATGGGCTTGTGGAGATGCAAAGGAGCACAAATAGTTGCCAATGGGGGAGGCGTGTTGGGGGTGGTACTGATGGTGGGTTTTGAGGGTGGATAGAGTGTTGGGGTGGGGGAAGGAGTGGGGAGCAAGATGAAGTGTTTTTTTTTTAATATATTTTTTTTACATTTTGCTAATTCTAAAAAAATTATGAATTATCTAAATTAAATATATATATTTTTTATTTGAGTTCATTTTTCTCTCCCTCTTTTCCTTCAAATATGTCACTTGCTAAGCAATTTTTTGTTAATTTTCTCTCTTTTATCCAAGTAGGAGACACCTCATCAATTTTCTTCTCAAAAAATAAAAATCCTCAAAAATTTAATTCACATAAGCAATCGCAGGTGATAAGTCAACTATTCACGTGAGAAATAGCAAATTTTGACAAAATTAGACTAAAATATATAAAAATTAAAAGTTAGTATTTGCTAAATGGTGACCCAAGAATTATAGGATAAAATATCTACTTAGATCAACATGTAGGACCAAAAATACAATTTTGCCTATATAAATATTTGGACTTTGATTAAAATAAATAAATAATAAACTAGTTATTATATGTACAATGATTAATAGTTCTTTACACTACTATTATAATTAGTTTTCTTCTAAGAAAATAAAACATTCTGCACCAACTAGTAATCCTAACAATGTGAAAACAACAAAAAAGTAGGCAATTCTTCTTGATAATGCTTAATAGAGTACTTAGAGGGCAAGAAGAACAACTTCGAGTAATTTTTTTTTTTTTTTTTCGATCAATAGTATTTACAGTTCCAAAAGTGCATTTGAAATTAATAATAATTTTTACTAATATCTAAGTGCGAAATAATTTCGATTTTTGACCCAATTAACTTTAAGTATCAACACTTAGGAAGATGAATCAACCACTTATATACTAAGATTATACTTCAACAACTTCTTCCATGAAAATGAAAGGATTTTTCGACTATTGTAGCATGATACTGAAAACTTTAATATAAAGTGACAAGCCTAAAAGCATCTGACAGCCAAACTTAAAAGACGTATAACTGTACCTAAGCAACATAGGAATAAGCTGCTGATTCCTTGATACTATATGCTGTTTTCCAGCTGCTTCTGCGTTGTACAATAGCACTTTCAGACCTACAATTTTCTTAGAGTCAAGTCAATTATAATACTAGATAGCTTATAATCAAGTTTAAGCCAAATTTTCAAACATCAATAAGGAATTTTCCATCCATAGCCCCTTTTTTTGGGCTGAAAAATTATTTACAGATAGGAATAAAAACTATTAATAAATATTACATCAGAATATCAAGTAATTTACAATCAAGTAACCGACTTTTAACAACTATTAATAATTTATAACAATTAATCAGAGTAAAACAAAAATCCGTATATAGCTCACTAAATTTTGAGTTTCAGCCATAACACTTGAATAAGACCTCACTCAAGAAGTGAGAGATATAACAACTTCTGATCGTTTAGAATATAAATTATTGGAAAATTTGTGAATAGCCAGGAAGGGTAAATGGACCTTTGTCAAAATTAAAGGATAGAGCTTTCCATATCATTACTTATCATAGAGGAAATCTCTTCTTGGAAGGAAAAGAGCTATCCTGCATTAATCTTCTGAACCCCAAAAACTAGTTAAGTAAAGAACCAACCTGGATTCTGGTCATCTATCATGTCTTGTTCCCAAATTCTTGACATGGCCACTGATCAGCTTTAATGAACTTTGGTAATTTTTTTCAATCTGTCATCTACTGTACAAGTGGGCTATAATGGAATTGGATCACAAGTAGAATATATCCAATTTCGTTTCAAATTCTTGACAGTTGACACAGAAACTATTTGTGTGTAGGTCTGTGTACACCCAAAAATATAGGATTCATTCACCTGTTATTGACTGCTGCTTTTTGCACTCTAAATTAAGTGTTTTGCATTAATTATAAACATAAAAAGAAAACAATAACTATCATGAGTGATTTTAGGGTTGGATGCATTCATTTTATCTGCATTAATTAAAAACAGAAATAACTTTTGGAATCCAAGTAACATAGATAGGGTCACAACCATTAAGATTCTTATCTTTAATTATTTTGAATTAATGATGAAGTGATGAACTGACCCAGGATGTTTATATGACAGTTTAGGATTGCTGGGTTAATGGGTTTCTGTGAAGCTTTAAGCTGCTAGATGGTCAGACTTCTTGTAGATTCTATATACCATGACGTGTATTGTGTATACACTTTATTATATATTTACACACATTTATACACATATATAGATGTATATAAATATATTGTGAGATGTACATCCAATACCCGATGCTCGTTGAGTAGAGCATCTCTTAAACCATCTCTTAAACCAGACTCCACATCCTTGAAACAAGATGAGTCATTGATTCTCTCAACCCACTGGAGAACTGCCCCATTACTCACAGTATTGGCAAGACAGCAGCAGGGTCACCATATTCCCAATGGGAGCTTGTATCAATCATCCATATCTTATTATAGTAACACTTTACTTTTCTTTTCATATTAGTAAAGGGACAATAATGTCCCTCTGCGAATATAATACCTATCATTTTACAAGACAATTTTGCCCATTTTAACATAATATCATTATTACGTTTACATAACACCAATGAAAAAAGAAAATTCCGTTTTAAAAATAATTTTTAGCCTCTCTCGTTTCTATCCTTTATGGCTTTACCTTGTAAAAGTATTTGCTGCATATTTTCCATTTCTTTTAGGCATCTGATGTTATATTTATTTATAGTAATATGAGGCAAAGGGGCAAGGGGAATTACTTAGCGGAGTTTAATGAGATATTAAAGTTCGTTAATAAAAGTGCTGAGCAAATTTATCATGCTTGCAATCCATCCATTGTCAACGGAATTGGTAATTTGTTCTTACTATGTTATATTGATATGAAAACAAATGACTCAATCAAACAATAAATCAAACAAATGACTCAACCCCAATATTTACTCATCTATTTTTATCATTCCCAATATTTTTGGTATTTGATGGGTGTAATTTGACTAAGTTCATATATATTAAATTCTAGAACAATGGAGCACAAATAGACTCGTTAGGCCCAAGATAAGCAAAGGGCCACAGGGCCCAAATCTCATAATAAATATTTATAAGTACTTTGTTCACACTATTGGATGAGGGATATCATTTTTCACATTGAACATTTACAATTTTCAATCTTTATTTATTATTTTTTGTTGTATTACTGATTTGAGTATCGGAGTGTTATCCTTGGGATAAACTCGGGACTCCTAACTATTTATTTGTGTTATAGACAGGAACCTCTATTATGATCATTCCCTAATGAGGAAGAACCACGAGAAGTTGATTCACGGAGATTCAAAGAGATCTGAGGTTAGACCACATTATTTTGGCGCCGTTTGTGGGAACTCCCTGCCTCAACATTAAGAATGTTAACAAGATCTAAAGGCAGAGTAGCTAACGTCGAAGGGTCCCTCAAGAAAAAGTAGTTAATGAAAGTAGAGTAGACCAACTGTTGCATAAGTTTGAGCTCCCACCCCAACATTATTAAGAGCTTTCAGGATCTCACACAGTTATCTCAAAAGATTTCGCCTTAGTATATTCCTGCACTCCTCGAGCAAGGAGCCCACTAAAAGAAGCCTCGCAACTTAAGAAGATTTTTTTAGCAAAGTGTCTTCCAACAGGAAGACATATACATACAAGAAGTTAGCAAACAGAAAAAAAGTTAGCAAAAATGAAGGAAATTCAAACAACTTACCTTAAACTCGAATCGTGAGAAAAAGTCTAACAACAACTTAATGGATCAACAACTGTGAAAGACTCGTCTATTGAGATGATCCATCACCTCCAGGTAGACCTGACCACAGTTCGGAACAGTCGGTTACGGTTCGGAACCATCGGTTCCACGGTTCAAGAAAATCCCGACCCTTAACCTTAACCGTCAAGGCCGGTTACGATCCAGGTTCCGGAACTGCCGGTCCGGTTACGGTTATAGTTCCGGTTCCGACCCTTATATTTTATTTTATTTCTTAAAAAAAATTTGAACTTAAATTTGCAAAAAATATTGTTAATTTTTGAACTTAATGAAAAAAATTTAACTTAAATTTGAAAAAAAAATAGCAAAAATTTTAGCATATGGTCAAAAACAAAAGTAACTAAATTAATTTATGAAATTTCTAAAAAATAATTTTTCCATTTACACTGCATTGATAAAACATAATTTACTAAATTTTGGTATTTGGAGTTAATGTTATTATATAAAATCGATACAATATTACAATAATTTAATAATACTAAATGAGAAGTTGAGGAATAAACACTAGATATTATAAAGTAGCATCATTTACTTATTATTAAGATAATTGTAAAGTAGCATCATTAGATAATTTTCAAAATTTTACTTATTATTAAGATGAAATATATAATATTTAAATATAAGACTTGATTTATAGCTTGTCGCAACTAATTAATTAAATTTAAAGAGGGGCACAACACCAATTATATTGATTTTCAGAAACAAGACAAATAATTTGAGGTGAAAAAAACAAAAAAATAAATAAATTATAAGACTTATTTATGCACTTATTCAAAATTATAAATATATGATCTATTAGTTCAATTGGTTAGAGTGTTCTATTAATAAGTTGGAAACTTCTATTTCATACTTTATACAATTTTTGTTAAAAAATAAATAAAAATTAAAAATTAAAAAACCGCCGAGCCCGACCCGACGGTTTTCGATTCGTTAAAACCGTAACTAGCTCGTGGACTTACGGGCCGGTTCACAGGTCGAACCCGTGAACCGTGGTCAACGGGTTCTGACCCATTGACCACGATCCGGTTCGAACCCGGCCCGTGGTCGAGTCTACCTCCAGGACAGTAGTGCCAGCTGGGTGACAATATTGCAGAGCACCTAAGATGATCCCTTAGCTCAGACAGAAGATGCCTTAGCAAGAGCGATAACAAAATCGATAATCTATGCCGAGAAAAAGCTTCGTGAAGTTAGGAGCTAGCACCTAACAACTTCCAAGAGCATCCATCCTCGCGACACTAGGAGCTTGCACCCTTATGCCCTTGCATCCTCGCGCCTGTGCGCCCTCGCATCCTCGCACCATTATGCATTCGTGCCATCGCACCCCTGCATCCTCACGGCCTAACAAGCTCGCACCGTCGGGAACTCACAAGTGGCTTTAGAAGCTCACCAATGACTTTTGAAGTTAGGAGTGTTTATCCTTATAGCCATGGGAGTTCACGCCCAAGCAACTTTAGAAGCATCTATCCATAGGGTCTCAAGAGTCAGAAGCTTTCGCCATAACAAATTTAGTAGCTTCTATCTTAACAACGCCAGTGTTCTTCCCCAATATCCAAGAGAACCAAGATGAGCATGAGAAGAGCCTGAACAGGGAGAACTATAGAAAAACAAAGCTGACAACTGAGAGAAAGCCGATAGCTAAGTCTCTTTACAGAGATTGAGATAAAAATACCAAGTCAAAGTGATAGTCAAGAAGTAGAAAAGCTTGTATTCAAAAACAACAACGAGTATCTTTGTGTTGATGATGACGTGCAGTTGAATATGAAGAATATAAGTTCCATACAACACAACCTGCAACACTACTCAACACCGGTGGCAATTTGGTGGAATACATATCATTTGCGGTAGTTATCGTTGAAGTAGAGAAGTGATATCCCCTCGATAAGCAGCCAACATTAACTTAGAGCGAGCACGGAGGGCTACTTGATCTCTAATAAAGCAAGACAGAAGCAAGAAAAGTTCCCGGGGTGGAGGATTTGAGTAAAAGTGGAAGTAGAAATAAAAACTGCCCAAGTGTTCATCTGGTGAGAAAATGTACCCCTAAGAATGCCCTTTTCAATACAACGATAGACATCTTTCCTAAGGGAGTCTTCCTCAAGTTCATAGACAAATGCCTCTATGTGGAAGACACTTATGAAGTCCAATGACAAGTGCCATCCTTGAGTGCACTCCTCATGTTTGGCGACAAACATCTTTTCTAGACCGACAAACGCCTCCCCTTGGAGTATAATCTGATGCGAAAGCAAGAGCCTCCATTCAAAGTGCACTCATATGAAATAGAATTCAACATATCCCCTAGAATAATTATCCTACAAATAGTAAATAAGGCATTATCAGCTATGTTTCCTCGTAGAAATCTAAATATCCACCAAGCTAATGATTAAGAAGAGACAAGAAGGCTTTATAATAAATAGGAAATTAGAAACCAAGCTACTCATATACAATCTTTACAAAAACATTATCATTTTATTCATTCAAGAAAGAGGAGGCTCCAACTACAAGAATATGTAAAGTGAAGATAACAATAAAAGTAAAGACAAATGATAACTAACACAACCCTAAGAGCAAGATAAAGAGGGGATTAAACTGACACCATATTCTGATCGACAGACTTGACCAATGACATTACTCAGCTCTATATTATGTCATAAATAATCAACACTTCGTACCTTGATCAAAAGCATCAACTAACTCTGCACTACAACCAACTCCATTCCCTGATCAAGGAAACTACACAAAGATGACATTCTCCACTCCTAACGGGATAAAAGATGCTATGAGCGATCTTAGATGACTCATGAACACTACGACAATACCTTAAAAAGGATGAAAGAGAGTTGACAACAAATATAATGATGAACAAACTACTCCAGCAAAAACTATCAATTTGAAAAAAGTTGGTGTTATAACAAGGGTGCAAAAATCTCTGTCTCATGAAACTAAAGAGATAAAATTATGTATGCAATTTATTTTTACATCAATTATCCTCGTGATGGGAATGGACATATATTTTCTATTCTCAATAACCAATTACACTGTGAAAGCATTGATTGTTGTATTGCATAACAAGTTAGAAATTTCTTAAATAAGAGAACAGTAAGAGCCCCCAAAGCTGTAACTTTCGATTGAGATTCAATAATCAACATGTAAAGTAGCATAGCCTCGGAAGTTGAGGTGGCTACCCTGAGGCCAAGAAAGTTAAAGCTAACCTCTAAGATCACTAACTCTTTTTTCGAAGTTATAGATTAAAGTCAAGCCCTAGAAATGAGAACAACTCCCTTAAGGCCAAAAAAGTTGTAGTTGGCCCCGAAGATCACAAGCTTCTTCCTTGAGGTTATCAACTAATATCAAATTCATTTTGCAGAATTTATTTTTCTTCATAAAATAAATAAAATCATTCCAACTGGAAATTGATGAATTTAATGATGAAAGTTAGAAAATCAAGACTTCTCAATAGACAAGGTCAAAGAGGTGAGACAGAGCCAAAACTTTCTTGCCTAGCTTATGAGCCGACCTCACCCAATTGTCCTCCCCCTAAAGGCCTCGCCAGGATGGCCTTACCCGAAAAGCTCCACCAGGATGGCCTTGCCCAAATGGCCTCGCCCATAAGGCTTTTTTCATTCCAAAAACCAAAAATTAGTCATCTTGCCCAAAATTACTAACTTCCAACTGAATTATGCTCGCATCGGCCTACTCGAAAGTTTGGGAGGGGCTATATGATGGATATAATTTGGCTAGGCCCGTATATATTAAATTCTAGCACAATGGAGTGCAGGTAGACCCACTAGGCCTAAGATAAGCAAAGGGCCCATAGGGCCCAAATCTCGTGATAAACATTTATAAATAACATCTCTACACCATTGGATGGGGAACATCATTTTTTACATTGAACATTTACGACTTTCAATCTTTTATTTATCATTTCTTGTTCTATTACTAACTTGACATTGGAAGTAGGGGTAGGCATTTGAATACAGTTTTTTGGATCCTGACCCAATTCGATTGGATATTATCCGATCAAATTGTTTTTTTTTTAATTCAAATATCGGGTACCTAATTTAAAAAAATCAATTAAATCAAGTCATGTATCGGGTAGTAAAAAAATTACCTAAATACCCGATCGGATACCCGATATATTAAAAATAAATAAATTTTAATTTAAGAATTAAGGTGTTTTCTTTCTTCATTTCCCATTACATCACCACTTCATATTTCTATTCTCTTTCTAACTCTTTCTAAATCTCAAGTACAAGAGTAAGATATTTCTATTCCCTTTATAACTCTCAAGTAGAAGAAAAAAAGACGGTGAATGGTTGAATAATACGAAGAAAAAGAAAGAAGAAAAAGAAAGAAGAAAAAAGAGAGAAGGAAAATAGAAAAAAAAATAAAAAGAGAAAAGGTCGATGGGGGAAGATAATGATGATTGAACAAAGAAGGAGAGAAGAACCACAAAGAAGAAGAGAAAAATGGAAGAATGGAAGAATAAGAGAAGAATAGAAGAAGAACAAAGAAAAAGAGGAAGAAAGAGAAATAAAGCCAGAAATAGTGGGTTTGTCTAACTTTCTTTCTATTTTCATTTTTAATATTCATTCCATTTCAATTTCAATTCCATTTTCATTTCCATTTCCATTTCCATTTGATTTCAATTTCATTTTCATTTGATTTCAATTTTCATTCCATTTCATTTCCATTTCCCATTTCTTATTTTTTTCATTTTTTGATTTAAAAAATAAAATAAAAAAGAAAAAAAAATACCCAATACTCGATACCTGATTTGTTTGGGTACCTGACTTATTCGGGTACTCAAATATCGGGTAACTGATTATGTTGGGGTCAAGATCGGGTAGTAAAATTTACTACCCAATAAATCGGGGTATCCGACCGGAGCTACTCAAACCCGAACTACCTGACCTGATGCCCACCCCTAATTGGAGGGTTATCTCCGGGACAATCTGGGGGACCTCTAACTATTTATTTATATTGCACGCAAAAACTTGTATTGCGATCATTTCTTGATGATGAAGAACCACGAGAAGTCGATTTCAAAGAGATTTGAGGTTGGACTACATCAGTATTCTTACATGGTTTAAGGTCGTCAATATGACATGCATACTTATTATTTGATTGATGATAATGTCTCATAATTTAAATTTCCCAAATATGATGAACTGATTTGTGTCGAGTGCTAATTTGGTTGTTGTAAGTAAATACATAATAATATAAACATATTCATATATATATATATATATATATATATATGAGTGCATCCGTATTATCATATACGCAATGGATTGTCGATCCACGTATTTCGAATCTAACTCGTCTACAAGCCTTCTTTTTATTGATTTACAAATATGTCTTCAAGGCTCCATACTCCAATATATCACGAACATATTTTTCTCATTGTTGGTGATGAACTGATTTGTGTTGAGTGTTACTTCACTTACATATCCTTTTTTATAGAATGATTTGATATATATAAGAGATATATATTCCTATACAAGGAATAATCCGAGTTCAAATAGGAACTCAATAACACTCAAATTGTGGAGATAACATCAAATTCAAATATGTATGCCAAATGGGTCAAGATCTTAAATATGAACTAATTCCCAACAATTTCTATGAAGTAATCTAGAATGTACCATATTTTGGTGCGATGTAAATTTTTTAATTGAATCCAATTATTATCCACAATGGAGAAAATAATATCCTTTAGTAGCAAGAAAGAAAACAAATAAAAAATGCTTTAGAAATGGGCTAAATTTTGGTATTATTTTTGCAAGGGGAAGATAATAGGTCTTTAAAAGGGTTTTGAATGCTTCATAGACTTTAGTTCTCAATCAAATGTAGATGACTCAAAATTGTGTTTGGGTTTATATTCATTCTTTGGTGGTGCGATTAGTTGGAAGAGTTATGAGCAATGGATTATCGTGGATTCCACCAATACTATGATTGGCGATGCTACAAAGGATACTATTTGGATGCAAAATTTTATTCGAGAGTGGGTATAATTCCTTCCTTTATTGATCCGGTACTAGTGTACTATGATAACAATAGTGTCAATGTACAAGTAAACGAGTCAAAGTATCATGAATGATCTAAGTACATAATGAGACTATACCATTTGATCTAAAAGATTGTTGGTAGAGGCAACTTCAAAGTGGAGAAGGTAGACTTGGCTAAAACTTTTGCAGATCACTAACAAAATCTCTAGAACTAAAGATGTTTGAAATAACATCTTGATAAGATAGTTAGAGTAATACCTAGCGAGCCAATTAGATTTATTCATTCTGTGCTCTTATAAAAATATTCTTTTTCAATCAATATCAATAAATTAGACAATTCTTCATCTTTATTTATTTTTATTAAATTTAGATGAAATTCCTATATTATACATATATAGTGGGTATGGTTGTGTATATAGTAACAATTATAAAAAATATGCTTTTATGGCTTTCATTTTAAATCATTTTAATGACTCAACAAACTTGCAAATATGATGCATGCTTGCAAATGAAATGGTATAAGGACCCTAGTACATATATGTGGGTGTTGTTAGAGAACAAGTACAATGAATAATTAGTAATTCTTAATTGAAAAATAAAATATTATCAAATATGCAATTTCTACATTACGATAATATAAAATTAGTTTTTAAACTTGAGGTATCATGTTGTGCATAGTTTGTTGTTCTTTGATTTGTTATTCAATTACTGGTTAATCACAATATAAATATTTTCAATTCAATTTGATTATGTATGAAGGTTAGTGAGTGACCAAAAAAGAATTAATCACCTATTTAGATGAATAAGAGATTTTCTATATTTTCCATAATTTTTGACTTTGAAGTCCTTCACCTATGTTGAATGAAAGTTAGAAAGGAATTTCCTAATTTCATCATTGAGTCAAACAATTAGGAGCGGATACTTAGTCATTGGGTTATTTGAGTTATGATAAATAATCTATACCCTAGGCTAATTAAGAAATTAGTTATGGAAGGACCGTACATGTATGATACTTATAATTGAAAATATTTGCTACTTCACTTATATATAGGTTTTTATGGTGCGTTGTTTGATGCTAATCTAATTGATGGGTTCTTTGAATTAAGTGGTTAATTTTAATAGAATTAATTATTTTAATTAATTTAATTAAATCGTATGTTATGAGCTTACTACTAATTTATTGATAAATCTTAAGGGTCACACATAATTTTGAACGAGTCTATTTCTTGCTAAGGAAATAATTCAATTATTGAATTATTAAGTAGATTATTAATGAGATTAATTAATTTGTTGGACTTCAATTAGTTCAAGTATTGGATTAATCAATTAGTAAATGAACTTAATAAGATTAAGAGAAGCATAATTGTTGCAATTAATTAATTAATTGAATTATATAATTAAATGAGCTTTAATTAATTCATATGATGGATTAATTAAATTAATTAATTTGGCCTAACTGATTTTAGGCTAGTTCCAATGTTCATGGGCTTAATGGGATTAAGGCCTAATAGAAATTGAAAAATAAAAAAAATTCAATACTAGAAGAAAGATGAAATAATATAGTTGGATGAATATATAATACCATCAATAGAATCCTTTTTGACAAGAAAACTATAGTCCCATTACGAAGGAAAGAGTTAGTATATATACTTTCCTCCTAGGGTACGAAAATTACAAGAAAATAAAAGGTTTTTGGTGCAACTTTTTCCCCCTAGACTAATAAAAATCATCCCTATCATCTTTTCTTTTTATATTCTTTTGTTCTTCACTCTTGAATAAAAAGAATTCAAAAATAAAATACAGATGAACAAAATGTTTGTGCTATTGCTTCAAAGAATCCTTATATACTAATTCTTAGTTATGAATTATCAAATTAAATTTATTAGTATAGACTTGATATCATGTGTGCATCTAAGGTATAATCAAATTTAGAGGAGAAATACTTGGAACTTTTAGACAAATCGATTCCAATAAAGGGATTATTAGTTGATGATTGAAATTAAGAACTTTCGATTTCAACAATTGGAAGTAGAAATGATTTGGATTGTTTTGAAGTTTGATACAATCAATCGAAAGCACAAGCATAAGTTTTGAACTTAAGAATTACGAAATACTAGGTTTAAATTGGTAATGCCATAATTTATGTTTATTAAATTTTTTTAAAACTTTCATTGCGCCACGTATCTTGAGGCCTATGTCAACCAAGATATTGAAGATTCCGAGAAAACTTTAATTTGAAAAATGCAGATAGCTTAAACTCTTATTTTAGAGTACTTGAGAAGGTTTTATTTTAAATAACTTAGACAATTTATTCTTTTATATCTAGGAGCAAAGGAGAAGCATCTAAATTAAAAAATTTAATAGTTTGGAAAGTCAAAATTTGTAATGATGACATACTTTCTTTTTCATTGGTTGATGATTGTTTTTTAACAAATTTAATTTCATGTTTTGCCCAAAATGAAAATTTTAGTAAAGGCATAGACCACTGCATTTATTTGATCCTAACATATATTTATTCAAATATTTGATTGGTAAATTGATAAGAGTTTAAAATTTGTGAAAATAGGGTACTTGCCCTTTTATCTTCATTCAATTTGAGTGGTAAATATAAGAGATGAGAGACAAAAATCATCACATTGAGTATGCCAAAATATGTAGACACAAAATTTGTGTGAGAACAAAATATGAACAAATGTAAAATTTATTGATTCTACGAAATTTGAATATAATCCTCTGATTTTTTCCTCATATTATGATTTAATGATTATTGTTCCCGTTCTTTAATTAAACGTGTAATCTCTTCTCAGTTACACACACACACACACACACACACACACACACACACACACACACACATATATATATATATATATATATATATATAAATCAAGCCTTAAGGGTTTGATGCCTTGAAGAAGATGTAGCCTCATTTGCAGTTGCAGTCGTTGCAAAAATTAGAAACTCGTAGCTTGATGTTTATATTTAGTGGATGAGAAATCTTGCTATAGTCAACTGTTGATGGGGGTAAAATTTGATTTGCCTTCCAACATTTCGGGGCTTATTGCGATTTGATTGTGTTAAATATTCCCAATCTATACATGGCAATATCTATTAATTATATATGTTATTTAATCTTAGAATTATATTTTTTAAAAATCATAAAAATAAATAAAAATATAAATTAATGAATGCATGTGAATGTATGGACAATATAGTTTTGATGACTCCAAGTGTACCAGCAAAAGAAATCCCAAACTTCACTTTGCTCTCCCCGGAAAACAAGAAGGGCAATTAAATCTATTAATGGCTATTTGGTGCCAAGACCAAGAAGTTTATTGCAGTAATGATGTTCTTTCTTATTGTCTATCGTTCTGTTTGGTTATGTAGATAGTCAGCTCACTTTTAAATTTGCAAGTTTTGGTTAATGAAGTTGGAACCAACCAATTAAACACTTAATCAACTAATTTTGGTCCTACTGAAAAATAAAATAAATTACTCAATATTTTGAATTAATTGTTAAATCAATTCGTAAAATAAAAAAATTAAATTTAAATATATTTTTCATTTTATAAGATTTACAATATAATTTGAACTTTAAATAAAATTTTTAAAACTTGATAAATAAATCTCAAAGTGCCCAATAAAAAAAAAAAAAGAAAGGGTGGTCTTACGCTTATTTAGAAAAAAGATCATGAAATGCGACTTTCTTTGTTTCATTTGATGTCAATTCACAGGAGTAGGTGTCTCTTATATCAGCTGGTCGTAATTTTCAGCCCTTTATTCTGAAGTAGCAGGAGGCCATGGAAGAACAACACTCCCTTCGATCGCTGAATAAAATGGCGAAAGCGAAGGAGAAAATCCAAACCGGCTGCCAAAGTATTATCTCTGGAATCGATGATTTAGGAGATGATCTCATGCAAAACATCCTCAGCCGGCTGCCGGCCTTACACTTCGCATCGGCGGCATGTGTTAGCCGCTCCTGGAACACTCTCTGCAATCGGATCCTGTCTTCTCCTAAGCTCTCCTCTGCTGTCTCTTTTAACCCTTCTCTTGAGGTGCCACTTTTTTTTTTTCTTTCTTTAGTTAGTTAATAAAGGAAAACCCATTTCTTGTTTGCTCATAATTTTTATTTTCTTTTCCAGTTACTCAAATTGAGTGTTTGCAGTTTAATTTTTGTTCCTTCTGTGATCCATTTTCGTTCTATAGAAAAGTTCTTCGGGTCCTGTTAAGTGGTATGAATGTTTACTTGGTGAATTGTAGTTTGATTGCCAAACAGAGAAATTGACTTTGCTTTTTCTCATGAATCTTTTAATTCTTATGAATAATAAGCAAGTTAAGAGTTTGGGCTTTGGAACTTTAAGTTTTTAAACGTAAATACATTTGGCATGCTGTGATAATAGGTAGACGTTCTTCGTGAATGATCTCAATTTGTTTATTTCTTTTGAATTATTATCATTTGAAACTAAAATAAACCAAGAAAATTACAAAATTAACACCCACATCTTACAATTCCTTAGAATTTGTGAATTTTTTCTATTACTCATGCCAAACATAAGAGCCTTGTTTCAAATGGTATTAACTTTGAATTGTAGTTGTTGTATCTTGGCTTGGGTTATTGTCATAGTCTATGGTTTTTGACAACTGTATAAGAGCAATAGGAAATATGACTCAAAGGAAATATGGTGTGATGAAATAAGAGTTTATGCAATTAAATGGAAGGAACATAACTCATTTGGTTTTCTTTTCCATTTTTCAACATATGTTTAGTTCTTCTCCGCTCTCTCCAACAATAACATATTTTGCTGTTGTGGTTGTAGGATGCTGTGAATGAGGTTGTGGACAAGGTTCTATTGGAACCCATTCGCCCTCATTTTGCGCTGGCTTCTATTGGTCCCTACTTTAGCTTGCAAGCAGCTCTCCAACTGGTAGGATTCCCCACTTTCCATATACATGTATTGGTTATGAAGGTATATGTGCCTATTTTTGACTAGATAGTTAAAGAAGATGATGCTTTTGCAGATTGACGCTAAATTGGGTTCCAGGATTCCTGTAATTGTCAATGTGTCCGAGGGAGTCATTGGCAGGGATGTGCTTACAGATCAGTTTGTTGAGGTAATATCCCAGTACTATATTTGTTCTTACTGAAAATGTCTCTCAGACAGTCATGAACCTCTATAAAGTAGGTTTCACCCCATAAAATTGTTGCTTTATGCTTTGGTGCTTGTCCTTGCTCTAGCATTGTGAAAAACAGTCGTAAAGATATTGAATTAGTTCCTTGATATTTAATTGGGAGATTGAGGTAAAGGATTCTTTTTTTGTTTTTGTTTTTGTTTTTTGGAGTATTACTGTGATGTGTTAAGACTTATTGGTCTAGGTACAATGGGAAGTAACCGAGGAGGAAGCACTTGGTGCTATATTGCTAGAGGAGAATGTGAACCGGGGCATTATATTGACGGTTGGATTTTTACCAGGATTAAAGGCCCATATAGTTCCTTTGTTGTTCCAAAATAAGGTAAATGTGATTTATAAAGCTATCTAGAACAAAATTATTAAGTTTACCGTGGAAAATGGATTTCATTTCATTGTCTGTATGGAATAATGTAGTGGAGAAACTGCACTATGTCTATCAGCTTTCATGATGAACAATATTTTTTTTTTTGTTTGTGATTGCAAAGATAATAAAAGTAATTTCTATCTGAGCTATTGGTTAATTAGTAGTTAAATATTGTTTTGTTCTATAAGTTTGAAACATTGACTTGTGGCATAAGCTAATTTTGGATGCATGCACATATCAGGGACCTCGAAGTTTTCTTGTTGACGAATTTGTGATGGATATAAGAAAAGCTGCATCAGTTTATTCGGATTCTGCATCTCCTGTCGGAATCATATTGTTTGCTGTGAGTTAGACGATCTTGTAATTTATGTTGTTCATTTTTTTCCCTTTTCTGCACAGGTGCTTCTAAATGAATTTTTTATTTTTTTCTCCAAACAAGTATTGATTGGTGCTTCTGTATTATTATAGTTCTGAGTGGTACACGTTCCTTGGACTTTTTCCTAGTTTCTGAATGGCCCTTCCTGTAGATTTTAATTCCCTTCAAGTATCGGCTCAGCAATAACTGCTCTCTTGTTATCATATGGAAAAATTGGTTATCAAAAGCTTGTTGAGTGTTTCTTTCATTGTCCATTTTTGTCACAAAAGAAAACTAGGCACTCTTAACGGTTAATTAATCGAAATCGAAGGCAATTTGAGATACATGTACTCTGAAGGCTGGAAGTTTTGGTAGTTTTTAAGAGGGTTTTAGACAATTTCTTATTATACTTTAATAGGTTTCATTATTCAATTTGTCTTACATTTGAACTAAATGATGTGCTAGGACCGGAAAGCAGACATCAAACCTGTTCTTCAAAAGATTGGTGAGTAAACTTTGCCCAGACATTGTTCTTGCACATTAAATTGATGTTTTTCATGATATAGATCCATTTTTATGTTCAAAGGACAAAGAGGGCAATAAAATGCAGTGAAGGTGCACTAAGTTTAAAGAAACGTAGAAACTTGTTTTTATGTTTTAACATAAATTGAGATGCATCTTTTACACTTGTTTGTTGTTGGTTGTTTCTCAGAATATGCCTTTTCTGAGGACACTTTCATGGTGGGTGATGGAGGTAGTCAATTCTTATATAGAAGTAATAGCAGAAGCAATATCACCAGGTCGCCAGATCCCACTTGTGCTGCAGTTGCCCTATTATTTGCAAGGGACAGGAACAAGCCTTTAGGTGAGGTCTTCATTTTGGCCTTGTGGGCAAAACTTATCTTCAAACATCACAGACTTGAATTAACAGAACTGTTATACCAGTTGGTGGATTGCTAGATATTAATGTTGTCTTCTATTGTTTACGGAGTTAACTAATTTTCAAAATCACTATTTTTTGTCTGTATATTTACGTGCAGGTATTGGGGAAACTCAATTTCATGTCGTGTTATCAACTGGCATATCACCAGTTGGTAACACATACAAGGCAGTTTCTGTTAAATGTAATAAAAGTTCAACTTGGCTCACTGCATCAAGAGAAACAGTTCGTGAGCATCTTGATGGCCAAGCTATTTTAGAGGATATCTATGATGAGGTATCCCTGATCTGGACCTAACTTTATCGTTATGCTGTTACTTCAAGAGGGCAGCTGTTAGTGAATATGAAAAAGAGAGTACATGTTAGGGGTTGTCATAGTTTTTCGTAGTAAGTAAAGTTAGACTAGAAACTGGACCATTTTTGTATTGTACAACAGTACTAGTGACGGTGGTTGTCATAGTTAAGCTTTGTAGGTAAAGTTAGAGTAGAAGCTGGACCATTTTATACTTTACAACAGTACAGTGACAATTTCTGGCATAGTTCATTGATTGAAGCATTTATGACAGCAATCACAATCAGTCTAAAGGAGTTAGTAGAGCTTTCTTTTTATTAGTCACCCGTCATTGCAGATATTAATAAATGGAAGTAAAGACTGTCAAGATTGTTATCTTTTCTCACCTTTGTTGCTGAGCTGGCGTAATATTGCCACTTAGGAGTCACAGCTTGCTCCTATATGAAGTGTTGCTTTATGCCCAAAGGCAAAAGAAAAAGCAGTTTGAATTGTCATAATTTCTTTTTTAGTTGTGCCTTATAGAGATAATTGTGACAGCTTGGAGATCGTATTCATTATCCTGCTTTCTACATTGGAGTAACAAAAAGAAGAAGATGCTCAGTTGGGATGGAAAGAGTTACACGGATGCAATTTCATGAATTCCATGAAGTTCTGGGGTAATATTCAAGTCTTATGTTATTCTACTTTACTCCTCTTTTATTTACAAATTGTCTTCTCAATTTTAGATTTAATTTACTTTGGAGCAAAGTACTATAATGAATTGGTACAATTTTTGAGAAAGTCATGTATGAATTATTTTTGCAACTTAATCCAATGATTTCCATGTATGAATTATTTGAACGCTAAGGTCTACTGCACCTATCTGAATCTACTTTTAGTATCTTCTGAAATTATAATCTTGATGGAGACAAAATTAGGAAAATGAAAAAGTATGCAAACCAAGCTGATCTCAACATCTCTCCGTCTTGCCAATTTTAAAGCATATGTCGCATGGAAATATCATAGGTTGATGAAGGTACTCATAGCTTAATGAAGGCTGTACCCGCAACAATTCTTTTATGAACTACATTTATGAAGTAGAACATCTAAATAACACTGTTTGCTCATATAGACACTTCATGAAAAGTACTGGTGAAAAGCTAAAGAAGCACCACATTAGCTGGTAGAAAACTCTGCATGCATTTTTGACCTGTATTTATTTTTAAGAAAAGAAAGGTGAATCATTTGAAAACGAGCAGCTTCTACTAAGCTAACTTCACATACAGACGTGAATGTCCAAGGATATTAACCTATTAGGATGAAGTGCATTCTTAGAGTTGCTTGAAATAATATGCATGCTTGATGACTTATTAATTTCAGGTGAAGAATGATGACTTCTCTCTTGGCTTCTTCGTCTTCCTTTACAATTGTCAGAAAATAACTTTTTTTTTTTTTTTTATAATTTTCAGAGGAGATGAAGAATACCTTTTTGTCAATTCTGTTGGTATTAAAACTGCAGAGCCCTTTCGTTTCTACATCTCAGACTCAAAAGCTGCTTTGTTGTCTTGCAATAAAGTTTCTGATAACCTCAGGCATCTGAAGCTAGATTGTGACTGCAGAAACAATCATGCAAGTGGTGGTGTTGGTTATTGTGACAAAAGAAAAGTCTTCGGTGGCATTATATTTTCTTGCTGTGGCCGAGGTGACTCTTTTTTTGGACATCCTGGTATTGATAGCTCCCCTTTCCTGAAGAACTTTCCAGGGGTTACTTTTGGGGGAACGTATTGTGCTGGGGAAATTGGACGTGGGAAATTGAGCTTGTATGACCAAGACAATGAAGAAGGCGGCCTTGTCCGCTGCAGTCAGCATGTCTACAGTGCTGTTTACCTAGTTATGTCGTACTGTCCGCCGCCACCACCACCAGAGCAATAGATTTTATCGGGTGGTCCTAAGATGGTTTCAGTGCAGAGGAAAGATTTCCTGTTGGGTTTGATGCGGTTTCGCTCTTGCACTTGCAATGGAGCTTCATGATTAGTGATGATCACCTGTAAATGCCTTGTTGAAGTAGATAGAGAGCATCTTGACGTGAACAACATGGCATGCTAATTTCTTTGAAGTAGAACCCCTCGAGTTTTAGGTCAAAAATCATCTTATGGTCTTTTGTGCGAGAATATTCACTTGACATGCCTATTATAAATGTGCAGTTTGTTCTCTGTCTTCCATTGATTCACATAGAAGTGCGATTTTTCTCTTTTCTTGCTCAATTTTATAACTATGATTACATGAGGCCAACGATTCACCACACTTAATGGTCTTTTGTATCTTTTATTTTCTTAATATTTTTACTACACATCTTGTTATTTTTTGTTGTTTTTCTTGTAGGAAAGACGAAATATACCTCCAAGTCTTAGCAATGTAGCAATTTTTTTTATCTTGTCACCAAAGAAACAATATTAGTAATGAAATATTAAGTGATAATAATAAAGTTGTTCTTGTTAAGTGACAATAATTTTTATTTTGTCATAATTTAATTTTTAAAAATTTAATAATGATAAATATTGGGTTTAACTTGTCATTATTAATAATTAATTTAGCGATAATTGTGCGATAATACAAATATAGTGACAACTTATTATTATTGAGATGGTTTTTTTTTTATCAAATAGTGACTTTTACACAATTTTTATCACCATTAAAATAGTAAAAAATATTATTATGATCAAATAAAAATTCTTAGCATTTAATACATATAATCAGTGATAACTTTGATTAGGGGCGGTTTCATTTTTTGTTTAACTAATTTCAAACATAATTGTTATATATGGTTTTGTCAAGAGAAAATTCAAATTGCCATTTTGTGAAATAAAAAACAAAGGTGCAGTTTCGAGCAGTTTGAGGTGATTTCAAGCGTTTGACCATTTATAAATTAATTTGCTCTAAAACTTAAATAAATAAAAAAATATATCCACAACAAATGACCAATATCATATGGATTTTTGCAAGGAAATTAGAATGATTTTATTTTATTTTTCTTTTTTCCTGATTGACTTCTTTTAACGAGGTTTTGACAGAACAAGCAACTCAAAAGTAGTCTTCAAATATGTCAACCTGTTCTTAAACACCAAATTCCCATTTAATTGAAATCTCCAACATTAAAGACAACCTCAACTTTGATTGTGTTTTCAGTAAGAATTTTCATTTTTACTATTTTTATTGAGAATTTGTGTTTGTATTGATTTTCTTGTGAGAAGTGAATTATATTTGGATGAGTGAATAAAAATAAAATTTTAAATAAATTTCTAAATGGAAATATATTTAATTGAGTTTTTTTAGTACAACTGTGAGAATTTTGGATAATTTAAAATATTTTTTTAAAATAGTGGTGGGACCCACTATAATTTTTTATTGTAAAGATTGTTATTAAATATCTATAAAAATATACAGGGGTCTAGGCTGATGTAATTTGAAAAAAGTGGTGCATTTTCATAAATTATTACCCGATTCTGTTAGGTTCTTTCATGTCATGTTGAATCACCCGTCAAATCATCATTTGCTTCTTCCATTTTCGAATGCAAACGAGAGAAATGGTCGTTCCTCTCATTCTCCCTCAATTTGTTTTTCATTTTCTTTTACCCATCAGTGGCATGTCTTTGAACTCCTTCTACGGCTTTATTGAAGCAACACATACTGTGATATCCCAAAATTTGAAACCACCACAGTCGATTTGTGGGAGTCCAGTTCGTTTCGATGGTTGTAGCACCCGTATATGATTTGGTACATTCTACTCCACACAAGATGGGATGTTTGTTACCTTTAGCTTCTTCAATGCGGAAGATGGAACATCGTTATCATTGGAGCTATTGTCGTGCCTCCTGGTGGGGTATCAGGGTAATCAAAATCCCCAAACAAATAGTATTAATTACAGTAAACTCTTAGTAAAGGTTGGAGGGGTTACAACGATCCCACTTAAAATTCAATTTCCTTAGATTGAACATACTTAAATAATACTATACGAAGCAGACTGAATATCCCAAACAAATATTATCCAAATAAAAATGAAGATCAAGAAAAATGTAGTAATAAACAAAGACACCAAATTTTATATGGAAAATCCTAGAAGAATAAGGAGAAAAATCACATGACAAATACCCGTTAAGAATCCACTAACAAATAGTGATTACAAAATACCTCAAACTTTTGTCCCAAGATTGAGTTGATTACAACAATGGAGAAAATATAAACATACTCTTTTTTGGTATATCTCACAATACTATTAGATACTGTGAAAGAAAACCTACTAATTTCTCCAAAACTCACACAGTGTGGATAAACTCAATTCCACTATTTTTATGACACACAATCATATACGACGCATAGTCATATATTTAGAGAAACTACCCTCCTTCTATTTGGAGAAACTACTCTCCATATTTTGGAGAAAACTCTCTCACTTGGAAAAAAACTCTCCCATTTGAAAGAGTCGAAGAAGCCTATCAGCCAAATTCTCTTTTTTTTTTTGGTTTTGCTCTCTTCACACTCTCTTGTGTTGTGTTTTTTTTTTTGCTTTGCCCAAATACCCATTTATAGGCAGAATAAAGGGCTTTCTTTTCTTCTCTTTTTCTTTCTTTCATTTTTTTCTTTCGGCAGCTGAAAGAGCTGTTCATTTGTACTTCATTTTCTTTGGTTTGGTATTTGCTTTTATTTTTGTCAAAATTCGGTACTCACCTCCACATAGGTTGGATTTACCAACAATTCTCCACTTCCACCTCATGTGGGAAGAAACATCTTCTACTCACACAATAGAACAAAATTCTGTCACTGCATTGCAGGGTTCAATCAACATGCACACAACATACATACTAGGGAAAAGATCTCACGAACAAATCACAGTGGTTTGCTCAAAATCTGTGAAGCCATGATTAACCATTTATCGAGAAGCTACTTTCATCATAAGCAAACCAAATATTGTTGCATAGCCTCCACACATGCTAGACAAGCTCAAATTTCTTTTACTCTCCACAAAAAATGATGTTCCTTGGTCGACCAACCAAACTCTAGCGCATTACTTGGTGAAGGGTACAACTCCCCCATGCTCAACATTCCCAGTGAGTGGCATATCACTAGTGTTGCAAGCATCCTAAAAATCTTTATGAAAAATCCTCTTTGACACACCTCTAACAAGTGAGAATATGGAGCAAGATCGAGAACACTAACTCGTGGCTGTGCAGTTTCCACATAAATCCCAGTACCTCAGTATCTTTTGATACATTATATTCCATATCCTATACAATACTCACAACTAAAAAAATTACATGAAGCGACATCACTATCAAATTCTTTTCGCAACTACTTTGTGCAAACACATTGCACCTAAAACTCTCATTTTTTAAGTCAAAAAGGAACTCTACTCTACTTGTCAGAACAATAATTACAAGAGATAAATAGCATACCTTTGGCAATGGAATGATGGACTTCCTTTCCAAATTCTCTCATTCTCACTAATGTGAGTCACTTTCCTATACCACAAATTTGATGAAGACTCATTCTCAATTGTAGTAAGCCCAACAGAACACACTTTTGCATGAGTTTTGTATAAATTATCACAACCAAGTCCTCTCACAACTATCATTGACCCCTTTGTAAGCTTCCATCTTTTATTACCGAAAACAACTAACATAACCTTGGTAGTCTAATTCCACTCCATAAATCAAATTTAGATGTAAATTAGGCACATGGGGAATATCCTTCAATAATAATATGCAGCCAATATTCATCTGGATACATACATAACCAACCCCAAAAATTCTTGCTTGATTATTCTTCCTAAAATTGATAGTACTAAAATCTCCAATTTTGTAGGTACTGAAAAACTCCTTAATGGGTGTTGCATGAAAAGAGGTTGTTGAATCAATAACTGAATCAATATCCAAACTAGCCATATACATATAATTGTGCTTCTCAAAAGCGAGCACAACAATGTCACCATTAGAAAAAGCGGTGGCGGTCGTATCTTCCTCATCATCATTGTCTACCTTTTTCTAGTTTTTCTTTTTCTGATTTCCCTTATTTTTTTCATCGTGCTTCCTCTTATAACAATCTTTTATCACATGTCCAGGTTTGTGATAATAATAACATTTTCTTGGATCACAAAATTTTGACCATCACAAGATTTTGACCGTCATCTTCCTCTATCGCGATTATTTTCTTTCTATCTCCCCTGTGACTCAATAACGAGAGCCTTCTAGCTTTCCGCACCTTGTTCTTTGCTTCTTGTTTCCTCAATAAACAAGCTAGTTTTGACCATATCCATAGTTTAATCACCATTAGGAGTAGAATTGCTATGTCCCAAAACTATCTAGCAAAGATCCCAATAGAAATAACACTTGCATCTCGTCATCAAATTTTAAGCCCAATGCTGTTAGTTGATTTAAAATGCTGTAAAAAATACTCAAGTGCTCGACAATAGAACTTTCCTCATTATACTTCAAATTGACAAGTTGTCTGATCAAGTAAATTTTGTTCTGAGCGTGTTTCCTCTCGCACATGGCTTCCAATTTATTCCATAGGCTATGAGCATTAGTCTCTTAAGTAAAATGATGAAACATGCTCTAATCAATAAAGTGTTAGATCATTCCCATAGACTTCTTGTTAAGTTGGTTCCAAGTCTTCTCATTTTTATCATCGGGCTTGGCTCTACCATTCTCAGTTGGATCATAAAGATCCTTATAAAAGAGAATATCCTCTATTCTTGGCTTCAACACCGTGTAATTATTTGCTGTCAACTTAATTATGATTCGGGTGTCCTCTCTTGCATCCATCACGAACAGGCATAGAAAAATTCGAGCTTTACCCGAGCTCTGATACCACTTGTTGGGGTATTAGAGTAATCAAAACCCACAAACAAATAGTATTAGTTATAGTAAGCTCCTAAAAAAGGTTGGAGGGGTCATAATGGTCCCACTTAAAATCCAGTCTCCTTAGATAAAATCTACTTAAATAATATTATACGCAGCAGACTAAATACCCTAAAATAAATAATTATCCAAATCAAAATGAAGACTAAGAAAAATAAAGTGATAAATCAAAAATCCTAAAATAATAAGAGAAAAACCACGGGGCAAATATACACTAAAAATCCACTAACAAATAGTGATTACAAAATACCTCAAACTTTTGCCCCAAACTTGAGTTAATTACAATAGTGAAAAAAATATAAAAATACTTTCTTTTAGTATATCTCACAACACTATTAAATACTAAAAAAAATCACTAATTTCTCCAAAATTTACATAATGTGAAAAAACTTAACTCCACTATTTTTATGAAACACAGTCATATATTTAGAGAAAAAATTCTTCCTCTATTTGAAGAAACTACTCTATCTCTTTCGGAAAATTTTTTCCGTCACTTGGAGAAAAAATCATCCACTCGAAAGAGTCGAAGGAGCCTATCAACCAAATTATCTCTTTCTTGGCTCTTTTCACACTCTTTTGTGTTGTATTTTTTCTTACTTTGCCCAAATGCCTATATATAAGCATAATAAAGGGCTTTCTTTTCTCCTTTTTTTTTTTTTTTTGTTCTTTCCTTTTGTTCTTTCGGTGGCTGAAAGAGCCATTTATTCGTATTTCATTTTTTTTGATTTGGTATTTGCTTTTATTTTGTGAAAGTTTGGTATCCGTCCCACATGGAGTGGATCTACCAACACCCCCACCCGTGGTGGCCTTTTTCTATTGTGGAGAGGAAAAAGAGTTTGCGGGTTATGAAATGGGAGTGAAGAAATCCATTTGAAACAAAAAGGGGGTGTGAAGGGGTGGGTGCTTCATTGAAGTGAGTTGATTGATGGGGTGGGGTGATTGACTGGTTACAATTAGGTGTGTCAATGTAGGGGTTGAAAAATAAAAAGGGGGAGTATAGTGTTATTTTGAGTGGTAAAAGGAGATATTAAAATGAATTATTTATAGTTAAAAATAGTCGAACAAACAACATTTGAATTTTATGAATAGTATACAAAGTAAAAAGAGGGTTTAAGAATAGGACCATACGCCCCCAAAGACATCCATATGATCAAATTTTAGCTGAGAAGACATCTAATATGCCCGAAAGAGTTTGCCAGAAAAATGAAGAATTGAAAGACGCAAAGGCAAAGAAGAGAAACCATAAAAATGGTATTTAATTGTTTGTAGACATGCAACCTCAATAAAGATTTTCCTTCAGTCAAATTAATCATCAATGTTTGTGTATGAGGTTACAAAAGAACTTGATCCTTTAAATCTAGGAACGAACAAACCATTAATAAATCTAATAAATGTTTGAAAGCATGAGTTAAAAAAACATATAAAGAAAATTAAAAGTGTTTCACATTTTTCAAACTATTCAAATTATTCAATATCCTCCATTTTATATCTTTAAACTTAAAAATTTCTTGTGAATAAACCCATATGCTATTTCTCTATAAAGAAAAAGAATTAATATTTGATATAACTATGTTCCAAACGATACAGGGAATCCGGTTTAATTCATAAAACTAAACATAATTAAGTACACTGAATGTACTTGCCCTTTGTTAAACTAGGATTAAACAAGATGTGGATAATGCAGTAACCCCTTGATCAAGAGCTTCAAGACATAATTAAGTACTCCAATTAATATACTAGGACTAGGATGGTTGGGTGGAGGCTGGGTGGGGTGATGAATGAGAGAGGGGGCTGGGCCGAATGGGAGGAAGGTGGGTGGGCTGTTGGGGGGTTGGGGCGGGGGTTTGGTGGAAGAGGCGGGAGAGCTGGGGTGGATATAGGGGTGGAATTAGGGGAGGGGAAGATGAAGAAGATGAACAATTTTGTTTTTTTAATTTTCTTATGTATTTGTCCAAATGCCAAGTTGGCTTTTTAATTTTTAATTTTTTTATTTCCCACCAAACCTTCAATTGAGCTGCTACATAGTCTCCAATATTGATTTCCCCCCGAATTGGTGTCCACCTTAGTGATAGTTGGTCATTTTCACTGGCTACTGTGAGTTGTGTCCTATAATTTTGAATTTTGTCAAGTTAATGTTTTGAAATCAAAATTTTAAAACGAAAAGGATCTAAACTTCAAGTAGGCCAATTTAAATGATCAAAAAAATAATTTGTCTTTCAAAAATAATTTTGATATTTATTCATCACTAACAAGAATTATTTTTATTTGGATCTTAGTTGCCATAACAACCTTGTATGATTTGCATATATATCACATGGATGCAAAAGCTTAATTTTTGAATGGTGGTCTGGATGAACATGGGCCAACCCGAATACTTCAAAAAAAATGAACAAGAATACTAACTGTGTAGACTTGTCAAATCTTTTAATGGTTTGAAACAAGCCCTTAAACAATGGTATGAGAAGTTTGATAGTATCATGATAAGAAACAGGTTCATTATCAATGAGACAGATAAATGTGCCTACTTCAAAAAATTTGGAGAAACACTTGTACTTGTATGTTTTTATGTAGATGATATGTTCAAATTAGGAATTAAAATGGAAGTCATCACTAAAACAAATAAAACGCTCATCAATAATTTTGATATGAAAGATATGAGTGAAGTTGATGTGATATTGAGAATGAAGATTTCTAGAACACCTAATGGAATATTATTATCTTAAACACATTATATTGATAAAGTGGTTGAGAAATTTAACTTCCATATCATCAAAGAGACAAATAACCTATTTCTTGCGCATGTTATTTTTCATATGATTACTCAAAATAAAAAACAATAGCTAGAATAATTCCAAATCATTGGAAGCCTAATGTACTTAATAAATTGTACATGGATGGACATAGCTGACTCTAGCAAGTTAAGTAAATTTACAAGTAACGCAAATAATGACCATTTGAATGCATCACTTAGAGTGTTGGGATACTTGAAAAGAACCAATGAGTATGTATTACACTATAAAAATAATTCTCCAGTTATTGAAGAATATGGTGATGCAAATTTGATTTCAGACACTGATGAATCTAAGTCAATTAATGACGTTATTTTTAATTTTGGTGGTGGTGCTATATCATGGAAATTATCTAAGCAAATCTGTATAGCTCGTTCCACTATGAAATTCGAGTTTACAGCTTTATATAAAATTGGAGAAGAAGTGGAATGATTAAAGCATTTCGTAGAAGGTGTTTCAATATGCCTAAAATCGGTGCTAGCAATATGCATTTATTGTGATAGTCAAGACAAAATATTGCATATACTAGTAAATCATGATATATTCTTCGTAAATATAATACCATTAGACAATTACTCGCTAGTGGAATAGTATCAATTGATTTTGTGAAATCAAAGGATAACCAAGTAGATATGTTTATTATGAGGTTATCAAAAAAGCGTATAAACTGTTCATCAAGGAAAATGGGTTTAAGACTAAAAAATAAGCCATCTTAATGGAAACCTAATGTGGAAATTAGAGATCCCACAAAATAATTTTTTTAAGAAAACTAGCCATGAATTACTCGATGGGAAGTACTCCCATTTCTATGATACAATAATAAGTGTTACCTATAAAGTTGTTAAGGATAAATATTGCTTTTGATGATGTCTATATCTTATGCAAGTACAAGTGAAGTACAGTAGGATACTCTTTAAAAGACGTCACCTATGTGAGTGTGAATATAGCCAATTTTACGAGAATTTTGTTCGGTGAATTCTCTAAAATACTTGCAGAACCCAAAAAGAGTTCAGAGCATAAATGATAAACACACTACAGGAAAATAGAGAAATAGCGATGAAATTTTGAAAACTCTTCACTAAAAATAACAATATTTATTTTTATTTTCATTATTTAGCAACAAATGTCATTCGTTTTTGTCGCTAAAGTAAAATAAAAAACTTATTTTTAATTTTTTTTCAACAGTTTAACATCGAAAGTCTTAAAAGTATTCGTCGCTAATACACAATTTTAGAGATGGATTTAGCGATGAAAATGTTCGCCGCGAAAATTTGAGATGAAATTTCACTATTTCGTCGCAAAGTTTTTTTTCCGACAGTCTTATTGCGACAATTTATGCCTTTCAGAGACGAAAATTTTTTGTCACTAAAAATAATTTTCTTGTAGTGACATAATAGAGAATCAAACTTGATATGAAAGTTAGTGTGTGGAGTCAATTGGTTAGGCTTGCAATAATGACTGACAGTTCAAAATTTAAAGTTTATTGAATAGCCAAGTGAGTCCGATAGGTTTTTACTAAGGAAGGTTCAAAACAAAAACTAGCTATCTCAATGAACTATCTTTCACATAATATTCTTTTTCTCTTTCTAGTTTTGTATTGACTTCTTTCATTCATGTTGGAGATTCTCCAAAGTGGCCATTTAATGTGGAAAAGCATCCCACATGAAAAAGTAAGACAATATTAGATTGCTTATATAAAATTCCTCTTAAGAGAACAAGTAATCTTGTGGAGCTCTTCTTGAAGTACACCCTAGTGGACTTTTGGCTAGTTTTAGCTAGTCTCAAAGAGCTATGAAGATGGTGCAATAGCAGGACTCGAATATGCATGCGCACATCACAAAGATCACATTAGGTGCTTTAGAGCCACACTTTAAAGCGTAAAAGTGTTATCAAGAGAAATCTTAAATATTTTAGAAATGGAAGTTGGGTTTGGTTCTATGGCTTAGTGATGTGGCAGGTAGCTCGACATGGCAAATCTATCTAGTTGGCGACCACATGGTGTGACACTATGCAGTTGGGTGCGGAGTGGACGCGATCATACATGCAGGTGCTGACGAGGCACGAACAAAGGGTTGCAATTGGCCCTAATCACTAATGGGAAGCGAGTGAATGGACACATTTGTTTGGTCGACAAAGGTGCGTGGTAAATTTATAGACCTTCACGAAGTGATGTGATCTGAACTACTAGACCATGACTAGATTTCAAGAGATGCAATCTAGCAGTCCAGATCAATCCAAATCAAGGGACAAGACATTTGTGGCATGGCCATCCAAATCAATCTCGAGCCGCCTCTACATGGGCAAGGTCAGTTGTGGAGGCGGTTCGAGCGAGGCCGGTGTGTCTCGCCCAAGCAATGAGGAGTCCCCTCTAACAGCCTTCTCCGCCGATGTAGGGGTCCTATCCTCAAGACGAGTGGTCAACCCCAAGAAACCCACCTCCCATCTTGTCTCTCTCTATCAGTACCATCCTGATTACTCCCACGCATATTCGATTAAAGTCCCGAAATAAAAATCAAAGTAAAAATTTTGATAAAGAAGAGAAGTATTCGAAGAAAGAAGATAGTATTCAAGATGAGTCTAACTGAGGAACAAAGGAATAATAACTTATTTTTGGAACCTATTTGTTGTTAAACTGTGTCTTATCAGATAAAACCTTACAATTAAATTACTTGGGTCCTCTCAAATAATATTTTTATATAATAAACACGAATGGGTTGGGCCTAATCAATTTCGTAAACTACTCTTGATTAATTTTCAAACTAGAGAATCTTTTCCAAGAGTAAAAGGCTATATAATTTAAAATTTGAAATTTCTTAATATGTGCAAATTGTGATGCGAATGCATCAAGTGACGTCCTCTTTGAAAAACATTTGAAAATAATTGTTGCATAAAGATTGTATCCATTGCCACTTTTGTCTTAACACCTTGGCAATCAAACAATTAATGCTACCTTCTTTTTTAATAATATGTCTAATTTAGTAATACTAGCTGAGAGGGTCGTCAAACATAAAGAATCTAACACGGATAAAGACCCATTAAATCAGGTATCTCCAGGACAACCTTTTCTTTTTCATCAAAACAGCCACATGATACCTTAGAATTCGGTTATTCCCATGTTAAAGGAACTTGTGTGGCTGGCCATCTGCTGATGAATTGATGCAGTGAATATACCTTGTGAAAGAATAGTTCAACAAGACTCCCAACGTGTTGGTATTCCAACTATATTTTTGTAATGTCATGCCTTTGGTGAACATGAAACAGATAAAGTTCATTGAAGATAAATCCAATTACATTTATCTAATATCCATTACACTAAAATCACGGATAAAAGTTGTCATCAAACATATACACAATTGACTCCATGTGGTCGGATGCATTAAATAATACTTGATTATACTTTAAAACATGGCTCATAAAATAAGTGTCATTTCTTTGTTTTAATTTGGTATTTAATTTCGTGTTTCATATTATAAATACAAGTTAAGCATATAAAATACATCCTTATATACATATTTGACGTGAATTATACGCACTTGATGTGCATTTATGAATTAAAAATACATGAAATATCAAATTAAAACAAAATATTCGAAGCGTCACAAAATTTATATAGACTCTATGAGCTCGTTTAGTTTATTTTCAAACTCATTTCATGTTTTCAGCATCTACAAATTTTTATATAAAAATAAATATATTTGAATTAATGATATTTCTAAGTTAACTACATATTTTTTAAAATGAAAATGCATTTGTTTTGTGGTGTTTTTTTGCATTAAAAGACGTAAAATATTATCTGGTTAAAAATAAATTTTAATAATATATAAAAAAACATAAAATATTAATATATTTAAAATAAAAATAAATTATATTTGTAGTAAAAATGAATAAAACAGATGCATTTTGGGAATTTTAAATCGGGCAATGTAACTCAAAAATAGTGAGTGAATTTTGGCCGAATGAACCGGTCTTCCTAAAACTTTCCCACTGGCACTGGACTTGCATGTGTAACTCCACACTGTAATAAGCCTGTGATAATGTGATCTGCTCTATATATACATATATATCCCAAGTGCCAAGAGCACCCCGTCAACAGTGTTCATGATCATGGCCAGCCGTAGCATCCACCCAAAGCTTCTGCACAACCTCCCCTACTTCTCCCGCCGCATGAACTCCACCACATCCTCCTCCATCGCCACCGCCCCGCAGCCTAATTCTACAGGAAAACCGGACCCTGTTTCCCCAAAACCAAGGACCCCTAACGAACCATGCATCAATCTTGATGCTTCCAAGGAGCTGTTTTCATCTGTTTCAACCCCAAAGCTGATAAAATCCACCGTCACTCTTCACATGGCTTCAATGGATGGTATGGTTGATTTGGGCTCATGGGTCATGAATTCGGGGCTGATGAAGAGCCCGATTTCGAGGAGGATGGTGTTGGACTCCATTAAGTATACTTTCTATGATCATTTCTGTGGGGGTGAAGATCTGTGGGAGGCTGACAGGACTGTGAAGAAACTGTGGGATTCTGGACTTAGAGCTATGTTGGATTATGGCTTGGAGCACGCTGTCGATAACTGGTCGTGTGAAAGGAATTTGGAGGAGTTTATTCGAACCATTGAATCTACTAAGTCACTCCCCTCTTCTCCTGTAAGTTATTTCTCATTCCCTCAACTTTTTTTAAGGGAACACTTTTTTACATTGTTGAGATTAAGTTTTGGAATACAAGATTTTCGCATTTTTCGATCATGTTATATACATGCATCATGGATCATCATACACAAGAACTTTAGTTAAGCAATCAAGCTCAGTGAAAATGAATTGATCCGTAAAGGTATATTTGTTATACAGGTTAGCTTTGTCGTGGCGAAGATTACTGCGATTTGTCCTCCTAGTTTGCTTAGAAGAGTAAGTGATCTACTGAGATGGGAATACAAGGATAAGTCCTTGCATCTTCCATGGAAGCTTGAAACTTTGCCGGTTTTTTCTGATTCCAGCCCTCTTTATCACACCCCAAAAAGGCCAGAGCCCTTAACTCCAGAAGAAGAGCGTGATCTCGAGTTAGCCTACAAAAGACTGATCAAGATTTGTGAGAACAGCTTAGAAGCAAATGTCCCTTTGCTAATTGATGCAGAGGATACATCAATTCAGCCTGCTATTGACTATTTCACATACTCGGCAGCAATAAAATATCGTAGAGATGACAGCCCTCTGATTTTCAACACAATTCAGGCTTATCTGAAAGATGCAAGAGAGAGGCTGGTAATAGCAAAGAAAGCTGCAGATGAAATGGGAGTACCAGTGGGGTTTAAATTGGTTAGGGGCGCATACATGTCGAGTGAAAGACGATTAGCTTCTACTTTGGGGGTTAAGTCCCCAATTCATGACACTATCCAAGATACTCATGCTTGTTACAATGAGTGTGCTGCTTTTATGCTTGAAGAGATCGCCAAAGGCTCGGGTTCTGTCGTTCTAGCTACCCACAATCTTGAATCAGGTAAAGATTTAATATGCTTCATTCTTTATAACAATGTAATGGAACTCTTGGAAGCAAGCTTTTTTGACAAGTTGTTAATGCATTTTCAAAGGCTCTTCAATCATTATGACAATGTGAAGCAATGGTTTTTTTGACAAGCCATGGCTTGCATAAACTAAAACAGGCTGGACAGTCCTCTGGTTCATATCTCTGTTTCCAATTTCGGTCTCTATTAGTTCACAAGATTGAGTGGCCAATCTCCTCCGGACCCTTGATCCGATTGTTTTCCAAGCTAGACTGCACTTCTTGAGTTCGTGACAAGGATGTTGATCCTACGACTATTAGGGAGTGGTCGTTTGGGTAGTTATTTGTCATTATTGACAACTTATAAAACCTTTTAATTTTCACAGTATGGTATTGAAATTTCTTGAAGCAAATTGTTTTGACAAGTTGGTGATGGTATGTAGGCAAATTGGCAGCTGCTAAAGCGGTTGAATTGGGAATCAAAAAGGACAGCCAAAACCTCCAATTTGCTCAACTCTATGGAATGGCAGAAGCCCTTTCTTTTGGTCTGAGAAATGCAGGTTTTAAGGTTAGTAAGTATCTGCCATTTGGACCTGTTGAGCAGATTATGCCCTATCTTCTAAGGAGGGCTGAAGAGAACAGAGGTCTCTTGTCTACTTCATCCCTTGACAGGCAACTCATGAGGTAACAAGAACTACAACACTCTCAAACTCATTGGAATTAATGCGAGGTAGATTACAATTTTTCACTTTTCTATGTGCAGAAAGGAGCTGTTAAGGAGATTAAGATCTTGAGTAACAATCCAACTTCTTGGTCCAGTGCTACTGTAGATACTGTAGAAGTTGGAAAAGACGAGAACTTGCCAAGCTTATGGTTAGTGTAATTGTACATAGTTCTGAAGGAGAACAACAAAAAGTTTATGGAATCAATAGATGTAATGAAGAAAAAGAAAACTTTTTTGTATCTCTGAAGTCCCATTAATAAGCCGTATTGTTTAGGACATTATCAAGATTCTTCTGCCTATCAGAAGAACCAGTTCAGATTTGTTGAGGCATTATTAAGTTGATATCTGATATATAATTCAAATTTTCATTTGTTTTTTTTGGCTTCTTCAGATAAGTTTTAATTAAATGAAGATGTATAACTATTTTTCATCTACCATTTGATGATTCCATCCCCTAAAGAGACAATGAAGTTACAAATACTCTGCAGTTAAAACAAAATGATCAACAAAAAAAGTATATTCATTCATAGGGGTTCGAAAAACATATTTTTTTTAGTTAGAAGTAGTACTTGGATATAATGTAAGTAAACAATTTTCATATACATTTTTAATCTAAAAAAATTAAATGACTATCAATTTGACTTTGACTAATCAACAAGTTTGGTTTTTCAATTTTGATTAAGATCATATCAGGTTCTCATACTAATTTAGACAAATTCTTCATTATAGTGTCTCCTCCAACAAAAGAAGGTCTAATGGGCCCAAATTAATGGATGCCAGCTCATGATGATTGCTCCATGGATATGGTGCCCTTATCCTTCAAACTTAAGTACATCCTTCAAACTTAAGTATATCATCCTATGGCGCACCGTGTGAGTTACACCTACTCAAAAAAAAAAACCATTGGATTGTGTGGGTACTATCATTGTTTGGAAATACATTTCAACTGAATTTTTAGACATAGAGAGATGGTGATGGATTGAATTTGTCAAATCCATCCATCAAATTTTTTTAGGACCATGATTCATATTTGATGGGTTGGACCCATTAAACCTATTTTAAAATTTTAAAAGTATTATTTTTTTTATAAAATAATATCAATAAAACTTTCTAAAAAATATATTTAAAAAAATATATCAAATAAATATGTATATAATAAATTAAGCAATAAATAAAAAAATTAAACGGGGCAGGTTTGAGGCAGGTTTGAAAATAAAAAAATTAAGATTCGTCCCGAACATGTTTAGAATATTAAAAATCCGCTTCAAGTTGTACGGGTCCAAGTTTGAATCATCCCCATTAACATACATACTTTTAGATATAGAAGCCTATTTGTCAAATTGCTAGGTGTTTAATAGTTAATATTGAATGGACTTTTAAGATAAGTCTTGTCTGTAAAAGTCTAAAGAAGTGATATTTAGTGATTTATCAAAATTCATTTCTCATACTTTCATGTGAAAGAATAGATTTTTTTAGTTATAAAACACTTTTTGAAATGTATTTTCACCAAACATAGTTTAGTAATGTCAAAGAATATCTCAAAAAATACTTAATAAACACTTCATCTTTTAACTGAACTTTTGTTCCAAAAATGCTCCCAACATGCACCGTATCTTTTTGGATTATCCTACAATATAGAATGGTCATTGGTAATAGGGGGATAGGATCTAAACTCCATATCCCATTCTTCTTACGATGGATTAGGGTTCTTTTCTATTCTATTGAAAACATTTAGACCCCTGTTTGATTGAATTTATTAGTACATTTTATACAATGTCTTATAAAATATTTGATCTTACTTCAAATATACGGTCTTAAAAAAGTTTAAATAAAATAAAATTATGTATTTTGTAAGATATTTCGTAATGATAATTTCATAAATTCTACAATCAAACTGAATGTGTTGTTAAAATTTTATAAATAAGTTTTCTTATTTTTTAAAAATAACTTATAACAACGTAACATCTTATTTTAGAATATAAAAAGCTCTTGTTCTATAATTCTTGCCATATATATTCTTATAGGTCCAATAACATCTTATAAAATATTTGCCAAACATACTCTTAGTTGAAAAATTAAATGGCCATCGTAAATTCCATGAATGGGATGTAGAAGTAGTGTTCTACAATTCTTTATATGTTGACGTTCTTTATCTTGCATTTAAAAGACATTGGAGTTGCTTTTCACAAAACTTTTCTGTAAAATTGTGTTGTATGGTTGTTTACAAGGACAATCAAGTAATTTAGAGGTTGATTGTAGGCTGAGAAATATGAAGAAATTGGCTCACAAGTCATCCGTGAACCAAGAATTCTTTTAAAGCAAGATGTGTGTGCCATTGTTTTTATAATTAGATCAATGACTAAATTGGTATTGTTATCATTTAGCGGTTCAATCAGTCGGATCGGTTCAACCATCGATCTTATTGGTCTAATGAAAATTAATTATATTTTTTATTATATTATATAAAATGGTAATGTAATAGACTATTTGTTATGTAATATATTTTAAAGATAAAAAAAAGTAACCAATAAAAAAAATATCTAACAAAATCCAAAATTTAAATAATCACATATATATAATAAAAAACCAAGTTAAAGTATTTAATCTTCCTAAAAAAATTAAAAAAAAATGATTTGACTGGGTTAACACGCATAAAAGTAGTTATTTAATACTAATCGAATGGAGTGTTAATACACTGTGCATTAATTGAAGGGAGTGTTTAGGAAAACTAAAGTTAAGTGTTTTTGGGCTTGAGTTGAAAAAAAAAAAAAAACTCCATTTGAGTGTTTGGGAAAATAACTTTCTCTAAAGTTAAGTGGTTAGAGGCTAAGCTCGAAGTTGGTCTGGGTTGCTTCAAAAGAGATTTTAAAAATAAGAATCATAAAACTCTTTTATTAATTTTTTTTGTAGAATATTACATATTATATAGTCATAGTTTCCAACAGTAATATAACTCAAATAAGGAAGTAAATGATGATGAGATATCATTCCTTTCGCGAATGAAGTGGTAATCAATTTCGATGTGCTTTGTGCGAGCATGAAAGACAGGATTGTGAGACATGTGAATGATACTTTTTTTGTCACAAAGAAGAATTGGTCTTCATTCAAGAGTTATGCCAAGATCATGAAAAAAATATTGGAGCCATGTGAGCTTAGCAGTTGTGGTTGCTAGAGCACGATATTCGGCCTCAGCACTAAAACGCGAAACTATAGGCTGCTTTTTTGATGCCCAAGAGACATAATTTGAACCAAGAAAAATGCCATAACCAATGGTGCTCCTCCTTGTCATCGGACAACCAGCCCAATCTACATCACAAAAGGCATTAAGAGTGAGAGAGCTTTGAGATAAAGAATTCCATAAGTTCGTGTCCCTTTTAAGTAACGCAAAATGCGTTTGACAGCTCGAAGGTCCTTCATGGTGGGATTTTGAAAATGTTGGCATATGAGGTTGACAGCATGAGTGAGATCAGGTCTAGTGAAAATAAGATACTGAAGAGAACTATATAATTGGTGATATGTAGTGGGATTTGTGGGCTCATTGTCATTGGGAAGAGGATTGGATTTTATAGCTATTGGTGCACTTATTTTAGATGCTTCAAGCATCTTAGCCTTGGTGAGGAGATCATGAGCATATTTGGTTTGAGAGAGTGTGAGACCACCAGGAAATATTTAACTTCCAAACCGAGAAAGTAAGTGAGTTGGTCTAAATCTGTGAGTGCAAACTCCTTGCTTAGGCGAGAAATGAGTTGAGACATGAGTAGAGAGGTACTACCAGTGAGAATTACATCATCTACATAAACAAGTAAGAGAAGAAAATTAGTACCATGATTATAAATAAAGAGAGAGGAATCAACTTTACTACATCTAAAAACCAAAGAGTAAAAAAATAATGAGATAATTTAGCAAACCAAGCACGAGGTACTTGTTTGAGACCATAAAGTGATTTATGTAAAAGGCAAACATGATTAGAGAATTTGGGATGCATAAAATCGGGGGGTTGCTCCATGTGGACTCGCTCATTTTGAATGCCATGCAAGAATGCATTTTTAATATCTAATTGCTTGAGTAGCCACTTGAAATAAGTAGCAAGAGAAAGTATGACACGAATTGTTGTTGGCTTAACAACAGGGCTAAATGTCTCGCCAAAATCAAGGCCGGAAATTTGTGCATATCCTTTAGCTACTAAGCATGCTTTGAATCTATCCACGCTGACATCCTCTTTGAACTTGGTGCGATATACTCACTTAGAACCAATAATATTGGCATTTGTTAGACGAGGAACAAGAGACCAAGTCTTGTTATGTTGAAGTGCATCTATCTCTTCTTTCATGGTAGCTCTCCAATTTGCTTCAGGGCTGTTTTTAAAGTTTTTGGCTCATCAAGGGAAATAATAAGAGTAGTATCAGGATGTGAAGGAATAGATGGACAACAATAATCCTTAAGATAAGCAGGGATGTTTTACTCTAGTAGGTCGAGGAGATAATGGAGGCATCAAAGATGTAGTGGTTTGGTGCGGAGAAGAAAAAAGAGTAGAATTAGAAGATTTTGAAGTGGAAGGCAACATGTTGCTAGAAGATAATGGGGAATGAGAAGTAATATCACAATCATTTTCAATAGTAGAAGGAATAAGAGTGTGATTTTGTGGTGAAGTAGGAATTTCTTGATTTTGGGATATTGAAGAATTTTCATTTAATGGAATTTCTAAATTTGATGGTGAGATAGGAGATGAATCAAAAATCGAGGAGTTGAAACTTGGTAGCTCATTTGATGAATCTTCACCTGGAGGAGCTATGGGTGAGTTTCTTGTAAACCATTCATCTAAATGCGGAAAAAAAGTAAGAAATAAATTATTAGAAGGGTTAGAGAAGTAATTATCTTTTGATAAATAAGGAAAATGGTGTTCATTAAAGACAACATGTCGTGATATATAAACACGATGAGTATTTGTATCTAGACATCAATAACCTTTATGCAATGGACTATATCCTATAAATATGCAAGGAACTGTTTTCTTAGAAAATTTATGCATTCTTGATATTTTTAGATAAGGAAAACATTGAGAGCCGAAAATACGTCAACCAGAGTAATCGGGATCCTTACCAAACAAATTCAAATAAGGAGTCTCATTACTAGTAGAAGAGAGAGGCAACCTATTAATTAGATATATTGCTGTTAAGAATGTGTCTACCCAAAATTTTAGAGGAATATTTGCATGAAAGAGCAATGTCAATCCTATTTCGAAAATATGGCGATGCTTGCGTTCTGCAAGTCTATTTTGTTCTAGCATATACGGGCAAGACATCTGATGTGTAATTCCATAGAAAGTCAAGTGATTAGTAAACTGATTGGAAGTGAATTCTCTACCACCATCACATTGAAAAACTTTTATTTTTCTATTAAAAAAATTCTGAACAAGAGCTTGAAATTTAAGAAAACATTGAAAGAAGTCAGATTTATTTTTTAAAGGATATAACCAAGTATAACGAGTAAAATCATCAACAAATATCACATAATATTGGAATTTTTGAGAAGAAAGTATTGAAGTAGGCCCCTATAAGTCACTATGAATTTTTTCTAAAGGAAAATTTGAAACAATTTTTGATTTATTAAAAGAAAGTTTACAACATTTACCAAGTTGGAAGCTATTACATATTGTATTTTTAGTTAACCAATTCGAAACAGTGATGACTTTATTATTCTCTAAAGTTTGCAAAAATTTTGAATTAGGGTGTCCTAAGCGAGCATGCCATATTTCTGAAGAAACTCCTGGGATTTGACTACAGCGAAAGCTTTAGTAAATTGTCGTCCCTCAAGCGCATACAAATCTCCTTCTCTATGTCCTTTGGCCAAGATTTGATTCTTCTGATCCTTAATAACGAACTTGTTAGAATCAAAAGTAATAGTATAAAAATTGTCATCAACAAGTTTATTGACAGATAACAAATTCTTTTTAATTTTTGGTACCACTAAAACATTATTTAACAAAATTTTACCATGCGAGGTGTTGAGCAAAGCTTTTCCTGAGTGTGTAATAGATAAAGCTTGCCCATTGCCAACAAAAATAGAATTATTACCAAAATAAGGTTTTAAAGACTTAAGATTACCTTCTTGATTTGACATATGAGCAGTAGCTCCAGAGTCGGCATAAAAATTTGGATCATTCTCGTTATTTAGATTCATAGTTGCAAAAGCTTCTTGGACATTTTCACCTTCTATTTCATAGTTATACCTGTAATAGCATTTAACTGCAGTATGATTGGTTCGTCCACAAATCTGACAGGCGACTTGATTTGTATTTTTCTTGTTGGGTTGTCCTTTCCAGTTGTTGTTATTGAACTTTGATTGATTTCGGAAGGATGGATGTTGATTGTTATTATGATGTCGATTTTGAGTGAAGGAATTTGAACCTTTGCCTCTGAAGTTTTCTCTTCCTCTTCCTCTTTGTCCGAAGAATGCTTGATTATGATCAAGTTGTTACCTTTCCTCTCTAAGATAAACTTGCTCAAAATTCTGTATAGGCATGATAAATTGATTAAATGATGCATATTGTGGTTTTGACAAAACAACAATTCGAAATTCTTTGTATTTGTCTCCAAGTCCTTGTGAAACTTGGAAAACTTTGTCAACATCACCGAGTGGTTTTCCAATAGTTGCAAGTTTACCACAGATTTCCTTGAACTTTCGAATATACTCATCAAGTGAGAGTGTCCCTTTGGATAAGGCATATAAGCTATTCTTCAATTGAGCTTCATTCTCTTCAGTGTCGGGCAATAGTTGCTCTTGAAGTGATTTTCAAATTGAGTAGGCTGTATCCCCACCAAAAATCACGTTGAGAATTTCTTCCTTCATGTTTTCAAGAATCCATGACATAAGAAGACCATCATTGGTGATCCATGGATCAAGATTAGGATTTTTTATTTTCTTTCCAGCAGAATCACTGATATCATCTACTGGCCTTTTGGGATCACTAATATGATGCTCTATTCCTAGGCTACGAATCAATGGAAGTATTTGGGATTTCCAAACAAGAAAATTGTAGTAGATAGTTTGATAGAAATTAAACTAGAACACTAGTGGAATGATTGGATGGATAGCTTGGGTTCTTCATGGGAGGACATTTTTTTTTACTATGTGCTCTGATACCAAAAAGTGATTTTAAAAATAAGAATGATAAAACTCTTTTATTAAATTTTTTTGTAGAATATTACATATTATATACTCATAGTTTTCAATGGTAATATAACTCAAATAAGGAAGTAAATGATGATGAGATATCATTCCTAAAACTATATAGCTGATATTTAGAAAAATGTTAATTGCTTCAGTCCTTAGTGTCTAGCGGCTCTACTTGATTTTCTTCTTGAATTTGACCATAATTTTCTCCTTAAATAGAGAGGATTGCATAATAGGAATCTTACCAGCTTCTACCAACTTTTGATTTTTTGGTAAATATTTTGAAGTTATTTTGGATATCTTTACCAGTAAAAATATTTTCATAATTCAAAAACTCCCTTACTTTAATAAATATGGGTATATATATATATTTATATAAAAATATATATTTTATAAATATAAATATGTAAATATTTATAAATATACATGAATACATATTTATCTACACACACACACACACATATATATATTAATAAATATATTGATACATTAGTATATAAATATCATTCGTTTTATGTATTGTTTAATCTTTTTGATCAAACTTCACCAAATAAATTACTTTTTCAAAGACGTCGAATGGCAATTTAGACTTTTATACATAAAAAAAGGTAAGTTGGACTTACTTTTACAACTTATTACCTAATATTTTTTTAAATAATTCTACTTCTTAACAATATTTTGCAAATCCTACTAATATTTATTTTTCAACTACTTTTCCATTTTTTTTAAAATTTAACACTTTTTTAAGAGTAAGAGCTTCTCCAAATACTTCTGCAGTGTGTGCTCTCAGAATCAATTCGGAATATTTTGTATAAAAATAAAGATATATAATTTTTTAATGTATTTTAACCACTAAAGTTCAAGATGTGAACGTTGAATCTAACAATAAAAAGTGGGAGATCACTATTTTTGGGGGAAAATAGGAAAATATAGTATGATTTGTCAATTTGGCTTCATCGAAAGGGTTAGTTTAGGTAAACAAATATAAGCCATAAGGAAAATTGTAGGAGACAACTGGACTCTTGGAGGGTCGGCCCCGATGGCAATGGGCAACCATGCAAGATAACCGTGGAAAGTCCAAATACACAAATGAAATCCAGCTATTGTCGCTCAATATTTTACTTTATACATTTTATTTTTTAAATTATAATCTTTGACAGATGAAAATTTCCCTATAAAATGAGTTTAAGATTTGCATTTGTATAAATATTTTCCAGAAACATATTTAATGACTCTCTAATTAAGAAAATAAAAATTTCGATTACCACTAGCGATAAAATTACATCCAAAAGTTCTTTTTGGATGGGATGGTAATAATTAAGCAAAAGTACAGATTTTTATTTAGTTTAATTATAATGTACCCAAATTCTTTATTTTTTAATGATAAATTAAACATAAATTTTAAACATCTACTTGATATTTTTTTTCTTGTAAAAAAGGTAAAAATTCAATTGCTAGCGTGTAAATTAGATATTAACAAACAAATAAAGAAGAATTCAAGACCAAAAAAAAAAAAAAAAAATAAAAAAATTTAGAATATAACGCATAAAAAATTTCCTTCCAAGAAATATTGAAAAACTGAAGACTGTAATCAATATTATTTAATTTTTGATTTTAAGTTATTTTTTATGTTTTGGGTAAGTATTAACTATTTTAATATATTTTTATAGGACAAACAATCTTCATAAAAAATTATAACTCATAAATCTAGGCTATGTTTAAATTTATTTTGGGTGATTTGGAGGAAGAGTTTGGGGAAAGGTGTTTTAGAAAAATGTATTGGGAATAGGATATATGTTTAGTTTTATTTGAGAATAATTTTTAGAGTGTAATGATTAGGACTAGGACTAGGATGGTTGAGTGGAGGCTGGGTGGGGTGACGATTGCGGGAGGGGGTTGCGCAGAATGGGAGGAAGGAGGGTGGCGATTGCAGTGAGGTGGGTGTGGGTTTGGTGGAAGAGGTGGGGGAGCGGGGGTGGATATGGGTGGGGAAGGTGAAGAAATGAATAATGTAGATTCTTTTTTCTTTTTTTTTGCTTTCTCATGTATTTATCCAAATATGAAGTCGGTTTTTTTTGTTCTCCACCAAACCTCCAACTAGACTCTACATAGTTAATTTTAGGCTATGTTTGGATAGCATCCCCTGATACAAAACATGTTTTATGTGATTAAAAATTGTTTGACATGTATTTTTACTAGAATGAAAATGTTTTTTCGGCCAAATTGGTTTCTCACAAGTCTATTGGGGCAGCAGACTTGTCTCTTCATCCCATTTAGTGTGATGAATTTTTGTTTGTTTTCATTTCAGGATCCAATTCAAATTTGGGAGAGAATTTGTAAAATAAGAAATGATATGCCACCAACTAATGAATGAACATCCATCACTATTCTAGAAGAGGATGATGATTAAGTTGATGATAACTAACACTATTCAGAGAAGTTTTGTATACTTTATCTTGCATTATTTAACATTGAAGACAATGTTAGTTCTAAGTTTGGGGGTGAATGTATGTGTTTCATTTGATTTTTTTTGTTTATAGCTTTTGAAAATTGATAAATATTATGCTTATGTATATGTTTGACTCTTGTGGCAATTTTTATCTTTTTTGTAATCCTTTGACTTATTGACCACATAACTTTAAATATTTGGATTTTCTGCTTAGAAAAAGTTTATGTGAACTCGATATTTTTTTTGCGATCTCATATAATTCTAGAACTTGTTTGATTGTCACTTGAGGCGAAATCCTAAACTACATAACATTAGAAAAGTAATTTAGGCTATTTTTGGACCGTTTAAGCCTTTCAAGCCACTCTGTTTATGATGCATAATCCTTAGTGTTCCCCGATTGAGTCTAATAAGTCATTTTTTGTCACCCTACAAATCAACCTCAATCAATGTATTTTTTTATCTTATATATTACCACACACCCAATTCATTGTTATTCTAGTAACATCATTTTGAATATTGAAAGTGGTTTGAAAAAAAAATAAAAAAAGAGAGGTAACGATTTGTACAAAACTACCGAAAAAAAATAATATGTCAAAAAATATGAGAAAAGAGTGCAACACCCATTATTTATAAAATCAAATAAGTTCGGAGGTGTAGCATATAAAAAAAAAGAAAAAAAAAGAGAATATGTGAAAAAATGGGAGTTTAACGAATAAAGTGATGTGACAAATTAAAAGAAGAAAGGTTCGTGAAGGTGTGAGACAAAAATGTGGTGGTGCTCATCAACAAGGTTCTAGAATAGTTGTGTGCGATGAGTGATTTGAGCTACTATATTATCTTTTATCCTACCATTACCTTAGCCACACATTACAAGCTTTCAAAGTCCTAATAATCATTGATGTTGTGTTAGTTTACATTAGTGGAAAGTGGCATGAAAAATAACTTTATAGAATTCTAAAACACATAAATAAGAGGTCAATAATTTTGTTGTGAGTTTGCATGAACCAATCTGAGTAGAAAAAAATTAAGTGTAAGAGGCTATACACACACATTCAAAGGATTTAAAGATGGGTGAATTTAGCACTTGAGTTGAAATCATGCATTTTGATGATATTTTGATATTTTCTTGAGTTATAAACTCACAACATTTTTTGAAACTCATTTGGCTAGTAGGTTTAATTATCACTTGTTATTTTACTTATTTTATTTCTTTCTTTTACTCGAGGGCTAGCAAAATACTAAGTTTGGGGTATTTGATAAGTGGATTTTATACCCATTAATTGAGTACTATTTGCTTAACTTTTTGGTTAGTTTTTGAGTGTTTATGTTACTTTTTATACATTTAGTTTGAAATATTGTAGGTAATAGCATAATAAGAGGAAAATGAAAATAAACATAAAACTTGATTTAAATTTTCGATAATCTGCTTTTTGGTGCTATTGGGGCAGTGTTCGTATTTTAATCATAACTTTTTGTTCTAATATCATTTTGTATTATTTCTTGAAACATTGAAAATCCAAGAGATATATCTATAATGTTTATGTTTACCATGAAATCTAGTTCTTTCTATTTCAATGAGAAAAATGGAATTAAATAGTTTACACTTGACTGAAATTTTTTGGTATGACACATTTTTGTATTTCAGGAATAAATCTTTCCACCAATTTCATATTAACTTGATTCAAGTACCTATAGAAAGCCAAGACACAGAGCTACAATTCATATAAAGATATAAAAAGCCAATTTAGCTTGGAAAGGGGTGAAAAAACAGTTGAAAGAGGATACAAGCACAGCAGAGATTGAACTTGGACAGCAAGAGCAGCGCCAAATTGGCGCCTAGGCGCTGCGAATCGGGCAAGTAAGGGAAAATTGATATCTTATGCCCTCTTTAGGGTATCTTCCATTAAATTTAAGTATTTCAAAAGCCTACATTTCAGATTTTTAGAGAGGGAGAGAGGGAGAGAAGAGAAAACAAGCTAATAAAAAGAAAAGAAAGAAGAAGAAGAGAATGAGAGAATTATTCCATGGTTTGTGAAGAAGACATCTACAAAGGAAGAAACTTATTATCTTCCAAGTTTTATTTTATTTTTCTCTTTTTCTCATTAATTATGTTCATTGGATATTATTGAGTTATCTTTCATTTTTATCATCATGAACTAATTTATTTTTCTAGGGTTGTGATGTAATCTAATTATGATGTTTTGAATAGTTTTATCAATTTAATTTTCAAGTTGAGTTTTCTACATTGTTTTTAATGCTTTCAATTAATTGGCCATTAATTGAATGATTTGCGAATCATATTGACCTGAGAGGTGATATATGTGTCTAGTTCTATGTGTAGAAAATCATAAATTGCATGTAAGATAGAAATATACTTGCATGGTTTGTGTAGTCTTATTAGAGATCCATAGAACCTAATAAATTATTGATTGTTGTAATTTACATAGGAATATAGTGGGTTAGCAATTGATAATATTTTTATTAGACCTTGGGAGAGGCTAGTGGATAATTTAGGGATTCTCGACTATCACTTGGGAATTAAATTGTGATTGATGAGATGAATTATTCAATTCGGATTAATTATGGTGAAATCATAATCCTAGACTTTTTAGTTTTTGAATTTCATCATTAGTTGATTTTGATCATTAGTTAGTGTAGGTAGATTTAGTTTGTAATCATAATCACCCATTTTTATTTATTCAAATAAAATTAGAGTTAACATAATTTTGGTACTTAATAATTCAACAATCATCGTGAGAATAATAATTTATTCATCACTTTATTACTTGTATACGATAACGTGGACTTGCGTTCATAAATTTCGCAACAACGTGATTATGCTATACCTATGGTCGTTGATACATTTTCGAGAATCAGGCCCCATATCATTCAAGCAAATAATTTTGAGATCAAATCGGCTATTATTCAGATGATTTGGGTTAATTAGTTCTGTGGATTAGCCAATGAGGATTCAAATGCATGCATAGCTAATTTTCTTGAAATTTGTGATACATTCAAGTACAATGGCGTTACTAATGACACCATGAGATTGAGATTGTTTCCATTTTCACTTCGGGACAAGGCCAAAATTTGGTTGAATTCTATACATGCCAGGACAATCACTACTTGGGCACGCTTGGCTTAAATCTTTCTAGCTAAGTTCTTCCCACCCGCTAAGACAACAAAGATGCGGAATGATATCATGACCTTTGCTCAATATGACTTGGAATCCTTTCATGAGGCTTGGGAAAGGTATAATGATATATTGAGAAGGTGCCCACATCACGGTTTACCAAATTGGTTGCAAGTACAAACTTTCTATAATGGTTTGAGTGGTTCAACTAGAACTCTAGTAGATGCTGCCACTGGCGGAGCTCTTATGGGTAAAACACATGAGGAGGCATATGATCTTCTTGAGACCATGGCTGCTAATGTTTATTAATGGCCTTCAGAAAGAATTGCACCAAAGAAAGTATTTGGAGTTCATGATGTTGATGCACTCGCTATTCTTACTACTCAAGTTGCTGTTGTTTTGTCTCAACAATTTAACTTTCTTCATACAAATCCTGCTCCCATATTAATTGAGGTATGCAATTTTTGCAGTGGTCCTCACCATAATACGGAATGTCAAATTGGGAACTCATTCATTCCATCTCAGCTAGAGCAAGCACATTTCGTGGGGAATACTAATTGGCAAAACAATCTATACTCTAACACGTATAATTCAGGATGGCGTAATCATCCTAACTTTTCATGGAAAAATGGACAAAATGTAGTGGGTACACAACTATCAAATTTTCAGTCTCCAAATCAGTCTCAGCGGGTACCTAAAGCTTCCCTAGAAGATAGTATGAGAAATTCATGGTAAGAACAGAGGCAACATTGTAAAAACAAGAGTATATTATTCATAATCAATCAGTCTCTATTAGAAGCATGGAGGTTCAAATAGGTCAAATTGCTAATATGTTGAGTACAAGATCTCAAGGTTCCTTTTCCAGCAATACTGAGACAAACCCCAAAGAGAATGTGCATGCCATTACTTTTCATAGTGGTTAAGGAATTGCCGGAGTTGGAAAGAAAAGTCACTACTCCAAAGGAGCTGGCAAAGGAAAGAGTGGTAGAAAAATATGATGACTCACCAAGAAAAGAAGTTGAGAAGCCTAAATCAAAGTTGTTTTCAGACAACTCCTATCCCATTTCCTCAGCGCTCCCCAAAAAAAAAAAAAACTAGATAAGCAATTTTCTATGTTTTTAGATGTCTTTAAAAAGTTGCACATTAATATTTCTTTTGCAGATGCCTTAGAACAAATACCCACCTATGTAAAATTTATGAAGGAGATCATTTCTAACAAACAAAAGCTGAAGGAATACGAGACAGTGGCACTTACTGAAGAGTGCCATGCTATATTACAAAGGAAGCTTCCACCTAAGCTAAAAGATCCAGGGAGTTTTACGATTCCTTGCACAATTGGCAATTTATTTTTTGATAAAACTTTATGTGATTTGGATGCAAGTATAAATCTACTGCCTCTCTCTGTATATAGAAAACTTGGGCTTAGAGAAGCAAAGCCAACCATCGTCTCTCTACAACTCGCTGATAGGTCTGTTAAGTACCGTAGAAGAATAATTGAAGATGTACTAGTGAAAGTGGACAAGTTCATCTTCCCGCAGATTTCATCGTATTAGATATAGAGGAAGATTAAGATATTCTAATAATTCTTGGTTGACCATTTTTAGCTATGGAGAGAGCTGTTATTGATGTGTAGAAGGGTGAGCTAATTTTGAGAGTTCAAGATGAACAAATTTCGTTCAATGTGTTCAAGGAGATAAAATCTCCAAATGGAGTTGATAATTGTTTGCGAGTGGAGATTATTGATAAATGCATGAAAGTGACTATATTAGAGAAACAACCATCTCAGCCCTTAACAACTTGTTCATTTAGAATTTCAAACAAAGATGATCTTGAAACTTTGGAATTTGTGCACCAAGTGAGTTGGCGATGACTGAAAGAGTACGCCAATGGTGGAGGGAGTTTCAATGAATCTATGATAATTTTACTAGACCCAAGGTGATGAGATCCAGAGATAGTCTAGCTGAAGATTTTAAACTAAGCGCTTTTTGGAGGTAACCCAAATTATTTTGTAGTTTTTATGTTTTTCGTCATATTTGTTTCTTGCACTTAAATCCTTTATATAGCTTAGGAATAGATTGTTTTTTTTTCTAATCTTCATTTATTTATTTTGGTTGAAGATTCAATATAAAAAAAAAAAATTATTTTTTGGGCAGAAAGCTCGGCGCCTAGGTGCTGGGAACAACTTCAGCAATATTTTTCCATTCTTTCTATTTCTTTCTTCATTCCCCTACATTCTCCATTATATTTTGATTTTTCTTCCCCAATTATTTTGCTCCGCATTAAATCACATTTACTCTTGCTATTGATTACTACATTCTTCTCTTGTTTGTGTATTGTAGAAGATTTTCCTTCAAAACTCAAGTTTGGCAAGAAGAACCGTAATGGAATTATCATGTGGCATTTGATGGTTATTGTTGGTTAATTTGTGGTTGATTGTTGGTAGTTTTTAAAATTAGGGTAGTGAGGTTCTAAAATCATCACTCACAAGAAGAATCCTAACTCTTGCAGAACAACTGTTTGATAAAAAATCGAAGAAAAAAGGTCGAATGTTTTGCCTCATTTGATGTTTATTCTTCGAGACTTATTTGGTGCTTGATTATTGGGAGTTGCATCCACCATAGAGCAAGTATTCCTTCAGTTGGGAGCCAATGTTCCTTTTCCTACTCCACCACATCTGCTAGAGTTTTCCCGCTCCACTACCCATGCCCACCCTCGCTGATGAGGATGCAGAGGATTGAACTCCCATTCAGGAAAGTCCTTCTCATTTCTGTGTTATATATCTTTACATTGAGGACAATGTTCATTTCAAGTTTGGGGGCATTTGGTTATATTATGTTTTATGGTATTTGTTGTGACTACTTAGTGTGAGTCTAGGTTATTTTCTCGTGGGTACTTTAGGTGTTAGAAATGATGATTATGATGAAATACCTAAAACCAATGATGAGAATTTGATCGTGTTTATTTATAACTTTTGGAAATAGATGAATGCTATGCTTATATATTGTGCTTGACTCTTGTGAAAAAATTACCTTTCTAATCTCTGTCATATTGAGCACATAGCCTTAAACATTTGAATTTTTTGCTTGCTTAGAAGAAGTTTATGTGAACTCAATCCTTTTTTTTTTTACGATTTCATATAATTCTAGAACTTGTTTGATTGTCACTCGAGGCGAAATCCTAGGCTACATAATATTAGAAAAGTGATTTAGGCTATTTTTGGACCGTTTGAACCTTTCAAGCCACCTTGTTTATGATGTATAATTCCTAATGTCCCTATTGAGCCTATGAGCCACCTTCCTTGTCACCTTACAAATATACTTTAGCCAAAGAATTGAAAAAAACTATTTATCTTATATATTACCCCACACTTAGCTTATTGCTATTCTAGTAACATCATTTTGAGTATGGAAAATGGTTTAAAAAAAATGGCAAAGGGATGTGGCGATTTGTACAAAATTTTCAAAAAAAAAAAAATGCGTCAAGTAATATGAGAAAAGAGTGCAACACCCATTGTTTATAAAAACAAAGAAGTTTGGGGGTGTGACACATCAAACGGAGTTTAATGAATAAAGTGGTGTGACAAATCAAAAAATGAAAGGTTCGTGAAGGTGTGAGACAAAAATATGGTGGTGCTCATCAACAAGGTTTTAGAATAGTTGTGTGCTATGAGTAATTTGAGCTACTATATTATCTTTTATCATACCATTACCGTAACCACACATTACAAGCTTTCAAAGTCCTAATAATCCTTGATGTTGTGTTAGTCTACATTAGTGGAGAGTGACATAAAAAATAAGCATATGAAATTCAAAAATACCAAAATAAGAGATCAATAATTTTGTTGTAAGTTTGCATAAACTAATTCGAGTAATGAAACGTTAAATGTAAGAGGCTAGACGCGCACACACACACATCTAAAAGATTTAAAAATTGGTGAATTTGACACTTAAGTTGAAATCATGCATTTTGATGATATTTAGATATTTCCTTAAGTTATAAATTTTCAATGATTTATGAGGCCAAGTACTCAGTTGATTGTGATCATCATTTGTTATTGTGCTTGTTTTATTTCTTTGTTTTGGTCAAGGACTAGCAAAATGTTAAGTTTGGGGGTATTTTGATGAGTGGAAATTATACCCATTAATTGAATACCATTTGCTTAACGTTTTAATTAATTTTTGAGATTTTTATAATTTTTATTATTGATTTTAGCATTTATTTTGCAGATTTGAAGATAAAGGAAAAATGTCACTTAGATGCATGAAAAATCTACATTCATCTTACATTTTGTTCAAAAATAAAAAAATAAAAAAATAAAAAAATAAAAAGAATGGATTTTTTTCCAGTGAAGGCACCGCTTAGGCGCTGCCAGACGAATCTAAGGGGGTAAAATGGACATTTTGCCCTCTTTAGTGTATCCCAATCAGATTTTTAAGATCTCAAGAGCCTCCAAATGAGGAAAGGAGGGATTTTGAGACAAAAGAGAAGAGAGAAGAGAGTGAAAAAGGAAGAACAAGACAAGAAGAAAGAATTTTGGGGAAGAAGGACGAATTCTTCTAAACTTGAAGAAAGATATCTACAAGGAAAGAAAAGCTCATCCTCTTTGAAGTTTGATTTTATTTTCATCTCTTCATTTGAATATGTGTATAACTATTGCTAAGATATTTTTTATTTTCATCATGAACTAATTTCCATTTCTAGGGTTATGATATAATCGAATTATGATGTGTTGAATATTTTTATCAAGTCAATTTTTGATTTGTCTATCAAGTTGAGTTTTCTACATTATTTTTAATGCTTTCAATTATTTGGCCACTAATTGAATGATTTGCTAATCATATTGATCTAGGAGGTAATATATGTGTCTAGTTTTAGGTGTAGAGAACCATAAATTGCATGTGAGATAGGAATATACTTTCATGGTTTGTATAGTCTTGTTAGAGATCCATAGAACTAAATGAATTATTGATTGTTGTAATTCACATAGGAATATAGTGAGTTAGCAATTGATGGTATTTTCATTAGACCTTGGGAGAGGCTAATGGATAATTTAGGGATTCTCAACTATCACTTGAAAAATAAGTTGAAATTGATGATATAGATTATTCAACTTAAACTAATTATGATGAAATCATAACCCTAGGTCTTTATAATCATTGATATTCATTTTTATTCAATTTTGCGCATCATTTTGTAGAGTAATTTAAATTCATTTGCATTAATTGCCACTCACTTTCGTTTGCTCAAATAAAATTAGAGTTGATAAAATTTTGGTATTTAGTAATTTAATAGTCCTCGTGGGAATGATAATCTACTTGTCATTTTATTATTTGTAATGATAACGTGCACTTGCGTTCATGAATTTTTGCAACATATACACTTTTCACACTACACTCTTATCTCTATATTTACTGCTGATCTGCAGCAAAATTTAGAAAAAAAAACTGCATGTGATGTTTGAATTTATTTTTGTTTACTTGTTTAATCTTTGAATCTTCATTATTGTGGTTTACATTGTTTGTATTTATTTTTTTGTTTGTCCTAGCTTACCTAGCACTTATTAAGTAGTAATGCACATGATCATGATTCCCCACCCCTACAAATCTCCACCTGCATTTCACACACGAGCATGATGAAAAAGTTTGGATCTTCAGTCGGAAGTAACAAGATTGCTTTTCTACATACTTGAAAATGGAAGAGAAAAGTATGTGTAGTCTGGGAATTTGCTTTGCTTAGTGTAATCTATGATTTTTCAGTATAATATAGGTATGCTATAAATTAATGGATCTATTAGCAAGTTGTAGGAGACTTGTTGGCTTTGTTTCTCCAAGCCCAAGCTTTCTAAAAACAGAAAGAGGCATCAAGTTAATACTTGTACCAAGATCACATAAAGCTTTATCAAAAATGAATTTCCAATTGTGCAAGGAATTGTAAAACTCCCTAGATCTTTTAGTTTAGGTGGAAGCTTCCTTTGCAATATAGCACTATACTCTTCAGTGAGTGTCATTGTCTCGTATTCCTCCAACTTTTATTTGTTAGAAAGGATCTCCTTCATAAATTTTACGTAGTTGGGCATTTGCTTTAGGACATCTGTAAAATGAATATTAATATGCAACTTTTTAAAGACATCTAAAAACTTAGAAAATTGCTTATCTAATTTTTATTTCTGAAAGCGTTGAGGAAATGGGATAGGAGGCACATATGGAGGAGGGTTATTTGGAAACAACTTTGATTTAGGCTTATCTACTTCTTTGCTTGGTGTGACATCAGATTCCTTTACCAGCTCATTTGGAGTAGTGATTTTTCTTTCAAACTCCAACAACTCTTTACCGCCACGAAGAGTAATGGCTTACACAGTCTCTTTAGGATTAATCTCAGTGTTACTTGGCAATGAACCTTGAGGTTTTGCACTTAACATTCTAGAAATTTAACCTATTTGGACCTCCAAGCTTCGAATTGTGGCTGATTGATTTTGAATAATAGACTCTTATTTTTTGCAATGTTGCCTCTATTCTTGCCATGAATTTCTCGATAGCATCTTCTAGGGGAGCTTTAGGTACCTGCTGAGACTGATTTTGAGGCTAAAAATTTGTTAATTGTGCGCTCACTGTATTTTGTCCATTTCTCCATGAAAAGATAGGATGGTTGCGCCATCCTAGATTATATGTGTTGGAGTATGGATTATTTTGCCAGTTAGCATTACCCACAAATTGTGCTTGTTTTTGCTAAGCGAGAGCGAATGGGTTCCCAACTTGACACTCCATGCTATTGTGGGGACCACTGCAAAAATTGCATACCGCAACTGATATGGTAGTTGGATTTATATGTAGAGAGCTAAATTGTTGAGACAACACAGCAGCAACTTGAGCAGTAAGAGTAGCGAATGCATCAACATCATGAACTCCAAATACTTTCTTTGGTGCAATTCTTTCTGAAGGCCATTGATATGCATTAGCAGCCATGGTCTTAAGAAGATCGTAGGCCTCCTCATATGTTTTGCCCATAAAACCTCCGCCAGCGGCAGCATCCATGGGAGTTCAGGTTGCACTGCTCAATCCATTATAAAATGTCTGAACTTGTGATGAGTGGATTTTATACCCATTAATTGAGTATCATTTGCTTAACTTTTTATTTAGTTTTTGAGATTTTTATGAGTTTATTATCATTTTTAATATTTGTTTTGTAGATTTGAGGATGAGGAAAGAATGTCACTTGGATGTACTAAAATCTACATTTATCTTACATTTAAAAAAAAAATATTATTCGACCCATGAACAGTAGCGCCTAGGCACTGCCACTACTGGAATATGGTGCCAATCCAGAATGTGCAGTGCTTAGGTGCTGTCAATCGGCGCCTAGGCACTCCAACCGGGTAAGTACCATTTTTGCCCTCTTTAGGGCATCTTCCATCAATGTTAAGTATTTCAAAAGCCTCCAAGAGCAAAAAAATCAGATTTTGAGAGAGAGAAAGAGAGGACAAGAGTGAAAGCAAGCCAAGAAACAAGAAGGAGATGAGAAGAAGAGGAGAATTCTTCCATGATTTGTGAAGAAATTCATCCTCTTTCTAGTTTCATTTCATTTTCCTCTTTCTTTCTTTCCTTAATGTATGAATGTTGTTAATTTGTATTTTATTTTTATCATCATGAACTAATTTATTTTTCTAGGGTTGTGATGTAATCTAATTATGATGTTTTGAATATTTGTATCAATTCAATTCTCAATTTATGTTCAAGTTGAGTTTTCTACATTGTTCTCAATGCTTTCAATTACTTGGCCACTAATTGAATGATTTGCTAATCATATTGACCTGGACGGTGATTAGTTCATGATAAAAATAAGAAATATCTTAACAATATTCATACACATATTCAAATGAAGAGATGAAAATAAAATCAAACTTCAAAGAGGATGAGCTTTTCTTTTCTTGTAGATATCTCTCTTCAAGCTAGGAAGAATTCGTCCCTCTTCCCCAAAATTCTTTCTTCTTATCTTGTTCTTCCTTTTTCACTCTCTTCGCTCTTCTCTTTTGTCTCCAAATCCTCTCTTTTTTTCTTCATTTGGAGGCTCTTGGCATCTTAAAAATCTGATTGGGATGCCCTAAAGAGGGCAAAATATCCATTTTACCCCCTTAGATCCGTCTGGCAGCACCTAAGCGTTGTCTTCACTAGACAAAGTCCATTTTCCAGTAGCTGCAACGCCTAGGCGCTGTAGCTATTGTTCACCAAATAATTTTTTTTTTTGAAAAATGTAATATAAATGTAGATTTTATTATATTTAAGTGACATTCTTCTTTGATTTTCAAATCTGCAAAATAAACACTAAAAACAATAATAAAACTCACAAAAATCTCAAAAACTAATTAAAAAATTAAGCAAATGGTGCTCAATTAATGGGTATAATTTTCATTCATCAGTCAAGATCCCATGAATGAAGATGAAGCATTCATAAATGTGCTTGGACAGGAGAAACCTAATCGACTACGTGGCTGCACGGATGGCTTGAAGCCACATTCTAGAAGAGAGGAAAGAATTAATGATGAACTACAAAAAGAGAATGAATACCTAAGAAAGCAAACTGAAGAGATGGCCATGCAGTTGCAGTCCTTACAAGCCCAACTCAGCAACCAAGAAGTTCAAATACAAGTTCAAGTGCAAGATCAAGTGCAAGTTCTCAAAGCTCAACTTCCTCCAATCCTTCAAAACTTAAGCAATGTGAGTACATTTACATTTATGACCTATTTATTGTATGTATTCTTGTTATTTTATTTTAAAGATTTTTGTTGAATTAAACTTATGAGTAATTATATAAATTGATAAATTTAAACATAGTTTGATAGGTCTTGTAATGTTAAAATCTTCATCATTTTGCCATGATTTTTTATGTTTGATTATTATATATTTGTTCTTATGAGTTGTGTGCTCAATGGTTTAGTGAGACTCACAATTTTTGCAGACTGATGAATTAATTTTATGTTGAGGATTTCATCAAGCACTTGGACTAGTTTCTTATGATAATTATTATTGTATTTAGTTTTTTTTTGTTGAATTGACTATATTGCTTAGTTATTAAAAACCATTGCTTAACATGTCATGTGTTTGACCTTGATATATATTTCTTCCATGGATACTCATTTGCCTTTAACTCTTTGCAGGTACGACAAACATGAAGCTTTGAAGAAACTGACACATACTACAACAATTTAATCAACTTGGGGACTGATTGTTTTGTGATCTTTTTATTTAATCGTTTGACAATAGTTTGTCTATATTGAAGTTACTTTAAACCTGTATTTTTATGTTAGGTATTTATGTAAATGAAATATCTTTTGACATTGCATATGATTTGTTGGATGAAATGAGATTATTTTACTTTGTTAGACTTGTTGCAAAGTATAGAACTACACATATCGGTACATATAGATAGGTATAAAAGAAAAAAAGAAAAAAACTATTGTCATTAAATTGGAACTATAGCCATGATAATTGTCATCACAATATTGTATACTAGTAATATTTAATTAAAATTTTATTTAAAATACTCAGATAAAAAATACCTATTGTGACGAATTTTAAATTTTAGTGATGACTAAATTTTAAATTATTAATTGTAAAATTGCGATGACTCATAATAAGTTGTAGTTATGAGTATTTTTTGTGACTAAAATATTAGGTTTTAGTGACAAGAACTGTTTGTGACTAAAGTATTAGGTCTAGTGACGACTCATAATAAGTTGTAGTGCACGAATTATATATCCCAGCGACTAAAGTACTTTGTTTGTAAAATCTCGTACTATATTTATATAGATTACATAGGTAAAATACTTTCATTATTTGTGCACATTCAAAACTTAACGAATAATTTAGTATTTTTGAAGTAGACTTAACTGAATATCATACAATTAAAAAATGAAAGTGTTAATAATTTAGGAAATTTCAGTTGTTACAATTAGATAATTAGCTCTGTATTATAATTACATAATACAGCGGCACATATAAAATAATTCTTTGTATAAAAATAATACCAAAATAATTCATATTTTTACTTCAAAAAATAATTCTTCTGTATATGTATTTTATCCGTACTCTATGAATCTATACATTATCTGTTCTAATATTTTTTAGTTGATTCTTTCACCATAATTTTAATAAGAATTCACAATATAATCCGTATATATTAAATATCAACTAACTAGGTTAATGTGATTATTTAAACTCGAATCTCATTATCTTATTGATGAGGATTTTTGATTGGCAGTGTTGATAATATTCACTCTCTTTGTCGGTTACCTTTTCTATTAATTAGCTAAGAATCATTTTTGTAAAAGATAATTGCTGTTATTAAGCTTAAAAAACTAATAAAAAGGTTTAAAATAAAAATGAACAAAGGAGGGTTTTCTACAAGCTTAGTTAGTTGCGGGAAGGAAACAACATCGCAATAGAACAATGTGTCTATCCAAGAAATAAATATTCGGTTAAGAAATCGGATAATGTGGCAGAAAAACAAAGTTAATTGGATCCAAGAACAATTGCTTCGTATATGAGGAGACTGTTATATTTTGGAACGTTAAAGTGTTAAAACATTGCAGGAACTCTATCAATGTCAGGAAACTCGGAATATAAAGCGCGTCATGTTCGGAAAATGCCGCCTGGAGACTATCGTTTATTGAATTATGGGCTGCTTTAAATTCTAAGAATCACAGAAAATAGGACCCTTTGATTTTCAGATTTTTATTTACAACCAAAGAAGCTCTAAGAATCAGAGAAGAGAGTAGAGAGAATAGAGGAAAACAGAGAGAGACATGGAAAACTTGGCAAAGATGAGTGAGACAATGATGATCCCTCCTGGCTATCAGTTTGTACCCACTGACGGAGAATTGATCACATCCTACCTCTTGAGAAAGGCGACGGGGTTGCCACTGCCCTGGAATCAGTTGTTGGAGAACGATCTTTATGTTGAAAATGCAGATCCATGGGACGTTTTGGGCGACGTTGGTGACTCTCATTGGCATGCTTCAGTGAGTCGAGAGGAAAAGGAATTCAAGCACGTAAAGAGAGTCATCTATGTTTTTACGAGGTTGTCAAAGATTAATGGGAAGACTCGGATTGCAAGAAAGGCTGGCTGTGGTACATGGGACGGCCAAACTGGTGCTAGAAAAATATATGATGAGTCGGAGCAATTAATTGGCTTTATGAAAATGTTAACTTTTCAGGCCAAGAAGAGACCTGGTGATGACACAAGGCAACGGGATCGCTGGATTATGCACGAGTATTCACTTGCTGGCATTTCTTTGAATTATGAGCTGAAATACAAGGACTATGCGATTTGTAGGATCACAAGATTATCCAAGGAGAAATATCGGCAACAGCCCATTTCACGACTTTCAGACGGAGGATCTTGTGGGGAGAACCAGTTTTTGGATGAAAACGAATTGCGCAAGAAAAGATCAGCGGAAGCAGCAGTGGAAGAAATCCAAGAACATGCATGTTACAAGAAGCAGAAGGCAGGAAGCTCGACTGAACCGGAAGGGAAGTCCATACTTGCGTTGGCTCATTCAGAATCCAGTCATGGTGTTTCTAATGATGATAACAACATCTCCTGGTTGTTCGCAGATTTCGTTTCTAGCACTAGTTTGAGTTTGGAAGATTTAGCAGATTTGATATCTAACCCTAGTTTGAGTTTGGAAGATTTGGACGTGGCTCCACTACAGCACTCTTCTACGCCAGTTGATGGATGCTTGATGCCGCAGCAAACCAGTGTAGCCCATGGACGAGATTCAACTGATGGAATGGATCCTTGCTTGATTTTCCCTTGAAGGATGGAGATGGACCTTTCTTTATTTTACTCTTTTTCACTTATTCGGTGTATCACTAATTTATAGATAATAAAAGATTACCTTCCCCTGATCATATCGATTAGTATGGACCATATTAGTTTTTTATTATTATTAACTATTGTAATTTTTATGATGAATGGAAGTATTTTTTTTCATTGATATGAATATCGGACATGTGCTTGGAATTATAAATTTTACTATCTTTGTTTGTTGTTATTAGAAACTTATGAGGATTAAAAAAAGTGTGTCTATATTAACTATTGCAATGGAAGATTACGGGTTAACATGTGGGTCAAAGCTAACATACACACTCAATTTAGGAGATGCATATTTTATTTATAGATGTATTGTCCTCCTTATCACAAAAAAAGCCTAATTCCATCCACCACTTATATGAGAACAATTTGGATTATGGGTCATAAAACGACCGATGCAGCAATAGTAATGCTCTCATTAGAGTTTCTCTTTATGTTCACAAAACTTATGAGTGAGTATAGTAAAGGAAAGTGTCCTATGAATGTAGAAGAATTCGAGGGATGAGGTAGGCGAAGGGGGACCTTTGATATATGAAGCTTTGAAATGACATGGTAGTACTCAAGGATTGAATCTGTTTCTTCGATGTATTTGTTTATACTCAAATCAAAAAAAATATTATCCTAGACATTTCTATCAACACATTTCTAATATGTTTTTTCTGTATTAAGAAATTCATATATCACACCCTTTTCACTTTCAAGTGATGCTAGTTATGTTGTATAAAAGATAATTATTTTTTTGGTCTTTTATGTTGACCTACTCAGACTTTTGGGCCTCTTCATTTTACAAAAATAAATTTTATCCTTTAAATGAAAAAAAAATAAATCAGACATTTAGAACATCTATCGCCTACTACTGGCAAAAATAGGCAAGTGTACTAATTTGGCATTGAATTTTGGGAAATTTTGATTTTGGATAGAAAATTACTTAGTTGGCCGCCTAAGTGAACAGGTTTGGAGAAAAAAAAAAAACACAAAGGCATATTGGCATTTTGGGCTAAATGGATTTATACTTCTTTCATTGGTAATTTTTTTTAAAAAAGTCTATATAATTAGAATGTATATATATGTGATAATCATTTCATAAAAATATTAATTTATATTATATTTAAACTACTTATAACAAAAACTCTATAAATATTTAAATGTTAAACAAATTTTAATATTTGAAGACTATAAATTATTAATTAAATTCAAACTTTAAATAAATAAAAAAGGTAATTTCAGTATTAAAATTTACTATATCTAAATGTAATATTTCATCGAATATTATAGAATAATAATTTAGATAATATTTGTAGATTATTATTAGTTGGTAAATTCAAACTTTAAATAAATAAAAAAGGTAATTTCAATATTAAAATTTACTATATCCAAATATAATATTTCATCAAATATTATAGAATAATAATTTAGATAATATTTGTAGATTATTATTAGTTGGTAAGAAAAAATAGTGTAAAGTTAATATTTTAATTACATATTGTGAATTCAAATAAATTTTTATATTTTAATAAATTTCATATTAAAAAATAATTAAAATTCAATTTTAAAAAATATAATAGAAAATAGTTAATTCTATAGTAACACTATATCTTAATTAAAATAAATTTTCTCTAATTTAGAACATTTAGAAAAGTGCCATATTTTATTTCTTCTATTTCATTTCTCTTCAATGTTTCTTTTGTTATTTTTATTTTTGAATACTATATTTTTAAAATTATATATATATATATATATATATTGATATAGATAGATAGATAGATATACGCAGTGGGTGGGGTGGTGGTGGGCGGAAGAAGAAGAATGGGTGGCAGTCGCGAGCGGGCAACAGTAAGTGGGTAGGTGGTGGGGTGAAGAAGAAGAAGAATAAAGAGAAGGAGAATGAGTCGGTGACAATGGTTTGGGACCGTCGGTGGGTGGGTGGAACTAGGTGAAGAAAGAAGAAGAAGAAGAAGAGAAAGAAAAAAAATGAGAAAAAAATAAATAAAACAAAAATAAGAATTAGATGAGGAATTTGTTTTGTTTTAACACTTGAATAGGTCACCTATGCCTTAAATCCCAACTTGGCCTTTGTTTTTTTCCCTCCGAGACACCACCTAAGTTGTCACTAGGCAATTTTTCATTTCAAAATCAATTTGTTTCCAAAATTGAATGCCAAATCAACGCAACCAGTCATTTTTACTTGCAATAGCTGGTGGATGTCCTAAATGTCTGAATTTATTTTACTTAATGGAAAAAAATAATAATTTTTTAAAATGAATAAGACCAAAAATCTAAGTAGGTCAACTTAAAGAATGAAAAAAAAATGGATTATATAAAATTAGATTCCGGGTTGACTATTTGATACATTTGAATCTAACATATCCTATAGCTAATAAAGGCTACGATCAAAGAGTCAAGCTAAAGAAAGTCTATGGACAAATATGCTAGCTGTGGCAAGAACTCTTATACCCTTATCACTGTTATAATAGGTATATACATATCATAAAAAATTGAGAATAGTGACTTGTTACTTATGATGTAACAAAAACTTTATAGTGTGTCTACTATGTACACGTATTTACCTAAACATAGTGTCCTCTTGTTATGGTACAAAGTGAAAGTACCCTGTTAGATTATTAATTAATTGTGAGAGAAGGGAGGAAACATTGGCTATTGTCCAAAACAAGAGAGCAATGCACATTCCCATTAACTATCAAAGTTTGCTCTGACTTCTTATTGTTCTGGTTTTATTCAAAGGTGGAAATCATGTTATATTCCTATCTGTTTCTAAATTGTAAAATTCTATTCTAGCATTTTTTTGAAATGCATGTTTACTTTTTTTAGCGAATTGTTACTCATGTTATACAAACATAAATAGAATGCTAATACAAACAATTGCTTTAGATTATATTTTAAACATATTTGGGCATTTTCGTGTAGTTAAACTCAACCCTTAAGAGTAGTTGCATGTCTCAGGAATGGATGGTAATAATACTTTATTCCCGCATTTTACTAAAGCTCTTTGAAAAAGATTCAAGCTTTGGGATAAAATGATATAATGTACCAACAGTTGAAACATGTAGGGTAAATTTATCACTAAGACTACTTAAAGGATTAAGTGAAATGGGGTCAACACACATAATGAAAAATGCAAATTTTTTATTAAATTAACTATGGAGATGGATTTGCTTGATTTCGCTTGGAGGATATACATGAAGATGGACCCTTGCCTGATTTGGGTTTTTACACTTATTATGATCTATTAAAGTGCCCCGACAATAAAAAATTTATTTTATCATGATTATCGTGGTCCGGTTTATATTGTTGTTGTTTTGTTTATTATTCATTGCAATAGTTAAGATGATTGATTGTGCAAGACGTTACTATGAATTTAGGATACACATTTAGTTTAGTATTCAGCTCCTTGAACGATTTAATATGATGATTCAGTTAGGTGATTCAATTTTTCACCGTAAAGTTATAAGAATATTTTTTTAGCTTAGTTCCCATGTATAGTTTTTGTAAAATAATTGTTTGAGGTAGGACGGAATATAACATATTATTCTGGTAGAATTTGTGGATATGTATTTAATTATAACACAAATAAGATATTACTAAAACTTCTTTCTTTTCCATATAAACAAGTTGAATTCTAATTTCTTTTACATATTATTTTAAACAACCTAATAAAGATAATAACTATGTATTAATTTTTGAATGTGTACTTTTGTACTAACAAAATATTAATCCTTTGTCATGTAAGAGGGTAAAGAAATTGCTGCACTATATCTGCATGCTAATTATACTTAGCTTCAAATCCATTGAAGACTTAAACTTTTGCAATTTTTTATGGTTGACATTTGATAAGATTTCTATAGTTTTTTATGAGCATAACATGTATTCCAAAAAGTGTAATGAGCTTTATTAATACTTTTTCTATCAATAATTGAATGCACTTTTTATTTATTTTTCTTGTGTTCACAAATAATATTTAATTTTTGAATGACAATTTATTTTCCAAAATTATAGTATAACTAAATGTAATGATTTCATACGATAAAATTTCAATTTTTTTATCGATCATTTGAAACTTCATATTAATTCAAACATAATTTATTGGGTGGATAAAGTATTATGTCTTTATTGGATGTTGATTGATCAACAACGCCACATTTAGGGCTAAAATTGCTGGCATAGGTCTTTTCAAGAGTTGCAATGGAAACAAAAAAAAAATAAAAAAATAGTTATGGTCTTAGTAGAATATAAGGTAGCTAAAGAGTGTACATGATGTGCATTACATGACTGCATGGGCTTATGCTAATAATATTAAGTTGTTCTTTACAGAATTATTGACATACACATGCTCCAAATTAGTTTTAGATGTAAGTTTATACATTTATCCTAGATGTTATATCCTAGACATTCTTATAATAATGTCTTTTTTTTCCTATAATGTTACAAAGTAAAAAAATAGAGCACTGTAACTGCAACGAAACATTGATGAATCACACTTGAAAAGTATTTATTCAAGATTTAGAAAAGTAGATAATTTTTAAAAATCAGAAAACTAATGGTTTAAGTAAAGAGAATAACCCGACCTAGTATATACACAAACTATTGGAATATTTTTGCAATTATTTTACTTATACTAATTGGATATTTATTTTGTCAATCAATCATATGAAAAATGGAATTTATCAATCATTGACCAAACTAAAATCATGTGTTGTCTCCGGCTTATTTCTTAAAAGAGGGTAAAATACAACCAAATGGTCGAATCTTCTAAAATAGTGGGGAAAAAAATAACTTTCAGATTACATATGCACGAATTATATATCCCAGCAACTAAAGTACTTTGTTTGTAAAATCTCGTACTATATTTATATAGATTACATAGGTAAAATACTTTCATTTTTTTGCACATTCAAAACTTAACGAATAATTTAGTATTTTTGAAGTAAACTTAACTGAATATCATACAATTAAAAAATGAAAGTGTTAATAATTTAGGAAATTTCAGTTGTTACAATTAGATAATTAGCTCTATATTATAATTACATAATAGAGCGGCACATATTTAAATTCTAAGAATCACAGAACATAGGACCCTTTGCTTTTCAGAATTTTATTTACAACCAAAGAAGGTCTAAGAATCAGAGAAGAGAGTACAGAGAATAGAGAAAACAGAAAGAGACATAGAAAACTTGGCAAAGATGAGTGAGACAATGATGATCCCTCCTGGCTATCAGTTTGTACCCACTGACGGAGAATTGATCACATCCTACCTCTTCAGAAAGGCGACGGGGTTGCCACTGACCTGGAATCAGTTTTTGGGGAAAGATCTTTATGGTGAAAATGCAGATCCATGGGACGTTTTGGGCGACGTTGGTGACTCTCATTGGCATGCTTCAGTGAGTCGAGAGGAAAAGGAATTCAAGCACGTAAAGAGAGTCATCTATGTTTTTACGAGGTTGTCAAAGATTAATGGGAAGACTCGGATTGCAAGTAAGGCTGGCTGTGGTACATGGGACAGCCAAACTAGTGCTAGAAAAATATATGATGAGTCGGAACAATTGATTGGCTTTATGAAAATGTTAACTTTTCAGGCCAAGAAGAGACCTGGTGATGACACAAGGCAACGGGATCGCTGGATTATGCGCGAGTATTCACTTGCTGGCGTTTCTTTGAATTATGAGCTGAAATACAAGGACTATGCGATTTGTAGGATCACAAGATTATCCAAGGAGAAATATCGGCAACAGCCTATTTCACGACTTTCAGACCGAGGATCTTGTGGGGAGAACCAGTTTTTGGATGAAAACGAATTGCGCAAGAAAAGATCAGCGGAAGCAGCAGTGGAAGAAATCCAAGAACATGCATGTTACAAGAAGCAGAAGGCAGGAAGCTCGACTGAACCGGAAGGGAAGTCCACACTTGCGTTGGCTCATTCAGAATCCAGTCATGGTGTTTCTAATGATGAGAACAACATCTCCTGGATGTTCGTAGATTTCGTTTCTAGCACTAGTTTGAGTTTGGAAGATTTAGCTGATTTGATATCTAACCCTAGTTTGAGTTTGGAAGATTTGGACGTGGCTCCACTACAGCACTCCTCTACGCCAGTTGATGGATGCTTGATGCCGCAGCAAACCAGTGTAGCCCATGGACGAGATTCAACTGATGGAATGGATCCTTGCTTGATTTTCCCTTGAACGATGGAGATGGACCTTTCTTTATTTTACTCTTTTTCACTTATTCGGTCTATCACTAATTCATAGAAAATAAAAGAGTGCATTCCCCTGAGCATCTCTATTAGTATGGACCGTATTGTTTTTTTTTTATTGACTATTGTAATTTTTATGATGAATGGAAGTATTTTTTTTTCTTGATATAAATATCTGACATGTACTTAGAAGTATACATTTTACTAATCTTTGTTTGTTGTTGTTAGAAATTTATGAGGATAGAAAAGAAAAAAAAGTGTCTAAATTAACTATTGCAATGGAAGATTATGGGTTAACATGTGGATCAAAGCTAGGTTACGTACTCAATTTAGGTGATGTACATTTTATTTACAGATGTATTGTCCTCCTTATCACAAAAAAAAAAAAAAAAGTCTAATTCCATCCACCACATATGACCTATGCACCAATAGTAGTGTTCTCATTAGAGTTTCTCTTTATGAGCACAAAACTTACTAGTGAGTATAGTAAAGGGAAGTGTCGTATGGAAGTAGAAGACGTCGAGGGATGAGGTAGGCGAAGGGGACCTATGATACATGAACTTTGAAATGAGGTGGTAGTACTCGAGGATTGAATCTATTTCTTGAATGTATTCGTTTATACTCAAATCAAAAAAAATTATTATCCTAGACATTTCTATCAACACATTTCTACTATGTATTTTCTGTGTTGAGAAATTCATATATCACACCCTTTTCAGTTTCAACTAATGTTTAGTTATGTTGTATAAAAGACAAAATTATTTTTTTGGTCTTTAAGTTGACCTACTCAGACTTTTTGTCCTCTTCATTTTAAAAAATTAAACTTTATTCTATAATTGAAAAGAAAAATCAAACATTTAGAACATCCACCATGTACTGTTGGTAAAAATTAGTAGTTGTGGTAATTTGGCATTGAATTTCAGGAAAAATTGATTTTAGAGAGAAAATTACTGAGTTGACCATCTAAGTGGATTTGGAGATGGCAAAAAACCAAAGGCATCTTGGCTTTTTGGGCTAAATGGATTTATGTTTCTTTCATTGGTAATTTTTTTACAAAAAGTATATATAATTAGAATGTATATATATTGATAATCATTTCATAAAAATATTATTTTATATTATATTTAAACTACATTTAACAAAAACTCCATAAATATTTAAATGTTAAACAAATTTTAATATTTGAAGACTAGAAATTATTAATAAAATTCAAACTTTAAATAAATAAAAAAGGTAATTTTAATATTAAAATTTACTATATCTAAATTGAATATTTAATTAAATATTATAGAATAACGGTTTAGATAATATTATTAATTGGTTAGAAAAAAGTAGTGTAAATTTAATATTTTAATTGCTTAATGTGAATTTAAATAAGTTATTAAAGTTTAATTAATTTCATATTTAAAAACAAAATAATTAAAATTCAGATTTAAAAAATACAATAGAAAATAGTTTATTCTATAGTAACAATATATCTTAATTAAAATATTTTTTCTCTAATTTAGAATATTTAGAAAAGTGGCCATATTTTATTTCTTCCATTTCATTTCTCTTCAATGTTTCTTTTGTTATTTCTATTTTTGAATATTATATTTTTAAAATATATATATATATGCGCAGTGGGTGGGGCGGGTGGTGGGTGGAAGAAGAATGGCAGGTTGCGGTCGCAGGCGGGCAATAGTAGGTTGGTAGATGGTGGGTTGAAGAAAAATAAGAAGGAGAAGGAGAAGGAGAAGGAGAAGGAGAATGAGCCCGCGACAATGGTTGGGGGACGACAAGTGGGTGGGTGGAAGTTGGTGAATAAAGTAAAAGAAAAAGAAGAAGTAGAAGAAGAAGAAAAAAAAAAAAAAAAAAAATGAGAAAAAAATGAAAATTAATAAAACAAAAATATGAATTGGAGGAGGATTTTTTTTTTTTAACAGTTGAAGGGTCGCATATGCCCTAAATGCCAAGTGCTTGAATTGAACATTATTTTTCTTGGTGGGGAAGATGCCAACTTTTCTAAAGTGGAAGACTAGTTGTTGACTGCAAATTGGGAGGATGACATTTTTTGGAATTCACATTATTACCCTCCCATATTCCTGCCTATTTATAATTTATATATTGGTTAAAACTATTTGTATAAATAGAAAATTATACTCGAAAATTAATTATTGTCTATCACTATATCAGTAAGTTGAAGTTTGAATCTCATTTTACGTAGTAGAGCCAATATGATTTTTTGCTACAATATTACGTCCTCTATTATAACATTGATTCTTATCACATGTAAAAACCTTATTTGTTTTATCCGTTAACTTTTTTCGTTAAGTTTAGAATGCAATATGAAATTGTATTAGAAAACCTATCCGATAACCAATACCAATATTTCTATTTCCCAATGCAGTATTTATATATTAAAAAAGTTACACATACAACAAAATACTTTGTGTGAGTATAGTGTACATACACATCCATGTGCGATATATTATTACATATTCGGATCTAATATTTACTTTATGGTTATTTAAATATAAATATAAAGTGCTTAATCAAATCAACCAAAATAGATAAATACATCTAGCCATGTCTTTTAAATATTACACATATACATAATCCAATAATTACATAAATTCTAACAATCATTACATCAACCACATTTCAAAATTATTCAATCATTACAGTGCATATGAATATATATCACATTTCTTTTACTTTTTGTAAAATAATCATATACTATTAAAAATTATAATTTAACACCACTAACGAGATAAAAACTGAATTCAACTGACATCTACAGTAAAAATTATTTTCTAGAAAATAAAATTAAATATTATTTTCGTCCATTTTAATTTTCAAAATCACTCCCAAAATAAAACCAAATATGCATTTACTCATTATTTTCATTCTTAGAGAATACATTCGTGAAGAATAGAAAAAACAATACTAAACAAAACCTTAGTATTTTTGAAGTAAATATTTAGTACACATATTATACATATTTTATATTATACTTGATGAATAGTATTTTATTTCAACAAATATATATGATATTTAAATAAAACTTAAAAATTATATCAAATTTATTTATAAGTATTAATTGAATATCATACGATTAAAAAATAAAAATGTAAACAATTTATAAAATTTCAGTTATTATTATTAGATAATTAGCTTTGCATTATAATTAGATAATATTGTGTCACATATAAAATAATTCTAGGTATAAAAATAATATAAAAAATAACTCTTATTTTTACTTCTAAATAATTATTTAATATTCGCATTTTATCTGTGTCTATCATATTATACATCATCTGTTTTAATATTTTTGAGTCAATTTTTTCACCGTAACTTTTAACAAAAATTCATAATGTCCTCGTATGTATTAACTATTAAATATTTTTCATCATGTATTTAACTAATTAGGTTAAATGTGATTATTCACATTCAAGTTTCATTATCTTATTGATGAGGATTTTTGATTGGTAGTGTTGATAATATTCAACTATTTGTAGGTTACTTTTTCCTATTAATTAGCTAAGAGTTAAATTTTGAAAGAGATAATTACTATTGTTAAGCTTGAAAAACTAACAAAAACGTAAAAAAAAAAAAAATGAACAAAGGAGAATTTCTACAAGCTTAGTTAGTTGGGGAAGGAAACAACATCATTACATCAACATCAACATACATCATTCAATCATTACATCATTATTTATCCAACACAACTTGATATGACATGACTGGTAATCCATAAAATCACAAAACAAACATTATTTTCATTCTCCCAAATTACATTCCCCTAAAATACTTTTCCAAAATATACAAAACATAACCAAGCATAGCCTGAATTTCTCCTAAATTGGTGTCCACGTTAGCAATAGTCGGTCATTTTTATTGGCTACTGTGAGTTGTGTCCTCAAATTTTGAATTTTGTCAAGTGAATGTCCTCAAATCAAAATTTTAGTTAATTTTTTTTATCTTGTAATCTTCGGGTAACACACTTTTTATTTAATTTTAGGAAACTTAAATGATATATGGTGCAATTCGGATTTTTTAATTTCAAATTGCCCCCAAACCGCCTTGTCATGTGGTGGGCTTTTCACTTAAATTTTCAAACCGCAATTCACGTAATAAATCGACAAGAATGGTTTGATTTAGTGAGGTACTGGAGGTTTGGGCAATTTTTTGAATTTTGTGATCAATCCTAACTTTGATATTGTTACATGATTTCATATCACTAACATTCTCTTTTTCTGTAATGTCCTTGAAATGCTCTTAGATTATTAGTTTATTTCAAGATTTAATTGCAACAAGATAATGATTTTTTTTCTTAGTAGAAGAAAAAAATGAAAAGAAAAAGATATTAAAATTAAAGTATAAAATTGTATTTCTTGTACCAGACTTATCACTCTCATTTCCTTTTTGAGACGTCCAAATTCAGATTTTAATTTCTAAAATAATTTTTTTTCAAAACTATCCTCTCAATTAAAGTAATATTGTAATACCACTAACTCTCAATTACTACTTCTAAGGAAAATAGTATAAAAATATGCAAAATTTATATTTTTTTAACTCTCATCTAAAACTTCATGTTAGTTCAAATTAAACCTAAATCTTGGTGTTGGCCTGCGTGGCAACAACAATTGTTCTCATGGCGGAGTCACATGACAATTGTTAGTGAGGGATTTGTTAACCTGTGTGGCAACAATTAGTATTGTGGCATGACCACATTTGAAACATAGCACTTGGACTACTATATGGTTTAAAATTTTGATTTGTACAATCGTTAATAACTAAAAATTTTGGCACAACTAGAAGTGCATGATCCTATAATTGGTATTAGAGCTAAGTCATGAATTTGATTACTAGGAGGAGCAATTGTTAGGTAAGAGATTGTTAGCCTGTATGGCACGTGGCAAGGCACATGACAATTGCTAGGGAGGAGATTTTTGGCCTGTGTGGCAATAATAATTGCTCTCATGATAGGGCCACAGTCATAACATGACGCTTGGACTTGTGTGGCAACAACAATTGCATGCTCTCATAACAGAAAGACATAACACATGCTCTACTGAAATGCAATTTTGCTAGATAAATACAGAGGTGCTAGATAGAATGTCCAATCTTCCATGGATGGTGATATCAGTTAACTAAAGAGGCACAGTGGAGTAGATCCGCTTTGTAAACAACAAAACTTATTGAAGAACAATTTGTTAGAAAGTGAAGAGCAAGAGTACACTCAACACTCAAACTCACTAGGAGAGGAGCGGAGAAAAGTAAGTGATTCCATTTTACTTCAACTTGATTTGTTGCCAAATGACTAGAGTACATGGGTATTTATAGGTGCTCCCAAACATGGACCTAGCTTAGATACAATTACCAAACTTTAATTCCATCCTTCCCCATTTTCCAGTACAAGAATAATACCAAAAAAGCTAATTCATGAACTATTCTAAATCCAATGCATCTTATAAAATTATTGTACTTAATTTAATATAGACTTATCTAGATTAATGAATCTAGTTTATCTCAGTACCCCACCCCCCACCCCCCACCCCACCCAACTTGAGTCATGACACCAAGAAACATCCCCACATTTTGAAAAATTTGTCCTCTATGTTGGCTTAGGTAGCATTTCAATCCTTTTATTTTTAAGCTCATCAGTTTACAAACACTATCTTTCAAAATTTTACATACAAACAAACAAGCAAAATATCACCATTTCTGCTCATCTTCACATAAAGTGCAAGTTTATGTGGACACTTGAAGAAGTCATTTGCTTGGAAATATTTACCAATTCTACTATTCCAAGCATGGGCATTTGCTTCGAGCCATAAAGAGACTTATTCAATTCATATAGCCCAAAGATTGATCAATGTCGACTTCTTCTTCCAAATACCTATTCAAAAAAGTCGATTTTACATCCATTTGATGAATTTTCCATCGAGTTTGAGATGCCACATAAATAATCAAATGAATGGTTTCCAAATGTGTAATCGGAGCAAATACCTCAACATAGTCAATGCCCAACTTTTGTTGTATGCTTTGACAACCAATCTTGCTTTATACCTCTTTACCTCACCTTTTGAATTTTTCTATCTGTACACTCATTTGACTCCAATGGTGGTTTTGCCTTTAGGTAATGTTGCCAGCTCCGAAGTATTAATTGCCTTTATTTCCTCATCCATGCATCTCTTGATCTTTATCACCAGCGGCATCTTCAAAACCTAGGGACCTACAGTCCACAAAACGATTAAATTGAGTCAAAATACTTAAATTTTGACCTCAAGTCTGTCTCTGCCCTTCACTTGAACTTGCTTCTACAATAGATGGATTTTACGGTAGAGATGTTAGAGGTGGAGTATTAGGTTGCACTATGTCTTCGTCTTCATTAAAGAATGGATTGAAATTGTACTATTCTTTTAGAATATTCCAATCCTAAGAGCTTTTTTTTTTTTTTTATCAAACTCAGCATCTTTACTAATACTGATTTTTTCATTGTGCGGACAAATTTGTAACGTTTAGAACTTTGATCATAACATACCTTTCACTTCTATCATCAAGCAATCGTTTCTATCCAGAATACTTAAGGCATTTTTTTGCTCTTCAACAACTCCTTGCCATGTTGAGAATGGTCCATTTCTTTCTTTGGGCAACCCCATTTTGTCGTGGTTATCTTGGAATTGTTATAGGACTATAAAATGCAATTTTTTTCGAAAGATCTTGAATTCATTTGATGTGAAATCTCCTCCTTTATCGAATTGAAGAGCTTTGATTTGGTAGCCACTTTGTTTTTCCACCATAATCTCGAACTTTTTAAATGTTTCACACATCTCCGATTCTTCCTTCAAAATATACACTTAAGTTTTTCGAGAATTATCATCAATAAAAATAAGCAAGGGCCACAGCTGATCTGGGTGCATGGTCTCTATATCAGCCAATAATATATCATTGCAATGATTGAAGCTGATGCTATTTCCTTTGAGTAATTAAACTACCCCTATTTTCTTCAAAAAAAGGATCAAAGGATATATATATATATATATATATATATGTGTGTGTGTGTGTGTGTGTGTGTGTGTGATCAGAAATTTTCACAAGGGTAACATGGCAGAATGTACAAAGATATTGGCGCGGCTCAATCAAACTAAATAACCCAAATCTTGGGAGATTTTATTTGATTGAGCCATTCCAACATCATAACTACGCTAGTTACCAAGGTGAAGAAAAGTCACAAATTAAGTACACCTAAAGTTCTATGTAAATTTTACCTGTATTGCTTGGAATTCCAACGCTTTTTCTCTACCGCAGTTTATGTCATAGAGTCGACATAATAACTTAATTTTAGAACATATGCAGAGAAAGAACGAAAATGAAGCGACGAGAGAGAAGAAAGAGAGGAATTTGTAGTTGAAATGTTCAAGTCTTTTTCCTTATTCAAAAAGTTGGGATTTATATAAAAAAAAATCTCAATTAGGTCTTCAATGGAGACATGGTGGTTGATGACATTTATGCAAATGACAAAAGGATGTCCCTTTCTCCAAAATTTCAATTAAATTTAGTGATAACATTAGGTGGTTTGCCAGCTTGGAAACCTAATTCCAATCATCTTGGCAACGTCATTATGTCATGAACAAAAGGGTTGGAAGAATTCAAATATTTTTTTTTGGACAAATGGTGATTTAAAAATAGTGTAATTTTTTTTCCCTTTTTGGACAAGAGGTGGTTGAAAAATATATGTATTTTTCATCAAGATATACTACCAACACTATTTTATTTACGTATTGGCTAGTCAACAGTTGAAATATGTCGAGTTGATAATCTAAATTAAGTAAATTCTATTAATAAAAGTATTTTCTTACTCGTATCTTCGATCATTGAACGAGCGTAAAGCCTTCAATCTTTAATTACAATTTTTTTTGTTGAATTCCCACAAATTACTGATGAAAATTTGGTACTCTCTTTCAAATTAAGAGCTCGTTTTTAGTATAATCGTTATATATATAGTTGAATGATTGTCTAAACATCTTTTGGGCATGCCAATTTTTTTTTGGATATATATTTATATTTGTATTTATTTGTTATAACTGAGGGAATAAGATACCAGAAATTAAGCAAATTGTTATGACTTATGTGGTGAAATAAGGAACACAGAGGAAAAAATCGATCTTATTAAAAATACGAGATGGTGCATTTGTTAGCTTTAATTTATTGTGCATCACATCTTTTTACTTGTTCGTCCAAATGCAAAAAATTGTAAACTTTTATCAATCCCTTTAAATTGAAGACAAACTTTAGGGGGGAAAATTGTGCAATTAAAAACAGTACAATTTAGAGAGTTCTGGACAAAAAATGTCAATTTTATCAATGTTAGAAACTCTAATTCCACCAAGTAATTCAAGAAAAGCATTCAATATGAGATAAAAAGCTGAACTGTTTAGTTAGCATTCAATACGACACTGATTTCTGCTGTCATGGACGGCCCTTCAGTTAACTGTAATGAAATCTGCAAAAATTTTAACCCTCCTATAACACATTTTTAAAATAGAAAAATAATGATAATTACACCTCTCCCTATTATACCAACTCTTCTATTTCCATTTCTACAAAGTCAACATCCACCCTTTAATTATCCTATTTTATATAAAATGAGATAATTAACAATTTTTCATGTACCCCTTGCATCATGCACGGCCTATAGAATGGATATTCTCATTAGATTACCCTCCCCCACTAGTTAGTAAAATTACCAACTCCTCCCTTTCTATTTTTGAAAATCCAATATTGCCAATTGACCGGGTCTTATTCCAGAGGTCAAAGCTAAAGTCCCAAAAACTATAATATTTATTTATATTTATAGTATTTAATTAATTATAGTTGGTATTCATAAATGTTTATTCATGGTTCTTATTTTATTATTGATTAATGTCATGATCTAACTATATATTTAATTGTTTTTACTCAAAAAAAAAATAGAAGAAAAACCTGCATTGTCAATAGTGTAAAAGAAAAAAATTCAACTGGAAGAGCAACTAGCCTAACTAGTTAAAAATTAATCATTACTTTGCCATTAAGGTCGACTAGAAATTTTAATGATATTAGGTGTTGGTATATTTATATAATAATTTTTTTAATAGAATTTCTTCTACTAATATCTTTATTGTTCATACTTAATAAATTTGATTTTAAAATATTTAAATAATTCTTATTTGATCTTCTCTCCATGAAAAAAATAATTATTGCTTTACAGAATATTTAACTGGTACTCGAAAATAATGAGAGAGAAATTAATTGGATTCTAAGGGACCCTTTCAATGGCTTAGTGGATTGACATTTGTGGACAAGAAGAAAACATTAGATTCTCATGATCATATACCAAATATAAACATTATCCTTTTTGTCCCTTTTGTTCCACCAGGAATAGCCTAATGCCCTCGAATCCAATATATTTTTATGCACACGAATGCAGTTTAATTATTAAAGATTAGACTTAGGTACATTACCGACTTTAATGAAATTAAAATGATAATATTAGTTTGCGTTTAAATTATTACATAGGTTTGAGATTGATTCATCAATCTCAAACCTATATATATATAAAGCGTAATAATGCCTTATTCCTGTATTTTACTAATTAAAGCTGTTTGAAAAAGTTTCAAGCTTTAGGATAAAAGGATGTAATGTGCCAAAAGTTTAAACGTACAGGGCAATTTACCACTAATCACTGAAACTATTTAAAGGATTAAAAGCAAAATGGGGTCAACTTACAGATTAAAAAAAGCAAATTTTTCGAGAATTAACTGTGCAGATGGATTTGCTTGATTTTGCTTGGAGGATATGTGAAGATTGACATTTGGATTTTTTACACTTATTCTGACGTGTAATTATGCCCTGATAATTAAAAGATTGTTTGATCATGATTATCTCAGTTCGGTTGATCTAGTTGTTTTTTCATTTATTATTGCTATATTTAAGGTGATTTAACTATGGAAGATATTAATCCATTGACTCTCATCATCACATATTCAAGCATGCTTTCAATTTAATATTCAATTTGTTGAATGATTTAACTATGGAAGACATTAATCCATTGACTCTCATCATCACATATTCAAGCATGCTTTCAATTTAATATTCAATCAGTTGGGTGATTTAGTTTTTCACTCTAAAGTTATAAAATGTATTTTTTATGTTTATCTCCAACATAGAGTTTTTGTAAAATAATTGTCTAGGCTAAGAGGAAATATAACATATTATTCTGGTAGAATTTGTGTATATGTATTTAATTATAACACAAACAAGTTATTACCAAAGCTCCTTTCTTTACCATATAAGTTGAATTTTAATTTTTTATACTCAGCTTCAAATCAATTAAAGACTTAAACTTTTGCGATTTCTCATGGTCAAAAATTTGATAAGGTTTATTTAGTTTATTATTTTTTAAAAGAAGGTAAAATACAATCAATGGTCCAATTTTCTAAAAATAGTGGGGAAAAATTCTACCTTTCAGATTACATACGTGCAGATTCTAAATGACAAAATCCCAGCAATTAAAGTACTTTATTATAAAAACTCGAATTATATTTATATTAAAATACTCTCATTTTTGGTGCACATTCTAAATTTAACAAATAATATTAGTATTTTTGAAGTAAATATTTAGTACACATATTATACATATTTCATACTATGCTTTATGAGAAGTATTTTATTTTAACAAATATTTATAATGTTTATTAAAATTTAAAAATTATATTAAAATTATTTATAGTATAATTGAATATCATACAATTAAAAAATGAAAGTGTTAATAATTTATGAAATTTCAGTTATTAAAATTAGATAATTAGCTCTGTATTACAATTAGATAATATTGTGTCACATAATTTTGGTATAAAAATAATACCAAAATAAGTCGTATTTTTACTTTAATATTTTTGAGCTGATTTTTTTACCTTAATCTTTAATAAAATTCATAATATACTCATATGTATTAAATGTTATTATGTATTTAACTAATTAGGTTAAATGTGATTATTCAAGCTCGAAACTCATTAATGAGGATTTTTGATTGGTAGTGTTGATAATATTCAATTTGTCCGTTAAAAGATGACATCTTTTTGTGAAAGATGACTACTGTTATGAAGATTAAAAAGAAAAAAGAAAAATGAACAAAGGAGGATTTTCTACAAGCATAGTTAGTTGCGGGAAGGAAACAGCATCGCAATAGAACAATGTGTCTATCCAAGAAATAAATATTCGGTTAAGAAATCGGATAATGTGGCAGAAAAAACAAAGTTAATTGGATCCAAGAACAATTGCTTCGTATATGAAAAGACTGTTATATTTTGGAACGTTAAAAGTGTTAAAACATTGCAGGAACTCTATCCATGTCGGGAAACTCGGACTATATAGCGCGGACACTTAGTTTCTTGAATTATCCTCTATATATATACCTTAAAACCCCTGCTTTGGAAGAGAGTAGAGAGAAAAGAGTTTCGAGCAGAGAGAGAGAGAAAACTTGGCAAAGATTAGTGAGACAATGATGATCCCTCCTGGCTATCAGTTTGTACCCACTGACGGAGAATTGATCACATCCTACCTCTTGAGAAAGGCGATGGGGTTGCCAATGCCCTGGAATCAGTTGTTGGAGAAAGATCTTTATGGTGAAAATGCAGATCCATGGGACGTTTTGGGCGACGTTGGTGACTTTCATTTGCATGCTTCAGTGAGTCGAGAGGAAAAGGAATTCAAGCACGTAAAGAGAGTCATCTATGTTTTTACGAGGTTGTCAAAGATTAATGGAAAGAGTCGGATTGCAAGAAAGGCTGGCTGTGGTACATGGGACGGCCAAACTGGTGCGAGAAAAATATACGATGAGCCGGAACAATTAATCGGCTTTATGAAAATGTTAACTTTTCAGGCCAAGAAGGGACCTGGTGATGACACAAGGCAACGGGATCGCTGCATTATGCACGAGTATTCACTTGCTGGCATTTCTTTGAATTGTGAGCTGAAATACAAGGACTATGCTATTTGTAGGATCACAAGATTATCCAAGGAGAAATATCGGCAACAGCCCATTTCACGACTTTCAGACCGAGGATCTTGTGGGGAGAACCAGTTTTTGGATGAAAACGAATTGCGCAAGAAAAAATCAGCGGCGGCAGCAGTGGAAGAAATCCAAGAACATGCATGTTACAAGAAGCAGAAGGCAGGAAGCTCGACTGAACCGGAAGGGAAATCCATATTTGCGTTGGCTCATTCAGAATCCAGTCATGGTGTTTCTAATGATGATAACAGCATCTCCTGGATGTTAGAAGATTTCGTTTCTAGCACTAGTTTGAGTTTGGAAGATTTAGCAGATTTGGTTTCTAGCCCTAATTTGAGTTTGGAAGATTTGGGCGTGGCTCCACTACAGCACTCTTCCACGCCAGTTGATTGATGCTTGATGCCGCAGCAAAGCAGTGTAGCCTATGGACGAGATTCAACTGATGGAATGGATCCTTGCTTGATTTTCCCTTGAAGGATGGAGATGGACCTACCTTTATTTTACCTTTTTTCACTTATTCGGTGTATCACTAATTCATGGAAAATAAATGATTACCTTCTCCTGATCATCTCGATCAGTATGGGCCATATTATAATCTTACTAATCTTTTTTTTTTGTTGTTAGAAACTTACGAGGACAAAAAAAAAAGGTGTGCCTATATTAACTATTGCAATCAAAGATTATGGGTTAACATGTGGATCAAAGCTAGCTTACACACTTAATTTAGGAGATGTACATTTTATTTACAAATGTATTATCCTCCTTATCACAAAAGAAGTCTGATTCCATAATTTGGATTATGGGTCATAACCCGACCGATGCACCAATAGTAGTGTTCTCATCAAAGTTTCTCTTTATGATCACAAAACTTACTACTGAGTATAGTGTTGCAAATTTTGTTAACGCAAGTGTACATTAACATTAACAAGTAATACAGTGATAAGTGAGTATTGTTCTCACGAAAACTATTAAATTACTAAATATTAAAATTTTGTCAATTCTAATTTTATTTGAACAAACGAAAATAGATAACGATTAGTGCAAATAAACTTAAATGACTATTAGAATAATGTCCAAAAAATCAAATAAAGATGAATATCAATGACTTAAAGACCTAGGCTTATGTTTTTATTATAATTAATTCGAATTGAATAATTTATCTCATCAATATTAATTTATTTCCCAAGTGATAGTCGAGAATCCTTAAATTATCCATTTGCCTCTTCCAAGGTCTAACGAAAATATCATCAATTGCTAACCCGCTATATTTCTATATTAATTGCAACAATCAATAATTTATTAGATTCTATAGATCTCTAACAAGACTATACGAACCATGCAATTATTCCTATCTTATATGCAATTTATAATTTTTTACACATAAAACTAGACGCATATATCACCTCTCGAGTCAATATGATTAGCAAATCATTCAATTAGTGACCAAATAATTAAAAGCATTAAAAACCATGTAGAAAACTTAACTTGAAAAATAATTCAAGAATTGAATTGATAACAATATTCAAAACATCTTAATTAGAGTACATCACAACCCTATAAAAAGAAATTAGTTCATAATAGTAAAACTGAAAGATAACTTAACAATATTCATAAACATAATCAAAGAGGGAAAGAGTAAAATAAAATAGAATTTGGAAGAGGATGAGTTTCTTCCCTTATGGATGTCTTCATCTTTAATTTTCGAAGAAATCTCTCTTTTTCCTCTTGTCTTCTTCTTTTTTTCCTTCTTCTTTCTTAGCTTGTTTTCTCTTGTCTCTTCCCATTCCCCTCTAATTTCTTCCTCTTAGAGGCTTTTGGAATCCTTAAAATTGGATATGAGATGCCCTAAAGAGGACATTAGAAATTAAGAGATAGATTTATAACTTCTATATTTACCATAAAATCTAGTTCTTTCGATTTCAATGAGAAAAATAGGGTTAAAGAGTTTGAACTTGATTGAAACTTTCTAGTATAGCACATCTTGGTATTGTAGACATAACTCTTTTCACATGGACCTACAATTTTCTAGAAGACAATAAAAGCCAATTCATTCTACTAAAATGTCAAAACTAGTTATAATTGATTGAACACTATCAAAACACTAAAGTAAAGGAGAAAAATGGTTTACGAATAAAGTCAAAATGATATTGGAGAAAAGAGTTATGATTAAAATATGAACACTACTATCAATTGCACCATAAAGCAGATTCTTCTAAATTTTAACCAAGTTTTATATTTTTTTTTCATTTTCCTCTCCCTTTATCATTATCTACAAAATTTTAAACTAAATACATAAAAAATAACAGAATTACTTGAGAATAAACCAAATGTTAATGAAAAGGCATACGAATTGTTGGTATAAAATCAACTCAACATATAGTAAAGGGAAGTGTCCTATGGAAGTAGAAGAAGTCCAGAGATAAGGTAGGCGAATGGAAACCTTTCATACATGAAGCTTTGAAATAAGGTGGTAGTACTTGATGTATTCGTTTATACTCAAATAAAAAAAAATGCTATCTTAGACATTTCTATTAATATATTTCTGGTGTCTTTTTTTTTTGTGTTGAGAACTTGAGATTACATATATCACACACCCTTTTTAGTTTTAAGTGATGTTAGTTGGATTGTATAAAAACAAAATTATATTTTTGGTACTTTAAATTGATCTACTCAGACTTTGGTCCTCTTCATTTTAAACAATTGAATTTTATCCTTTAAGTGAAAAAAATCAAATATTTAGAACATTTACCGCCTACTACTAGTAAAAATGAGCAGCTATGCTAACTAGGCATTGTATTCTGGGAAAAATTAATTTTGGAGAGAAAATTAATGAGATGGCCACCTAAGTGGATAGGTTTGGAGAGAAAAAAAAAAAAAAAACAAAGCGCATTTTGGGCTAAATGGATTTATACTTCTTTCATTGGTAAAATTTAAATATAATTAGAATGTATATATATTTTATAATCATTTCATAAAAATGTTAATTTATATTATATTTAAACTACTTATAACAAAAACTCCATAAATATTTAAATGTTAAACAAATTTTAATATTTGAAGACTAGAAATTATTAATTAAATTCAAACTTTAAATAAATAAAAAATTTAAGTTTAATATTAAAATTTGTTATATCTAAAATTAATATTTAATTAAATAATATAGAATAATAATTTAAATAATATTTGTAGATTAATATTAATTGGTAAGAATAAATTTAATATTTTAATTACTTATTGTGAATATAAATACGTTATTAAATTTTAATAAATTTCATGTTTAAAATTAACAAAATAATTAAAATTCAACTTTAAAAATACAATAGAAAATCTTTAATTCTATAGTAACACAATATCTTAATTAAAATAATTTTTCTCTAATTTAGAACATTTAGAAAAGTGGCCATATGTTATTTCTTCTATTTCTTTTCTCTTCAATGTTTTTGGTTTTTTTGTTTTTTCCATTTTTGAATATTATATTTTAAAATTATTATATATATGTATATTACATGTTTATATATATATATATATGTGTGTGTGTGTGTGTGTGTGTGTGTGTGTGTGTGTGCTCAGTGGGTAGAGCGGTGGTGGGTGGAAGAAGAAGAACGGGTGGTGATCATGGGCGAGCGACAGTAGGTAGGTAGGTGGTGGATTGAAGAAGAGAAAAGAATCAAAGAAGGAGAATGAGTTGGTAGCAATAGTTGGGAGATGGCGGTGGGTGGTGGAAGTAGGTGAAGAAAGAAAAAGAAGAAAAAGAAAAAAGTGAGAAAAAAAGAAAATTATGAAAAAAATAAGAATTGGAGGAGGAAAAAAAAACTTAACACTTGAATGGGTCACATTTGCCCTAAATGCCAACTTAGCCTTTTTTTTCCCTCCCAAGCACCACCTAAGCTGCCACTAGGTGATTTTCTATTTCAAAATTATTTTTTTCCAAATTTGAATGCGAAGTCAATACAACCGATCATTTTTCCCTCCAGTAGTTAGTGGATGTCTTAGATGTCCGAATTTATTCTACTTCAAGGATAAAATTTAATTTTTTTAAAATAAAGAGGACCAAAAGTCTGAGTAGGTTCGATCTATACTATTGCCTCAATTTATTTTATCATGATCGTCTCGGTTCGATCTATATTATTATTTTTTATTTATTATTTATTGAAATACTTAAGGTGATTTGATTGTAGAAGACGTTAACTCCTTCGCTCTCATCACTATGCATTTAGGACATGCATCGAATTTAGTATTCAACTCCTTGAATGATTTAACATGATGATTCAATTGGGTGATTCAGTTTTTCATCATAAAGTTTGTAAAAATATTTTTAATGTTAGGTTTCGACATAAAATTTTTGTAAAATAATTGTTTGAGTTAAGAGGGAATATTACATATTATTCTTGCAGAACTTGTGGATATGTATTTAATTACAACACGAGCAGGATGTTACCAAAACTCCTTTCTTTGCTATATAAATAAATATAATTTTAATTTCTTTTACCTATTATTCTACACAACCTGATGAAGATATAGATTAATTTGAGAATTTGTACTTTTGTACTCACAAAATGTTAGTCCTTTGTCACATAAGAGGATAAAGAAATTGCTGCAGAACATCTGGTGCTAATTATACTTAATGTCAAATCAATTGAAGACTTAAACTTTTGTAATTTTTCATGGTGGAAATTTGATAAGGTTTATACAGTTTATTATGAAGATAATCTGTATTCCAAAATAATGTAATAAGGTTTATTAATACTTTTCTATCAACAATTGAATGCTATTTATTTATTTAATTTTTCTGGCATTCACAATAGTGTTTAATTATTTAATGAAGATTTATTTTCCAAAATTGTAGTATTAGGTAGTGGAGTGCCGTTTGCAGTGTCCCTCTTCAAGGATTGTGTCATGTAAATTTTTATATTTATGAATAAGCCTAAGAGGATACAAGTGTTAGTCGGAATGATTAGGTGTAAAGCGTCTGTAGGTGGGTTTTAAGTCTATTGTCAAATCCCAAGGCTCAACTCTTCCTTTAGTAGGAATAGTAGGGGTGTTATAGCTACATTAGCTATAGGGTTCAGTAACTCATTATCTTCTTACTATGACTATTTATCGTTTCTGTCTTTTGACTAGGTTTAATTGTAGATTCAAGTCAATCCACGTTGTACCGATCCCATGTTATACCGACCCCCCATAGCCATCTCCATCATAGACAGTTCAATGTAATGAATTTATACCATAAAATTTTAATTTTAATTAACTATCATTTGAAACTTCACCTCAATTCAAACATAATATATCGAGTGAATAGGGTATTATTTCTTTATTGGATGTTGATCGATCGACAACAACACATTTAGCTCTAAAATTGCTGGCATAGGTCTTTTCAAGAGTTGCAATGGAAACAAAGAAAATAGTCTTGGTCTTAGTAATATATAAAGTAGCTATTTGGTTTACATGAGGGCATGGGCTCATACTAATAGTTGCAAGTTTTTTTTTATACCGAATGTATTGACATCCATATTCTCCAAATTATTTTTAGATACAAGTTTATACATATCTCTTGGAGGTTATATCCTAGATATTCATACAATAATGTCTTTTTACCTGTAATATTACAAAGTAAAAACTAAAGCACTGTGACAACAATGAAACATTGATATATCATACTTCAAAAGTATTTATTTAAGGTTTAGAAAATTAGATAATTTCAAAATTGCATAAAACTAACGGTATAAATAAAGAAAATAACCAGACCTAGTACATTCTGCAATTATCTTAATCATACTAATTGAGTATTTCTTTTTACAATCAATCATATGAAAAATAGAATTTTTCAATCATTGATCAAACTAAAATCATGAGTTGTCTCCAGACTTATTTCTTAAAAGAAAGTAAAATACAACCAATAGTCCAATCTTCAAAAATAGTTAAAAAAATTTAACTTTTAGATTATGTACATGCAAATTCTAAATGGAAAAATACGAGGGATTAAAGTATTTTGTTAGTAAAAATTCGTATTATATTTATAGAGTATACATTAATAAAAAAATTAGAAAATATTCTCATTTGTTGTGCACATCCTAAACTTAACAAATAACATTAGGTTATATTTGATTTTGAACTCTGAGCTCTGTTTTATTCTTTCGAGTACAAAAATGCATTTGATAGTGGTTTTCTTGGAGAACAACAGCAGATTGTCCAAGCCCATTCTTTGCCCTTTTTTTAACATTTGACAATCACCCTACAAAACCATTAATTCATCTATTGTTTGAATCTTTAGTTTCTGAAAAGGGCTCTGCAGTTACTTGTCTAATCAACAATGAAGAAGGGTACCTATCATTTAAAGTTTTATTTTGTGTATTTTGTAATTTATTTTCTTCTTCTTCTTAATCACCATGTCACCAATGGTGACTCTTCTCCCACAGGAATCAATTGTGTCCATCACTTGCTTTCGCATGTCGAACGGCAATTTATCGCTCTCGTCGTAGTCACATCAACACTCACTACAAAAAAATTGTATTTTAGCGACGAATTTTAGAAATTTGTATTTTAGCGACGAAAAAATTCATCGCTAACAACCACATTTTCATCGCTAATATATTTTAGCGTCGAAATATTTCCGTCGCTAAAGTCGCCACAATAAGATCGTCGTAAAAATTTTGTCAATGAAAATTCCGCTAACGTCGTAAAATTTAACGATGAATATTTTTCGGCACAAGAATTTTGTGGGTTGGGAAGAATCAGGAATGGGAGAGGAGTAAAATAATGGACTTGAGAGGGTTTAAATGGTTTACGAGAGGGGCTTAAGGACTGGGGTTTTGGTATAACACAAAGAAGTAAGCGGACATGAATGCCATGTATACCTTTGTTTTGTAGATTTTTTGAGTGCTTGATATTTATTTCTGCATAGGTTTTCGGCCATGGATGATTTTACAAAAATTACACATACATACATATATATATATATATATATATATATATATATTACTATAAATCTACTTGAATTGAATGTAATTTTTCTTGGTGGGGAAAACGCAAACTTTTCTAAAGTGGAAGACTAGTTATTGACTACAAAGTGGGAGGATGACACTTTGTTGGAATTTACTTTTTTACCATCCCATATTTCTACCTATTTATAATTTATATATTTGTTAAAACTATTTGTATAAATAGAAAATTGTAGTCGAAAATTAATTATTGTCTATCAATGTTGAAGTTTGAATCTCATTTTACGTAGTTGAGCCGATCTGATTTTTTTTTGCAATATTACATCCTCTATTACGACAGTGATTGTTATCACATATAAAATTCGTTGATGCCTTCTTTGTTTTATCCGTTAACTTTTTTCATTAAATTTAGCATGCAATACAAAATTATAATAAAAAACCTATCCAATAACCAACACCAATATTTCTTTTTCTCCATGCAGTATTTATATATTGAAAAAGCTACACATACAATGTGTGAGTATAGTGTACGTACACATCCATGTACGTTACATTATTACATACACATTCGGATCTAATATTTACTTTGTGGTTATTTAAATAAAAATGTAAATATAAAATGCTTAATTGAATCAACCAAAATAGATAAATACGTGTAGCCATGTCTTTTAATTATTATATATATACATAATCCAATAACTAGATAAATTCTAACAATCTTTACATCAACCACATTTCAAAATTATTCAATCAAAAGAGTCCATATGAATATATGTCATATTGCTTTTACATTTTGTAAAATACTCATAAATCATTAAAATTATAATTTGACACTAACAGAAACTAAATTCAATTGACATCTACAGTAAAAATTATTTCACTAAAAATAAAATTGAATATTACTTTTGTCCGTTTTAATTCTCAAAACCACTCCCAAAATAAATTCAAATAAACATTTACTCATTCTTTTCATTCTTAGAGAACAAATTCGCAAAGAACAGAAAAAAACAATACCAAACAAAACCTTCATATTCTTTAAGTAAATATTTATTACACATATTATACATATTTCAGTTTATGCTTGATGAATAGTATTTTATTTAGACAAATATTTATTATGTTCATTTAAAATTTAAAGATTATATCAAATTTATTTATAAGTATTAATTGAAAATCATACAATTAAAAAAATAAAAAGGTAAACAATTTGTAAAATTTCAGATTTTTACTATTATTTAATTAGGTTTGCATTATAATTAGATAAACTTACAAAATAATTCTAGGTATAAAAATATTATAAAAAATAACTCGTATTTTTACTTCTAAATAATTATTTTATATTTACATATTATCCATATGTCTATGAATTTATACATCATTTATTTTAATATTTTTGAGTCATATTTTTACCGTAACTTTTAACAAAAATTTATAATGTCCTCGTATATATTAAATATTAAATACTTTTCATCCTTTATTTAACTAATTAGGTTAAATGTGATTATTCAAATTCAAGTCTCATTGTCTTATTGATGAGGATTTTTGATTGGTAGAGTTGATAATATTCAATTATTTGTAGGTTACTTTTTTTTTTCTATTAATTAGCTGAGAGTTAATTTTGTGAAAGATAATTACTGTTGTTATACTTAAAAGACTAACAAAAAGGTTAAAAAAGCAAAATGAACAAAGGAGGATTTCAACAAGCTTAGTTAGTTGGGGAAGGAAACAACATTGGGATATGCATTATCTAATCATTATATTAATATCAACATACATTATTCAATCATTACATCATTGCTTACCCAACAAAACTTGATATGATGTGATTGTTATAATAAAAATTATCCCCTCAAAAAACACAAAACAAATATTACTTTCATTTTATGTTCATTCTCCAAAACACATTCCCCCTAAATACAAATATCCAAAACACAACCAACATAGCCTGAATTTCTCCTAAATTGGTGTCCATGTAAGTAATAGTCAGTCATTTTTATCGGCTACCATGCATTGTGTCCTTAAATTCCGAATTTTGTCAAGTGAATGTCCTGAAAACAAAATTTTAAAACAATGGACCAAATTTCAAGTAAGCCAACTTGAAGGACTAAAAAAATAAATTTTACAATATTTTTAGTTAAATTCTTTCTCTTGCAATCTTCGGGTAACACATTTTTTTATTTAATTTTTGGAAATTTATATGTTATATGGTGCAATTCGGTTTTCTTAATTTCAAATTGGCCCCAAACCATTTTCAAACCACAATTCACATAATAAATCGGCAAGACTGGTTTAATTTAGTGACATACTGGAGGTTTGGGCAATTTTTTTAAATTTTATGATCAATTCTAACTTTGATATTGTTACATGATTTCATGTCACTAACATTCTCTTTTTTTGTAATGTCCTTGAAATGATCTTGGATTATTAGTTTATTTTAAGATTTAATTGCAACAAGATAATGGTTTTTTTTTTCTTAGTAGAAGAAAAAAAAAATGAAAAGAAAATGATATTAAAATTAAAGTATCAAATTCCTTGTACCAGACTTATCACTCTCATTTCCTTTTTGAGACGTCCCAAAATGAAATTTTAATTTCTAAAATGGGTTTTTTTTTTTTCCAAAACTATCGTCCCAATTAAAGTAATGTTGTGATACCACTAACTTTCAATCACTACTTAAAAAAAAAAATAGTACAAAAGTACACAAAATTTGTACTTTTTTAACTCTCATCTAAAACTTCATGTCAGCTCAAATTAGACCTAAATCTTGGTGTTTGCCTATATAGCAACAACAATTGCTCTCATGGTGCACATAACAATTGTTAGTGAGGGAATTGTTGTCTTGTGTGGCAACAATTAGATTTGTGGCATGTACACATTTGAAACATAGCACTTGGACTTCTGTATGATTTAAATATTTGATTTGTAACGTCGCTAACAACTAAAAATTTCAGCACAATTGTAGGTGCTCGATCCTATAATTGGTATCAAATCTAAGCTCATGAGTTTGATTCCTAGGACGAGCAATTGTTAGATAAGGGATTTTTAGCCTGTGTGGCAACAATAATTGCTCTCGTGGCACGGCACATGACAATTGCAAAGGAGGGAGTTGTTAGTTTATGTGGCAATAATAATTATTGTCATGACAGGGCCACAATCATAACACAGCGCTTGGACTATTGTGTTAGATTCTAATATAATATGATTCAATAATCATAATCCAGAATCGTCATGTAAATTATCAAAAAATACTTTAATTCTAAATCGGAAGCGTACCTGAATCCATGACAATAAAAGCAATCGAGGTATGCGTCTTCCATAGTCAAATCAACTTAGAATACTCAATGGGTCTCTCTCTAAGATGGGAAAGAGGAGAAGAGTAATATTGTATAATATGACTTGGGAACCATAACCCATAATATTCTTTATATACTAGGTTAAAGAGAATCCCATCAATCCTGAATTTGACTAGTATTTGGTCTTTATACATTACAAAATCCATACCCTAAAGATATTCATAGAGTCTATATGATAGATCACTTATTTGACTATATCCAATTAGATAACCTATAATATAATTGTTGTTTAAATATGTAAGTCCATATTAGAAAATTAATTCCAACAATCTCCCACTTAGACTACATATGATACCGTAAACAATTATATTATAAATCTTGAGTGTGCATAAAATGCTATCTATCTTTGAAATATCTCCTGAGCTACAATCTAATCCATCTCCTATATCAGGATGGGATCAAAGCGACCTTCATTACATTTATTCGTAACTAGACCCATCAATGGTCACCACACTAACATATTCAATGATATAGATTGAGTATGGATGTATAGCATGGAAATTACATGCAATGTGATCTCAAACATGCCTATTTCCAACTAGTCCTTCTTTATTCTTTATGAGATCATACTAAACTGTAAATAATTCAGAGTATGAAAATAAACCATCTTCTTTATTCTGCAGATAATAATAAATATAAATTGTGTTTAAACCAAAAGAACATCAAAATACAAACTCCCACTAATAGTGTATATTATCAAAATAATACAACACCCATGTGAGCAGTATGCTCATGAAACACTTTGGGTGGTAAACCCTTAGTGAGCGGATCCGCAACTATTGAGTTTGTCCCAATATGTTCTATAGACACTTGACAACTCTGAATTCTTTCTTTAACAACAAGAAACTTGATGTCTATATGCTTCAACTTCAAAGAGCTTCTGTTGTTATTAGAATATAGCACAGCTGATTTATTGTCACAAAATATCTTTAATGATCTTTTGATACCATCCACAACACGCAGCCCAGTGACAAAATTTCGCAACCATATTCCATGATTAGATGCCTCATAATAGGCTATAAATTCAGCTGCCATAGTGGAAGGTGCTATAAGTGTCTGCTTAACACTTTTCCAAGAGATAGCTCCTCCAGCTAGCAGGTAAATGTAGCTCGAAGTAGATCTCTTACTGTCTTGGCATCCAGCAAAATCGGAATCAGAATACCCTATGATCTCCAAAAAACTGATCTCCGATAAATGAGCATATATTCTTTTGTTCTCTGCAAATAACGCATAACCCTTTTGACTGCTTTCCAATGATCCATTCCTGGGTTACTTAAATATCTGTCCAACATTCCTACTATGAATGCTATATCTGGACGCGTACACACTTGAGCATACATAAGACTCCCTACAGCTGACGCATAAGGAATCTTTTGCATCTCTTTTTCTTCAACCTCATTTTTGGGGCACTGATTGAGACTAAACTTGTCTCCTTTAGCAATAGGAGTATCTCCCGGTGTGCAATCTTTCATGCCAAATCTACTGAGAACCCTTTCGATATAGCTCTTTTGTGATAACCCAAGGATACCTTGAGAGCGATCTCGATGTATCTGTATACCTAAGACAAAAGAGGCGTCCCCAAGATCTTTCATCTCAAAGTTCTTAGTCAGAAATCTCTTGGTTTTGTGCAATAAGCCTATATCGCTACTGGCTAACAGTATGTCATCGACATATAATACCAGAAAGATGTATTTACTTCCACTGAACTTATGGTATACACAATTATCAACCTTATTTACCTCAAACCCATATGAGATAATGACTTGATGAAATTTATGATACCATTGACGAGAAGCCTGTTTGAGACCATAGATGGATTTCTTTAATTTGTAAACCATATTCTTTGGATCTCCAGATACAAAGTTTTCTGGCTGCACCATATAAATCGTTTCGTCAATGTCACCATTTAGAAACGCTGTCTTTACATCCATCTGATGGAGCTCTAAATCAAAATGAGCTACAAGTGCCATTATGATCCTAAAAGAGTCTTTCGATGAAACTGGAGAGAAAGTCTCTTTATAATCATGCCTTCCTTTTAAGTAAAACATTTGGCAACTAGACATGCTTTATATCTTTCGATATTGCCTTTTGAATCCCACTTAGTTTTAAATATTCATTTGCAACCAATGGGCTTCGCACCTTTAGGCAATTCGATAAGATCCCAAACGTCATTGTTATCCATGGATTTCATCTCATCTTTCATGGCATCAATCCACTTTTGAAAATTGGAACTTTGTTCGACTTGATGAAAGTTGATTGCATCATCTTCCACCACTCCTATGTTAAACTCATGCTCCTGAAGAAATAGATATAGTCATCCGAAATCGCACTTCTCCTTTCTCTAGTGGATCTTCTCAATGGCATTTCCCTTTGAGGTTGTTGAGTTTGTTCTTCATTTTGGACAGAAAGTTCCTCATCATTGTCATGATAATCTGGATTTGCATCTTGAATAATCCCAGGAATAGAAGCCTGATCATTATCAATATCAACTATAGGAAGAGAAATAAATTCCTCTTCAAAGACAATGCCGCGAACTTTATCTTCCTCCCCAAACTCAACTTCCTCAAGAAATCTCGCATTTCCCATCTCAAAAAATGATCTAGTCGAGGGATCATAAAACTTGTAACCCCTTGACCGTTCAGAGTACCCAACAAAGTAGCAGCTTATTGTTCTTGAGTCCAGTTTCCTTTCATTAGGCCTATAGGGTCTTGCCTCAGCTGGACAACCCCAAACACGCAAATGCCTAATACTAGGCTTTTTGCCTGTCCATAGTTCATAAGGGGTTTTAGCTACTGCTTTACTAGGAACCCTATTTAGTATATACGCTGCAGTCTTTAGTGCCTCTCCCCAGAGGGATTCTGGTAAGGAAGAATGACTGATCATACTTCTCACCATATCCTTAAGCGTTCTATTTCGTCTCTCAGCAATACCATTCATTCTAGGAATGCCTGGCATGGTGTACTGAGAAAAGATACCGCATTCCTCTAGGAACTTTGCGAAAGGTCCTGGACGTTGTTCTCTTGATCCATCATATCTGTCATAGTATTCACCACCACGGTCAGATTTAACGACTTTAATCCTTTTGCCAAGTTAGTTTTCAACTTCAGCTTTAAAGGCCTTAAACACGTCCAGAGATTGAGATTTCTCATGAATCAAATATAGGTACCCATAATGTGAATAATCGTCTATGAACGTAATAAAATACTGTTGGTCATTCTAAGATGCCGTAGGGAATGGTCCACAAATATCAGTATAAATTAGTTTCAAGACGTCTGAACTTCTGTTGGCACCTAATTTCTTAATGTTTTTCATTCCAAGATGCCGTAGGGAATGGTCCACAAATATCAGTATGAATTAGTTTCAAGACGTCTGAACTTCTGTTGGCACCTAATTTCTTAATGTTTGTCAATTTTCCCTTTATACACTGAACACAGACTTTGAAATCTGTCAAATCAATAATTTCATCAGACACAAGTCTTTCAATTCTCTGTTTAGAGATATGTCCTAAACATTTGTGCCATACCATAGCAGAATTCTCATTGGTTAATTTATGTTTTGTACCACATGAACTAGTATGCAAGGTTTCATTATATGAGACAATTGTATCCAACAAATATAGGTTATCACTCAAAGATAAAGAACCGTACCAACAAGATTTAAATTTTGAAAAAGACTAAATTTATTATTTCCAAATGAACAAGAATAACCAAATTTGTCCAAAGTAGAAATAGAAACCAAATTTCATCTAAACGACGGAACAATAAATGTCTCTTCTAAATCCAAAAAACAACTGGTCTTTAACAATAACCTAAAAGTCCTATAGCCTCAACCGAAGCTACTTTGTCATCGCTTACATAAATGCATCTTTCAGCATCATTTGGCTTTCGGCTCCACAGGCAACCCTGCATAGACACACTTATGTGAGTAATAGCACTCGAATCTATCCACCAAGTGTGCCTAGGTACAGAAGTTAAATTAACCTCAGAACAAACTAAACTGAGAATCATACCTTTCTTAACACGCCATGCGACATATTTGGAACAATCCTTTTTCATATGCCCAGGTTGCCTGCAAAAGTAACAGTTGAATCCTGAATCCTATTTCTTTTGCACCTTTGGCTGTGGTGTCCTAACTGCAGTTTCATTTCCCTTTTTTCTTTTCTTATTCTGAGGGGTAGCAGCCAAGTGAGCACTTTCAATCCTTTCTCGCTTAATTCTTTCTTCTTCTTGCACACAGTGAGATATGAGCTCATTAAGAGTCCATTTATCCTTTTGGGTGTTATAACTTACTTTAAACTGACTGTATTGTGCAGGAAGAGATATCAAAACTAAATGCACGAGCAAATCCTCATATAGCTCTAACTTTAGTGTTTTTAGTTTCGAAGCAAGATTAGACATCTCCATGATGTACTCTCTTATGTTCCCTTTTCCTTTATACCTCAATGAAACAAGATTAGCTAAAAGCGTACTTGTTTCAGCCTTTTCGTTTTTTGTAAAACATTTTTCAATATCCTTAAGGAACTTCTTGGCACTATTCTCCTCAGACATAGCGCCCCTGAAGGTCTCTGGAATGGAAAATTTCATGATCATCAGACTCATGCGATTAGAACGATCCCACTTTTCTAAGTCCCTTTTAGTCTCAAAGGAACTTTCATCAGTAATAATGGGAGGTCGTTCTATCCGAAACGCAAGGTTAAGGTCCATGCAACCAAGAACAATCATCACGTTCTATTTCCAATTCTTGAAGTTTGTGCCACTCAGCACAGGAATAGAATTAATGTTGGTAGATATTGTAGAAGCTGAAGCAGAAGCTGAATAGAGAACAAAATAAAATACTCACAATCAATATTCATGTTATGACATAATTATAAAAATGACATAATCAATTAATGGTAGGCCACAGTACAAGATACCTAGCACAACATTGACATTTAGTCTTTGGACAGAAATATCAACTGTAAGTAATACTTTCAATGTAGTAATCAAATACTGACAATTAGTCCTGTTAAACAATAACCTTCCTTTGGACCGATTATTGTTCACATGAAAAATCTAATAATCATCACGTACTTATTACCACAAGTATATCTGTTATTTGGTCAAACAATAATCTTCCTTTGGGCCGATTATTATTCACATAAATAACCAACATACACATTAGAATATTCAAAATAATAAAATTTACACAATAGAGATTATTTTGGCAACATATTGTTTTATTCAATTAGTTTTGAAATATCAGACAAAATGAGATTAAATAAAATAAAAATTCAAATCGATATTTATTTTATTTAATGTGAGCTCAAACCATATCTTTAGTCTTTATTTTGATTTAAAATCCGAAAATCAAATAGGCTTTAAATTTGAATTCATAACTGAATTAAGTACAAAAAATAAATTGGAATCAAAATACTTTATAATTCAAACTCAAATAAAATAAATTTATATTTAAAAATAAAATTAAGGTTCAATACAAAACAAAATAAAACTTAATTTCAATTATAATTGAATTAACTCAATTAAATCAGGTTCAAATTAATACTTAATTCCAAATTTACACCTAAATTATAATTAGCTTTTAATCTAATTATAATTAATCCTAATCCAAACATAAAACCACATTCCAACTGCTGAAGAAGAGAAAAAAAGAAATAGAAGACCCATTTCCATTTCCCATTCAGTCGCGAAGACTACCAGCCACCACCCCGTTTTGTTGCCCTAATTTCTTAATGTCGGAGTACCGGCGCTAACAACCCAGCGCCGTCGGAGTTCCCCAGCCACACCCGCAGTGCCGACGAGAAGAAATGACCAGTTGAAACACCCATCCCCACCATCACCATCGCCGTTCCTCCTTAAAGACAGCTGCTGCGCCGCCTCCGCCATTACTGCAGATCAATCTCGAGTTATCGCGGCAGTGACAGAGGACCAAGATGAGTTGCCCGATTCCTAATGGGCTATTCGCCACCATCTTTTCGGCTGATTATTTGTAAGTTTGTTTTGATGGTGTGGGGAAGAAGGTTGTTTATGTTAATGGTGCTGAAGACGAAGGTGGAGAGGGAAAGAAATCAAATTCTGGGTACCCGAACCTGTCACCCGTGTTCTTATCTTTGCTGATATAATTTTTTTTTTTTTTTAAATTGTAAATATACTAGTAACTTAATCCATGTTGAAGAAACAATCTCAATCAAAAATCAATCAGAATCAGCAAAGCAGAATCTATATTCAAAAGTTTGAAAATCATAATTCCAAAAAATTTATTGATCTTAATTCATAATTTTTGCACAAAATTATTTTCAAATTCTTCTGATTATAAAATAAAATATAATCACAATAGAAGAAATAAACAGTTATTGATAATCTATCATAATCTATTCTGATACCACTTGTTAGTTTTTAATATAATATGATTCAATAATTATAATTCAGAATCGTTAATTATCAAAAAATATTTTAATTCTAAATCGGAAACGTATCCGAATCCATGACAATAAAAGCAATCGAGATATGCATCTTCCACAGTCAAATCAACTAAGAATACTCAATGGGTATCTCTCTAAGATGAGAAAGAGCAGAAGAATAATATTGTATGATATGATTTGGAGAGCATAACCATAATATTCTTTATATACTAGGTCAAAGAGAATCTCATCAATTCTGAATTTGACTAGTATTAGGTGTCTATACATTACAAAATTCATACCCTAAAGATATTACTAAAGTTTATATGGTAAATCGCTTATTTGACTCTATCTAATTAGATAATCTATAATATAATTGTTGTTTAAATATATAAGTCCATATTAGAAAATTAATTCCAACATATTAGCCTGTATGGCAACAACAATTACTCTTAGAAGAGAAGGACACAACGCATGCTCTACTGAAATGCAATTTTGCTAGATAAAATACAGAGGTGCTAGATAAAATGTCCAATCTTCCATGGATGGTGATATCAGTTAACTAAAGAGGCAAAGCAGTAGATCCGCTTTGTAAACAACGAAACTGATTGAAGAACAGTTTGCTAGAAAGTGAAGAGCAAGAGTACACTCACCCCTCAAACTCACAAGGAAAGTAAGTGATTCCATTTTACTTCAACTTTATTTGTTGCAAAATGACTAGAGTACATGGGTATATATAGGTGTTCCCAAACATGGACCTAGCTTAGATACAATCACCACACTTTAATCCCATCCTTCCCCATTTTCAGTGCAAGAATAATACCAAAAACTAATGCATAAACTATTCTAAAACCAATGCATCTTATAAAATTATTGTACTTAATTTAATATAGACTTATCTAGATTAATGAATACAGTTTATCTCAGTGCCCCCTCCCCCCTAAACTTAAGTTATGAGACCAAGAAACATCCCCAGCTTCTGTAAGACAAAATTGTAAAATTCGTATTCATTGTTGCTCTAAGTAGTGTTTTAGTCTTTTGTTTTTGAACTAACAATTTACATACACTTGACTTTTAAAATTTTACATACAAACAAACAAGTAAATATCACTATTTCTGTTCATCTTCACATAAAGTGCAAGTTTATGTGGACAGTTGGAGAAGTCATTTGCTTGGAAATTTTTTTCAGTTCTACTATTCCAAGCAAGGGCATTTGCTATAGCCCAAAGATTGATCAATGCCAACTTCTTCTTCAAATACCCATTCAAAAAGGCTGATTTTATATCTATTTGATGAATTTTCCATCGAGTTTGAGTTGCCACATAAATAATCAAATGAATGGTTTCCAAATGTTTAATCGGAGCAAATACTTCAACATAGTCAATGTCTGACTTTTGTTGTATGCTTGAGCAACTAGTTTTGCTTTATACCTCTTTACCTCGCCTTTTGAATTTTTCTATCTGTACACTCATTTGACTTCATTTGACTCCAATGGTGGTTTTGCCTTTAGGTAATGTTGCCAACTCCGAAGTATTAATTGCCTTGATTTCCTCATCCATGCATCTCTTGATCTTTACCATCAACAGCATCTTCAAAACCTAGAGACCTATATAGTCCACAAAACGATAAAATTGAGTCAAAATACTTAAATTTTGACTTACCTCATCTGTTGCATCATACAAGTTACAAAGACTTCTAGTCCTTCTCGGCCCTTCACTTGAAATTGTACTATTCTTTTAGAGTATTCCAATCTAAGGAGCTTTCTTTATCAAACTCAGCATCTCTACTAATCCTCATTTTTTCATTGTGGATTAATCAAATCCTCTTCTCATCCAACACATGTGCATAGGCAATGTATCAAATCTCTCACTTGGCTTGAATCCACTCCAAGCTTCTTGATGTGTTTTTCCTAAGTTTTTCAAGAATTGCATTATGATTTTTAGCACAGTTACTAGGTCCTACAATTGGTGTTACAGTCAAGGTCATGGGTTTGAATTCCATGAGGAGCACTTGTTGGGGATGGAATATTCAGCATGCATGGCATCAATGACCCTCATACTAACTGTTGGGGAGGGGATTTTTGACTTTCGTGACAACAATTGCTCTCATAGTGAATACACAATCAAGACATGACATTTGAACTACTATACAATTTAAAATTTTGATTTGCACCATTGTGATCAACAATAGCTTTTAGCTAACAGCAAACATTCGTTCATATAATTGATCTTGAAAAAACAGCTTTGGAAAACTTTTCTATGATTTCTTCACAAAAAGATTTCATTCACAAAGTTGATTAGCGTTCTCAACCCTTGGCGATCCTCTAACCATGCTTTTCTTGCTCAACAAAAGTCAAATGCCCAAATCTCATGTGCCAAAGCGAAGAAAAATCTTTGAGAGCATCTAGAACACTTTTGAATGTTTAGCACAAACATTCTAATTTTTTTTCATTGGGACCTCAACTAACAATCTCCCAGTTTCAACTATTTTCTTAAGTACCATTTTTCTAATGAATATCATTATTTTTTTCCAAAGGAAGTCCAAAACTTATAGCATTACGTTTCATACCCTGCACATAGAAAACAACAGATATAAATTGATGGCTTCCAACTATCAACTGAATTTAAATTGTACATTTTTCTTTAACTTGAACATTAACATTTCATTTGTACATTACCAAAAATAATAGCCAAAATTACAACAATTATAGCATCAACATTTGATTTGTCATACATTCTTGAACTTGGTGTCCAATGTCCACGGCCTCATCCTTGGTTGAAGTAATGACTTTCGTTCTCTTTGTTTGATTGTTTATTGCCACCTCTTCCTCTATCATAACCTCATCCACATCGTCGGCTCCTTCAGAATATGCCACGCTTTTCTTCCTTTTCTTTCAAAGAAAGCTTTGCTTGCTCCATCATGCCTAGCTTCGGCTTTCTAAGCCTCTCTTCATGGGCTTGTCAAGATCCGATCAACTCCCCAATATAATGGCAATGGTGTCCAAATACTTGAGTCTTCAATGGCGACTACAACATAATTGAATCTCAAATCTAATGATATCCAAGAATTTTTTCAACAACCTGATCATCCTTCAAGTCTCCTCCATATCTACTCATTTGATTGAGAATAGCCAAAATCTTTGTAATATAATCCGAAACAGATTCCAATTCCTGCATGAGTGTGAGAGCCTCCTGGTCCTTCTTCATAGCCTTCCACACCATTCTCCACAGAATCCCAAACATCATAGGCTCCAAACAAAACCCTCATGCCGATGCACCAATTCTCATAGTTTTCTTTCATGAGTGGTGGAACTTGAAAGGGAGTTCGTTTGACTCTCCAAGCTAAATTGTCTCCAAATGGAAACGACTTCCACACCAACTTATTACAAATTTGAGAGCATGCAATATACTCGGTACTCAAACTCACTAAAGGATGAAAATAAGTGATTCTGTTTAACTTCAACTTGACTAGTTGCCAAATAATTAGAGTGCGTGCGTATTTATATATAGGCGTTCTCAAACATGAATCTAGCCTAAATACATGTATAACACTTTAATTCCATCCTCCCTCCTTTTACATTACATGAATAAGATCAAAAGCTAATACATAAACTATTGCAAAAACAATGCATCTTATAATATTCATGTATTTAAATTGAATATAGACTTATCTACATTAATGAATCTATTTTATTTTCTCAACACAGTTTAGTCTCTCATCCTTTCGTTATTTGTTGGTGGCTATATACGATGGCATACCATAACAAAATTGCTTGCAGCTTTCACTGTGGCCTGCAAACAACCTTCGAATAAGTAGAGATGTAGATTTACCTGCCACATATGGATCAAACCTTCCTCAGATGTCATTAAGGTAAATTTCCCTCACATGGAACTTGTCGTGCGCAAGGGTTGGAACAACATCAATCTTGAAAGATTCGGGAGAGGCCAAGTAGCTACTGTTGGTCACAAAGTGGGAAAATGTTAAATTTTTACTTTTTTTGTTTCATATTGTTGGAACTTTAGGAGGATGATATTGTTGAGAACTAGAAAGACAATCATTTCAATACTTTTCCATTTCTAATTAGGATGTTGAAGACTGTTTCTTTGAAATATGCATTGATCATAGTTGGTTTTAGCATAATTAGTTGTTTTACTTGTTGTTCACCATCAAATGTATCGAAACAAAAATTGGGCATCAAGGTTATAAAATAAACTTGCATTGTCACATTAGTATCGTTGCCAATGGTATTGTGATTGGAAAAACTATCAAAATTACACTAAAAGAACTAGAAAGTGTTTAAAATTTTCTGAAACTGTAAGAATAAATTGTAAACTTAAAGTAATATTAAGATTTTTAAAAATGTCAACACATCACAAATGACTTATATCAATTTAAGCACAATTCATTGGATAAATTCAACTATTTTTTTTTCTAGTATACAATAGAAATATCAAATTCAACTTACGTGCCATATTGATTGAATATCACAAAATTTGAATATTAGATAAAACAATATCATATCCAAAGAAATAACTCAATTTCTTACAAGGACATAAATAAACACTAAAATTATCAAGATAATATGAGTCTTGTGGTTTACGCATTATCAAACAATACTCGCTGTATTAATTTTGACCACTATAAATATAGCTTTGTGAGTATTAATTATTTTAGCTAGTTGTTTTTTTGCCTTGATTATAGCTTATTATATATACATATACTGCTGTATATATGTAATATGATAGGTACATAAGGACAGCTTTGGGGGGCTACGGCCCCTCCTATCCTCCTCCTTCCCCCACCCCCACCAAATCTGTCGTCATTCTTGAAGGAGACTGTATCCAAGGTATTGATAAGATCAATCCTCAAGGATACTGATCGTTTCCCCTATTGGCCCTATAATCCAGGATGTTAAAGCTCTGCTTCTTCATGTACAGAATTCACATGTTAGCTTTGTTAGAAGATCAGGCAATAGGTTAGCCCATGTCCTTGCTAGAATGGCCACAGCTGATTTGGAGGGTTTATATATCACCCAAGATATATCATTGTAATGATTCTAGTAGATGCTATTTCCTTTGAGTAATTAAAAATTACCTCCTCTTTTCTTCAAAAAAAGGATCAAAGGATATATACATATATACACACACACATATATAGGATCACAAATTGTGAACTAAGGTAACGTGGCAAAATGAACAAGATATTGGCGCGGCTCAATCAAACTAAATGAACCAAATCTTGGGAGATTTAATTTGATTGAGCCATTCCAACATCATAACTAGCCAGTTACGAAGAAAATAAAAGTCACAAATCAAGTACAACTAAAATTCCATGTAAATTTTACCTGTATCGCTAGGAATTCTCAAGCTCATTCTCTCCGCCACAGTTTGTGTCAGAGTCAATATAATAACTCAATTGTATAACATATGCGGAGAAAGAAAGAAAATAGAGCAATGAGAGAGAAGGAAGAGAGAAAATTTGTAGTTGAAATGTTCAAGTGTTTTTCCTTATTCAAAAAGTTGGAATTTATATTAAAAAAAATGTCAATTTAGGTCTTCAATGGAGACATGGTGGTTGATGACATTTATGCAAATGACACAAGGATGTCCCTTTCTCCAAAATTTCAAATTAAAATTAGTTACTACTTTACGTGATTTGCCAGCTTGGAAACCTAATTCCAATCATCATTCGCATCGTCATTGGACAAAAGGGTTTAGGAGAATTACAAAATTTATTTGGACAAATGGTTATTTAAGAATAGTGTAAGTGTTGTTTTAATTTCTTTTGGATTTTTCCTTTTAAAGAGAAGAGGTGGTTTAAAATATATGTATTTTTTCATGAAGATATAATACTAACACTATTTTATTTATTTATTGGCTAGTCAACAGTTGAAATATATCGATTTTGATAATCTGAATTAAGTAAATTCTGATTAACACAAGTATTTTCTTACTCGTATCTTCGATCATTGAACGATATTTTTGTTAGCACTGAGGGAAAAAGATACCAGAAATTAAACAATTTGTTCTGACTTATATGGGAAATAAGGAAAATAGAGGGAAAAATTGATCTTTACGGTTTATTAAAAATATGAGATGGTGCAATTGCCGGTTTAATTTATTGTGCATCACATCTTTTTACTTCTTTGTCCAAACGCAAAAAGTAGTGAACTTTTGTAGTTCCCTTTAAATTAAAGACAGCTTTACAGACAAAATAGTGCAATTAAAAACATTACAATTTGGAGACTTTCAGGACAAAAATGTCAATTTCATCAATTAAAGATGGACATTGATGACTGTAGAAACTCTAATTCCACCAAACAATTCAAGAAAAGCATTCAATATGAGACAAAATCTGAATTGTTTGGTTAGCATTCAATACGACACTGATTTCCGCTGTCATCGACGGCCCTCCAGTTAACTGTAATGAAATCTGCAAAATATTTAACCCTAGTATAACCTATTCTAAAAATAGAAAAATAATACTAACGACATCCTCTCCCTATTATACCAACTCCTCCCTTTCCATTTCTTCAAAGTCAACATCCACTTTTTAAATATAGTATTTTTTATACCAGTGTCTTTAGGGTACATTTGAATGTAGATATCATGAACGTGATGAATTTTGTGAAAAAAAGACTTGCACCGATATAACATATATCAATTTTGCTTCACCTATAAAAATGTCTACCGATTTTTCTTTTATTCATCCAAGCTCATCCTAATTTTGCGTATAATACAGGCTCATGTATGCGTGTACGAGCCTACAAGGCAGGCAGGTGGGCAGAAATCAACCAATGGCTATAAAACCAAAAATCATTTATGGCCGATGAGATGGGTAAAAGCGGTATAGAGCTTTGCATTCTACCTTGAGGAACTCCTACCTGTCAATGACAATATTGCTTTATGTCTCTTATGCTTAGGATAGTAGCCCTGGGCAAAAGAAGACTACTCCTCCATCACATGGGCCATCGTCGTCATCCGACATACCCTCTTAGATTCGTTTTGCTAAGAGAGCGGCACTTGGGAGCTTCCTGCTTTCACAAGAATTCGTTGTCTGATTAAATCTGCTTGTTGCCCAGGCTGAGCTTGATTTGGTACTCTTATACCTAAAATGAGACATTTAGTAATTATTCATACACCAAGCGCAACGTGCATTGGGTGCATTGGGTGGTTGAATGTAGTATGAATATTACTATTACATTATCCAGTCTTTGAGATGCCATATTTAGTAGATAATATACCAGGTTTACGGATGATAGACAAATACCCGATTTCATAAAAAAAGAAAAAGAATATTTATCTCTCATCTAAACATCCAATGAACAATACATCAGATATATCATAAATATTACCGTATTACTCTCACCTACTAGTTAGTAAAATTACCAACTCCTCACTTGCTATTTTTGAAAATCAAATATTGCCAATTGAGGAAGTCTTATCCCAGAGGTCAAAGCTAAAGTCCCAAAAACTCTTCAAGTGTTAGGTTTTGGGTTTAATTCTCACCAACATATTGGTATTTGTCATTTCACTATGTAAATCTTGGTTGCAACTCTTTCTTGCCCATTCTTCTGCCCCGGCTCAACTTTCTCTCTCTCTCTCTGTCACACAAAATCGTGTTAAACATTTTCAATCTCAGTTTTGGCCTTAAGCACTATTAAGTCCGTTCCTTACTGTATGACTATTTTGTTAGTTTGTATTTTAGGTGGGATATCAATTTTTTTGATCTAGAGAGTGATGTATATGGAACAGTCGAGCAACCAATTTACAGCAAAGGTTATTTTGGCAATCAAAAGTTGCAAAACAAATCACGTTTAATGGATAATAGACTGAGTGTGGAGATAGGAGATCACATTTTACATTACATGTACTAACGGAAGAGCGCCATTGTCGTATCAATAAAATTAAGAGATGTCAGTGTAATTATTATTTTTCAAGTGGAAGAGTTGATAACAACGTTAACTAACACGGTGTAATCAATAATGTAATAACAAGATTAAATGAGGGAAAAATTAGTTCAACCTACCACAAATTGGTAGGTCAAACAATATAAAAGTGTTGCACATGTTGTAACGTGGGGTTTCAATTTGGTGGCAATAAAGACGTATTTTCAAAATTTTACATAAGTGGGAAGTTTGTTAGGCCTATAATTAAATATTAATCTTTTGCGTAGAAGTTACATCATTATACTAAACTCTTTGTTCAAATATTACTAATTTTGTAAAAGAAGATTAATAAAAGACTTCGAATTCTTGACTTCAAATCTTATCATAAGTGTTAATATTTTTTTTTATAGTATTTAATTAATTATAGATGGTATTTATAAATTTTTGATTCATAGTTATTATCTTGTATTTTATTAATATCATGATGTATCAATATATTTTATAGTTTTACTATAAAAAAATATTATAGAAGAGAAACCTTCATTGTCAAGAGCATAAAAGATTCAACTGGATGAGCAACTAGCCTAACTAGTGGGTTGGACATAATCGAATTTTGCATGGAATCAAATTATATTACATTAAAAAGTAATCAAAATCATTGTGCTCGTGTCACTTAAAAATTAATCATTACTTTGCCTTTGAGGTCGACTACAAATTCTAATGATAAGGTTGAGGTTCAAGTCTTGACTTCAAATCCTTAGGTGTTAGTATATTTTATACAATAATTTTTTTATTAGAATTTTTTCTATTAGTATTAGTGTCTTGATTTAATTGTTCATACTTAATCAATTTGATTTAAAAATATTTAAATAATTCTTATTTGATCTTCTCTCTAAGAAAAGAATAATTATTGCTTTACAGAATATTTAATTGGTACTTGAAAATAATGAGAGAAATTAATTGGATTCTAAGGGACCCTTTCAATGGCTTAGTGGATTGGCATTTGAGGACAAGAAGAAAACATTAGATTCCCATGATCATATACCAAATATAAACATTATCCTTTTTGTCCCTCTTGTTCCACCAGGAATAGCCTAATGCCTCGAATCGAATATATGTTTCTGCACACGAATGCATCTTAATTATTAAAAATTAGACTTAGGCACATTATTGACTTTAATGAAATTAAAATGATAATATCAGGTTGTATTTAAATTATTATATTGGTTTGAGATTGATTCATCCTTACAATCCAGTATATATATATATATGTGTGTGTGTGTGTGTGTGTGTGTGTGTGTGTGAAAGGGTTCAATTGTTTATTTGTTAAAAGCTAATAAGAGTGTATTATGTGGTAGGTTATAAAAATCATTGGATGGCCGACCTTTTATTAAAAATTCAGGAATCGTATAAAGGACAAGGTTAATTAATTATTAATTATATCTCTTTCTTTTGAAATTATTAAAATCGCCTCTCTAAGTTTTTGCCGTTTATCCGTTCGATTATTTGACAGAAATTGTTGAATTCAGCCCAAAGATTATGTAAAGTGCCTATTTTGTTCTTGACCTAATTATTTGATTTTCTTTAAACTAAAATAATTTTAGTAATCATACATCTACAATCTAATTGATCATTATTTCGAGTTAAATGAATAAAAATTGGAGAACCCTACAACTTAATTGGTCATGATTTCGAGTTACTTAAATAAAAATTACACAACCAACCAATATTCTCCTTATTAAAAAGAAGAAAAAACCCTCAGTAATTTGTCAAATTTAGCAGGTTCTTGTTGCCATAAATTTTAAATTTTAAAGTGACCATTAGCAAATTACCTATATCTCATGATTAATCAATAAACTCAGTTATTATTAAATAATTAGTTAAAATACAAAACTTTTAATAAATAAATGTGTGAGCTCATGATTAATTAATAATGTAGTTCGAATTTACCTAATTAATCAAATGACAAACTTAAAAAAGAAATAAATAATTAGACAAATTTTCTTTCTTTATTTTTCTGTTTTCTTTTTCCTCTCTTTTTTCCTTTCCTTTTTCTTTTCTTCTCTGTTTTCCTTTATCATGATCTTAAATCACATTAAAAATAAATAAAATCAAAAGTTAATTCATGAAAAGAAAAGGTTGGGTAACTTGATTTTCAATATATATTTTTTTTATTTAATATTCTTAGGTCTTAGTAACCTATAACCAACCAAACCATAACGGACCACTACGCATTAGTGCATGTATTGTCTCGATTGTTTGGATAAAAAATGAGATATTTGTCCATTATTCATATATCTTATTGTCCACCAAATATAATATTTCAAACACCAGTGATGAGTAGAATTTATACTATTAATTAAGTATCATTTATTTAACTTTTTGATTAATTTTTAAGTATTTATATTACTTTTTATGCATTTAGTTTGAAATCTTTTAAATAATGACAAAATGAGAAGAAAATGGAAAGAAACATAAAATTTTGTTAAAATTTAGAATAATCCATTTTATGGTGCTATTGAGGAATTTCAATCATAACTTTTTACTTCAATATCATTTTGACTTGATTCTTAAACCATTGAAAAGACAAGAGATAGTCTGTAACTGATATATTTATTAAAAAATTCAGTTCTTTCGATTTCAATGAGAAAAATTAGGTTAAATAGTCTGTACTTGATCGAAATTTTTAGTTTAACATATTTGAGTATTATAAGCATAACTCTTTCCACATATTTCATATTGAGTGGATTAAAGCTCCAATGGAAAGATAGGACATAGAGATATAATTTATATGAAGACGCCAAAAACTAGTTTGGTCTTGAAGGTGGTGAACAATTGGTTGAAAGAGGTTACTAGTGATGCAGAAATTGATCGTAGACAGCAACTGCAGCACTTAGGCACTACCCTGGAGTGCCTAGGCGCTGCAAAGACTGTCTTGGATAGAATGTGCAGCGCTTAGACGCTGCCCTCACTAGAATGCAGCACCTAGGCACTACCAATTCGCGCATAGGCGCTGGTTAGTGGACAACCAAGGACAAAAATCTCATTTTTGCCCCCTATCAATTTTAAGTATTCCAAAAGCCTCTAAATCAAATTTTTAGAGAGGGAGAGATGAGATGAGTGAAGAGAAGCCAAGAAAGAAGAATGAAGAAGAGAAGAATATAAGAGATTTTTTTCAAGATTTGAGAATAAGACATCACAAGGGAAGAAACTCATCCTACTTCCAAATTTTATTTTATTTTCCTCTTTCTTTCTTTGATTTTATTCAAGTTTCATTCATTTTATTTTTCTTTCATTTTCACCATGAACTAATTTATTTTTTTAGGATTGTGATATAATCTAATTAAAATATTTTGAATATTTGTATCAATTCAATTTTTGATTTAGTTTCAAGTTGAGTTTCTATATGGTTCTTAATGCTTTCAATTACTTGGCCACTAATTGAATGAATCGATAATTATATTAACGAGGAGGTGATATATATATCTAGTTCTATGTGTAAAAAATTATAAATTACATTTGAGATAGAAATATACTTACATAGTTTGTGTAGTCATATTTCAGATTCATAAAACCTAATGAATTGTTTATTGTTGTAATTCACATAGGAATATAGTGAGTTAGCAATTGGTGAAATTTTCGTTAGACCTCGGGAGAGGCTAGTGGATAATTTAAGGATTCTCGACTATCACTTGAAAAATAAATTGAGATTGATAAGATGAATTATTCAATTCGAACTAATTATGGTGAAATCGTAACCCTAAGCTTTTAAGGTATTGAATTTCATTATTAGTTGATTTTGATTATTAATTAGTCTAGTTAGATTTAGTTTGTAAGCATAAACATTCATTTTCATTTATTCAAATAAAATTAGAGTTAACAAAATTTTGATACTTAATAATTCAATAGTTCTCGTGGGAACGATACTCTACTTATCATTTTATTACTTATTAACAATAGCATGCACTTGCTTTCAACAAAATCCGCAACAACCGATACACATTTTGAAATTTTTAGTTATTTGTATTTTATGAAAACCTTCTAAAGGTTTTCAATTATTTAAAAATTATTTGAATTTATTTGTATTTTATGAAAACCTTCCAAAAGGTCTATTTACGTATAAGGCCAAATACCCAGCAAAATATTTTCTACAGTTTCATGGTACAAGCATAAGCATAATACACACAGTTGATAGGTTTCTATATGTTAATGTAATAATTGATATAATCGACTATATTTTAATGAATTTTTAAAATTTGAATATAATGAATTCTGTATAATTAACTCTCTCCTTCAAAAAAATTACCACTACAATGACATATATACATTAGTACAAGCAAAAGAAAGAACTGCTACATCTATAAAACCAATTGAACCACTGAACTTAGATACATCCTCTTTTTAGCATGAGCATCAAAGATAAAACACATCTAGTCTCCAGCAAACATTGAACATTTGTACATTCCAACAAATGATACCTCCTATTTTGGCTGCAATTACTCTGCATATTAACAACTGATAAACCCTCGCATTTTTCGTTATCTATGCATCATGCTCATACATCACAACATGAGAATTGATGAAGATTGTAACTTGAGTGATATGGAGTAAATCAGGGCTGACCATATGGCTCGAATAAATGACCAACAGAAAGTAGTGATGTCTAGCCTTGAATAACGCTTAGGCAGATTAGTCAGTCACTTACTCGGCATATATGCTAGAAAGGTGCGTGCGACCCATTTTGTGTTGCATAAGTTGTGTATCGCATGACTTGCTAACGTATGTGCATGAGCTATATATTGCATGACCTGTTAGCTTGTGGTGCATGAGCTGTATATTGCATGACTTACTAACGTGTTGTATGGCCTACTATGTGTGTGATGAACGAGATGCATATTGTAAGACCTACTATTATGCTAGGGTAGGTCATACCTCAAGAAAGGCTCATGACGTCCAGGTCGGGCAAGGTCACGTAGAAAGAGAATGAAACAGTTATTATGAGAAATGACAGGGAATCTTACGTCGGGCCAACCCGACGTCTGTTTGTAGGTTCTCTAGTGGAGAAACAAGAAAAAGGCAGTGGATCATCATTTGTAGTGCACCTGCTTAATTCGGTGCGCAACAAATTGGCATCGTCTGTAGGAACATTTGTGAGCTAAGGTGTGAGATGACCGAAAAAGGAGTCCAAGGTGAAGGAGCGTCTGATGAATCCCCATCGTGAATCATCAAGCATTGTTATGGCGCAGAAGTGCAAGATGTGGGTGGAAATGACAGTCCACCTCCAGCGACGCACAGAGTACCTCTGTTTTAGGTGGTGGAAGCTCCATGAGTGATTTTGGTATCAGAATTTAGAGTTGGTGGTGTTGACTAACTCACCATGGAGTAGTTGACTTGTTTAATCACCACTGCTGTGGACACAACTTTACAGAGAATGAAGGCCAATCCATTGCCATAGGAGATACCTGAAAGATACCCCCACCGTGAAAAACCTGAGGAGAGTCACACTGGGGAATGCTGGAGCAAGACATCAGCGATCCTTCTCAATATGTCTAAAAAATTGGATGATCTACACAATGAGATTATGGAAATAAAAATGAAGATGGCGGGAAGGAGCTTGATCCTAATGAGAAAAATTCCTTTCACGAAAGAAGTAATGATGGATGACTTACCTACTAATTTCAAGTCATTAAATTATGAATATGATGGCACTACGGATCCATGGAAACATCTGTGCCGGTTCGAAAATTTAGCACTCTTACATAGGTATTCTAATGGGGTAAAATGTAAGGTATTCCTAACTACTTTGTCCAAATCAGCTCAATAGTGGTTCAGTCAATTACCTCCAAATTCAACCTATTCCTTTGAAGGATTCAACTCTTCCCTCTTGTATCAATTTGCAAGTTATAGAAAACATCAAAAGATGTCTCTGACTTTGTTTAGCATAAAGCAAAAGGACAAGGAGTCACTACGAAGCTATATAAAAAGATTTACATCGACTGCTTTGGAGGTACCTTAAGCCACTTAGGAGGTGCTCTCCAATGCTCTGGCACAGGGCTTGCAAGATAGAGAATTCTTCAGGTCGTTGGCTAAGAAGTCAGCCAAGAGTTTTGGCGACCTACTAGCTCGGGCTGAGAAGTACATCAATAGGGAAGAAGCCCAAAGGATGAAGAAAGAAGAGGCTGGTGATACAAGAAAATATAGAAGAGAGCCAAGTAAGAAAGTAGGGGGATTTGTCAAAAAATAAAGGCCTGATGAATGACCTGAACTCATAACTATAACATGGGAACCTAGAAAATTTACCATTCTTGTCGCACCTAGGGCGCAGATCTTGATAGCAATCGCAAGGTACAAAGAATTGAGATGGCCCAACAACTACTCATCAACTCCAGTAAAACCTAAGTCCAATCTTTTTTGTACATTCCACAATGAATATGGACATTCTACAGAAGATTGTCGTCATCTGAGATATGCGATCAAAAGAATGGTGAGGAAAGGATGACTTGATGATTGGGTTAGAGAAGAAGATGAGAAGAAATTGGCTGAGCAAAAGAATGCCTGACCAACATGGATAAAAAAAGATACAAAAGAAAAAAGGATGACAACGACACCAGGGAAAACCCCCATCCACCTCCAAGAGAGTTGATACAAATAATAGTAGGTGGCCCTACAGATGGAGAATCTAACTGAGCTAAGAAAGCGTATGCTCAACCTATCCCCAGGAATGTAACAGGAGAGGTCAATAGGATTAATGGTGGTTCTACAATCCAGTTCGGGCCCCAGGATACAAGAGGCCTGCAGACACCTCATAATGATGCGCTAGTCATCACTACATCTATCGCTAATTTCGATGTAGCCAGGGTAATGATAGATACATGAAGTTCTGTTGATGTTCTATTCTATGAGACATATAAAAAGATGAATTTAGACATGGAAATGCAACATGTAGAGACAACTTTGTTTGGCTTTGGAGGAGAGGGGTTGACTTCGTGGGGCAAGTCATTTTACCTGTATCCTTGGGGCTCGAGCCCAGTCGCAAGACCAGAATAATCAGGTTCTTGGTTGTGGATTCTTTTTCAACCTATAACATCATTCTGGCCAGGGCCTTCTCTTAATACCTTCCAGACTGTAGTGTCTACTTTTCACATAAAATTGAAATTTCCAATGGATGGAAGGGTAGCAAGGTCAAAGAAAATCAATATTTAGCTAGGAAATGCTATGTGGAGGCCATCAGAAAGGCTTAACAAAAGAAAGCCAAAAGAGAAATGAACCAGATGAAGAACACTCGCTAAAGGTTTTGAAAAGGGATGAGGTTGGAAGACCATTCGCTGAACAGGTACATGTTCAACCGAATGAGGAATTGGTTAACATAGAGCTTGTTTCTGCAGACCGAGCAAAAATCACCAAGATGAGCACACAACTCAGTCCTGAGTTGGTAAACGAGATAGCTCAGTTCTTAAGAGATAATGTGGATGTTTTTGCTTGGTTCGCACATGATTTGAGGGAAATTGATCCTGAGGTAGTAGTGCATCACCTCAATGTTGATCCGACTTGTAAACCAGTAAAACAAAAGAGGAGACATTTTGATTCGAAAAAATATAAGATTATCCAGAAAGAGGTGGAGAAATTATTGGAGGCTGGTCATATAAATGGAGTTCAATTCCCTAAATGGTTGTCAAATGCAGTCTTGGTACAAAAAACTGAACGAAAATGGAGGATGTGCATTGACTTCCGAGATTTAAATAAAGTTTATCATAAGGATCATTACTCTTTGCCTCGAATAGATCAACAAATTGATTCTACTTTGGGATGTGAGCTCCTCAGTATGATGGATGCATCACAGGAATATCACTAGATCATGTTGGCACCGGAGAACCAGAAGAAAGTAAGTTTTATCACTTCTACAGGCACTTATTGTTATGTGGTTATATCTTTCGGACTAAAAAATATAGAGCTACATACTAAAGGCTGGTAGATCAGATGTTTTGAGGTCTATTTGAGTGGAACATAGAAGTATACGTGGATGACATGCTAGTGAAAAATAGAAGAGTTGAAGCCCATACGATAAATCTGGCAGAAGCTTTTGGGGTACTTATGAGGTATGGTATGAAATTGAACCCTTCTAAATGCTCGTTTGGGGTCAGATCAGGAAACTTTTTGGGTTATATGGTCACAGAGAGAGGTATAAAAGTAAACCCAAAAAAAGTAATGGCAGTGCAGAATATGGTTCCTCCAAATAGCATTAATAAAGTCCAGTAGCTCACAGGCATGATAGCAACCTTAAGTCATTTTATCAACCTGCCTTTCTTTAAGGTATTAAGGAAGGCTAACAAGTTTGAGTGGACTACGAAATGCCAAAAAACGTTTAGAGAAGAAGAAAGCTAACAAAAACCTATATATTATATGAGTAAATTATTGAGAGGAGTTGAGAACAAATATTCAAAAATAGAGAAAGCAGGGTTAACACTTATTATAATAGCAAGACGGCTCAGGCCATACTTCTTCTTGCATAAGATAATATTTCAAACTAACCTACCATTAAGACAAATGTTGAGCAAATCTAAAGCATCTGGTCAGATGGTAAAGTGGGCAATACAGATGAGTGAATATGATGTAGAGTACCAACCTAGGGTTGCTATAAAAGCTTCGGCTTTAGTAGATTTTTTGCAAGAAATGGTACAAAGTGATGAGAGCCCTAAAAATGGTTTTACATGTAGATGGCTCAGCTACCATAACTAGTTGTGGCGCAGACATTGTATTGACTAACCCGAAGGAGAAGAGTTAGAATTCATAGTAAAGTTTGAGTTCAAAATATCAAACAATGAGACAGCGAATGAAGCGCTTGTAAGGGGGCTGAAGATGGCACTTGAGCTCGGGGTAAAATACTTAATCGTTTATTCTGACTCAAGATTGGTCATGCAGTAGGTAGAAAGAGAATTCATGGCCAGAAAAGGGATGATAAAAAATTAAGTTGAGCAGGTAGCTCTATTGAAATAGCAATTCGCAAAGATTGAATTAAATCATGTACCACGAGCTGAAAATGGCAAAGCTTATTATCTCTCTAAAATTACAAGTTCCACCACTGATTGCAAAACTAAAAAGATTACACTATTAACGGTCCATCAGCACAGTGTAAGGGAAGAAGTGGCCTCAGTGGAAGAAAAAAGGAATTAGAGGTCAGATATCTTGGAATATTTGCAAGAGGTGAAACTACCTCAAAATAAAAAGAAAACAGCTCGATTTCAAGTATGAGCTACTAGATATTGCATTATTGATGGCTTATTATATAATCAAGCTTTTTCTACTTCATACTTGAGGTGTTTATCACAATAAGATGGAGCTTATGTATTGAGAGAGGTGTACGAGGGAGAATGTGAAAGCCATGGTGAGGTTGTGCATTGGCTTCTAAGGCAGCAAGAGTTGGGTACTTTTGGCCTTCATTAAAAAAAGATACAGAACACTTGGTCAAAATGTGTGAAAAATGCCAGAATCATGATCCCCTAATACATAGGCCAGCAGAAGAACTGAAAATCATGAGCTCGCCTTGTCCCTTCTCTAAATGGGAAATTGATATTGTTGGACCTTTTCCACTGGCGTCAAGACAAAGAAAATTCTTGATAATGGCAGTAGATTACTTTAGCAAGTAGGTAAAAGCTAAGCCCGTGGCCAAGATAACCGAGTCTCAGGTCATGAAGTTTCTGTAGAGGAACATAGTATGCAGGTATGGGATACCATGTGACCTAGTGTCGGATAATAGCACTCAGTTCTAGGGAAAGAAGGTCCAGAGCTGATGCATTGAAATGAAAATCAACCAACACTTTACTTCAGTAGCCCATCCTCAGGCCAATGAGCAAGTTGAGGTCACTAATCGAATAATTTTGTAAGGGATCAAAATGAGGCTGGACAAAGTTGAAGGTGGTTGGGTAGATAAACTAGACTCAATCTTATGGGCATATCATACAACACCGAGAACTACAATAGGAGAAACTCCATTCAGCCTGATTTATGGAATAGAAGTTGTTATACCTGCCGAGATTGAGATGGAAACTCATTGAATTCAAAGCTTTGATGAAGTACAGAACAACAATCTCATGAGGAAAGCATTGGATTAGATTGATGAAAAAAGAGAGAGGGTGTATATTCGAATAGAAATATACAAAAGTAGAATTTGAGTGGGGTACTCTCGAAAAGTCAAAAAAAGAAATTTCTAGGTCGGAGATCTAATGTTGTGGCGAGCAGATGCCTTGAAACAAACTGACAAGTTAGAGGCAAATTGGGAAGGCCCCTATAAAATAGCTAAAGTAATAGCTGGAGGCGCGTATGAACTAGCGGATGAGCAAAGGAAAAAGCTACCAAGGCCATGGAATGTTTGCTACTTGAAGAAATTCTATGTGTAATCTTGAATTTTTTTAAATGAAATTAAATGAATTATCTTGAACTATTGCCAAAGAACGAGAAGAGGAAGATCCTAAGGAAAGCTAGCCGAGCTCGACTTTCTTAGGTCCCTTAGAGGGTTCGCAGAGACCAACCTTCTTGAGGAATTATTCAGCAAAAATCCCAAGAAAAGCCAGTTGAGCTCTACTTCCTTAAGACCCTTGGAGGGTTCGCAAAGATCGGCCTCCTTGGGGAATTATTCAGCAAAAATCCCAATGAAAGCCAGCTGAGCTCAGCTTCCTTAGGTCCCTTGGAGGGTTCGCAGAGATTGACATTCTTGAGGAGTTATTCAGCAAAAATCCCAAGAAAAGCTAGCTAAACTCAATTTCTAGAGAGTTCACAAAAAAAAATCTTTGGAAAATTCTAGAGTAACAAAGCTCGATCTCGAGTCCTATGAAGTATCAATGCTATGAGGTTATACTAAGTGACGAATGCAGATTAGGGCACCTATTAAAGATATAAATGTTTGAAATATGCTAGGTTATGTATGACTCATTTACAATATAGTGTCCCTTGTAAAAAATAAAATCAAAATCACTTTCGAAGGGTAATGCATCTTGATTTTAGGGGGCCAAGAGTTGCCTCAAGAACTAGGTGATTTTGTGATCATGCCAATTTTTAAGTAATCATGACAGCTATGATAAGTACATTTGTTGAGTGGCCTAAATTCCCCTGGAGTAGAGGTCTAGCTGTAAAGCAGTTGATTAATATTTAGTTTGGTTGTTAATTGAAATGCAGCAAAAGCAAAAGCATGAAAACACTTGAAAAATATTGAAGATATATATACACCGTTGATAGCTTATTCCACACCATAATCAGAAATGTTCAAAGGCTCAATTATAGCACTCTCGTGTTCAGGGTCTCCTATTTCTCCACTAGAGTTGTCATCTTCGACATTGATGGCCAGCTCAACTGAATGATCTAGAATAGTTAGGTCATTCGTAGGTTGAGGAGGGGTAGGCTCAGGAGTAACGCCCTCTGGGATAATCTCAACTCGGACGGTGAAAGGGCCTGCGGTGTCTGCAGCTGGGGCTAATCTTCGAGGAAGAGGAGGAACTTGTTTAACAACATGGTTCAGGTTCGGGTTTGGGCCAGTATAGCCTAATCTCTGACTTGATTCAGTCAATGAATGGAGCCATGAATCAGGTATTCTAGAGCCCCTAAAGTGAGGTGATCCATGAACTCAGGAGATTGTAAGAATCATTCCTTCTCCTGAGCCTCTTTGGCACGACCTGTGAGGAGGCCTACGGCAAGACCTTCAGCTCAAGAGATGGAGGCCTCCTCAATAGCCTTTAGCATTTGTTGCTCCATTCTGTCCCTATCCCTCTCCACCTCAGCCACTTTCTCCTCTAGGGAGGCATGTGCAACTTTGGCAATCTTAAGATCAACCTCTAGTTTTCCTGTGCAAGCTTGAGCACATTGCAACCATTAGTGTAAGCCCTTCTTCACTTGTTTGAGCTCTTGTTCTGTCGAGGTAGGCAATCTAGACTACAAATCGGCTATTAAAACTCAAATACAAAATAACCTAAAGAAAAAGAAAAGAAAAGAAGTTAATCAGAATTGCTTCAATTGTTAAAAGCAAGATTAAGGTAATAATCATCACCTTTGAAGCATGTTCTGCCAAATGACCCACTCGGGCATCACAAGAAGACGCTGGTCTATGGAGTTGGGCACCCCTTGGAGCTACTTAGCGCAGAGATTTTTGTCCCTAGTCTCTAGCATCGAGCTGCTGGTAAAAAAAAGTGGCATTCAAGGAGGCAGGGGCATTCAATCGAGGGCGTTGAGCTGAAGAAGAGCTGCCACCCCCAACTGGTGTTGGGCGTTTTCCTCAGCTGCATGAGCTGGTAGGAGCAGTAAGGTGAGGAGAGCGGTTAGATGGTGGAGGCTAAGGAGAACGGTCAGATGAAGGCTGAGAAGTTATTTTCAAAGCTTGGGCTGCAGTAGAAGGCTGAGCTGGGGAATGTTGGTCAAAGAAACTCGCGCCTGATCGATAAGGTGGTTAGGCCCACCAGCAAGAGAAATAGCTTTGAGACTTAGCCGGAAATGGTAGAGAAGATGCCAAGAATCAGCTAGTAACCTATATGGTAAGGATTGTGGTTTAATTGATGGGCCAGAGATTGTGTGGTAGAGTCAAGCTCAAACGCACAACCGTGATTGGGTAGATCAATAATCCAAATAGTGGGGAAGTTCCAAAGGTCAACAGTAGAAATAAAAAATATATTTTGTCTTCCAACCACAGTGAGAACTTTGAATCCCCTCCAAGAATTTGGCCGAGCCACGAGAGATAAAATAAAAGAGACCTGGGCTAGAGGTCTTAGTATGAAAGAAAGCTCGCCATAATTTATGATTGGGTTCATAGCCAAAATGGTTGATTGTCATCTAAAAACCGACCATGAGTCGGTAAGAGTTAGGAACAAGCTACATCAGAAAGATCCCGAAACTCTTAGAAATGCGGCAGAATAGGTCAGGCACGGGAAACCTAAACCCCCTTTCTAACTGATCTACGAAAAAAGTGATATAGCTATGGGGAAGGTTGTGAGGTCTATCACTGGGATCTAGGATAACTATATTGAATTCTTTAAGAATTCCTGCGTTCTCCCTAAGATTGACTAAACTAGTTTCAGAAATAGTGGAAGCATGTGTCATATAGGTGGGGTGATTATTTGGATTAGTCATCCTGATCTCAAGAGAATAGTGACTGGATAACTCACGCGCTAGCTCGGCGACGGAAATACCAGGGAGAAGGTAAGGAGGAATGAATGAAAGAGGTTATAGGGATTCAAGATAAGTGGACATCTAAAAACAAAGTGAGCCTAAAAATGAGGATTTAAAGGAAAAAATAAAAAGATAAAGGAAACAACAAGGATAAGTATACTTACTTGGTCTACTGAAGAAAATAGGGGGAAAAAACACCGGAGAAATAAGATGCTGGCCAGATAAGGGGATAAGGTGTGAAGAAAGAAAAAGTGAGATGGTGAAAAGGTTGGAGCCTTTTTATAAGAAGAAGAAGGTAAGCCAAGAAACAGAATTCTGATTGTAGATGCGAGGGTAAGAACGCGTGTATAGATGGATGAAATAAGTCAGTTGAAAGGATAAGGCATTTAATTTGAGCAATTATGGGCGTGAAATCCTAAAAGTCCAGAATTTGAAAAGAAGGGAGCATACGTCAGTCCAAACCTCCAAAGTCAAGGCAATTTGGTACTCCACCTTACCTTCAGGATGTCACGTCAAGAAGAGTAGAGGGACTAGATGATATGGAGTATCAGGGTTGACTCATATAGCTCGAATCAATGACCAAGAGGAAGTAGTGATGTCTGGCCTTGAATAAAGCTTAGGCAGATTAGCCAATCACTTACTCAGTATATAAGTCGGGAGGTGCACGCGACCTGTTCCGTGTTGCATAAGTTGTGCATCGCATGACTCGCTAACATGTGTACATGAGTTGTATATTGTATGACCTGTTAGCTGATGATGCATAAGTTGTATATTGCATGACCTACTAACGTGTTGTATGGCCTATTATATGTGTCAGCACGATCTGTATATTGTAGGACCAACTGTTATGCTAGGGCAGGTCATACCCCAAGGAAGGATTCATTACCTCCAAGTCGAACCAGGTCACGTGGAAAGAGAATGAAACAATTATTACGAGAAAGTAACAGGAAATCTTATTTAGAATAAATTAAGGGAGATGATGACGAATACCAAAGGCCATTATAACAAATTGAAGACTAAAATCTTCCTTCTACCTCTACTTTGACATCTATTAATAAGGGGATATACTTTAGAAATGAGGTTACACTTTTGAAATCCGAGATATATATTTTTTCTTGTTTTAACTTTCTTCTCCAAATGCTCAATTGACTTGAGTGTCGGAGATTTTATGCTGGTCAACCCTGGCGTCTGTTTTGCAGGTTCTCCAACTTGTAGAAAAGCAAGAAAAAGGCAACAGATCATCATTTGCAATGCACATGCTTAATTCGGTGCGCAATATTGAAAACTGATAAAAGGCTCATTTTGAATACTTGACAATTGATCAAGACTGTAACTTGACAACTGATAAAAAAACTCGTTTTGAATACGTATCAGGCGCATGCATCGCACACAACCAATGTTTCCACAAATTTCTTTTCACCAAATAAGTGTTGCAAAATGCATATTCGACTACATTCCTTGGTCGTCTAAGATGGAGTCTCCCCACCATGAATTCAACAGTTGCAACCCAAACTCGCAAAGAAACAGGACGTTAATGTAATAAAAGTTGCAAAACATTATAGGAAGACCATGTAAATCCAAGAATTAGAAAGATGAATGAACTCAAGAAACCATTTCATATCCCATTCAGTTGCATCACAAATCAGATGATATGCAGACTGAGTCGAAGGGCCTGCATCAGTCTTACGGTTGCTTATTTCTTTTCAAAAAAAGAACAGCAGTACATGGAAATATGAGTATTACTATCTTCAGATCGAAATCCCCAGGGATGACTTCATCTTCTCAACTTCCAAATACACAGTTGAATATGGTAAAAACTCTGAGAAGTAGCTTCTGCTCAGATCATTTATGGCAACTGCAAGTTTAGGGATCTCAAGTGTCTCCTCATGAGTCAAAGTCCTGACAAACTTTGCGGGATTTCCGGCCCAAAGTTCACCACTTGGTATTCTCCTTCCTGGAGGAACTACAGACCCGGCTTCAAGGATAGAATGGGTTTCAACCAAAGAACCCTCCATAAGAATGGAGTGCTGCCCAACAATGCATTCAGGCTCAATTGTGCAGGATCGCAACAGACTGCATGCACCAATCGTGACAAACCTTTCAATTGATGTTTCTGCTGGCAGCCCTGTCAAATATGCAATATATTTTAGCAGAACTAACTTCGTATTTTTCTTAAATGCTTGTGATAAAGAAATAAAATTGAAAATATCAAACAGAATACACTATCATAGTTCAATATTACAAAAACATACATTCAGAAACAAAAGCAGCGTATCAATGGGCCTATTTGGTGAACATAGTTATTTTAATTAAATTCAAAAAAATGGATTCAATTATTTGTTTTAATCACGGCTAGTCTGGTTACACTGAGAAAAAAGTAATTAATAAAAGCAAATACTTTGAAACTTGATTATTTGAATTAAATACAAATAGTTTTAATTAGCACCCTCAGCCATTTTAAGTTTTATATTATGATACTAAATTGAAATTATTCTTGAGCACAGAACGCTAATATGGTCCCCAGTCTGGATCCTTAATGTATTCTTCAGAGGTGAATGAAGGTCAAGGATGATCATAAGTGATGGTCAAGAACTGAGCTTACTCTCTGGGAGGATCCTGATTGGAAGGTGTAGAGTGAATCAGGCTAATGCAAGAGAGCAAAATCAGCCCCGAATGGAAAGGCTACAAGAAAGTGTCTATCACTCTACGAAAGTCTACATTTAAAATTACCGTGTGGGCTAAGATAGGATTCCAATGGCATTTTAAAAAGTAAAAATTGGTAGGATTACAAAAAACATGGTATATTGCATACTTTCAACTTGATTACATGTCAAAAAATTAATTTTCCAATTTGATAACCCAAACTATGTTTTGGAGAAATTGATTAGTCAAAAACTGATTAATCATAATTGATGTTTCAAATAAGTTATTGAGCAAAGAAAGATTTATAAATGCAGGGAATCCTAAGGATAAATCTAGAGAAAATTAGGCAAAGGGCACCTGCAGACATCAGCATGATACACCCTATAAAATAACTAAGAGTAAGCTGCTGGTTTATACCAGCATCATTTATTTGTCTGATACAACTAGCAAAATTATACTTTATTTAGTAACAATATAAATCTTCTTTCAAAGACCTATGCCTTCCACAAATTCTAGCTTATTAGAAGTGCAGATGCAGACCAGGTGCATGGATGGCATGAGATGAGTGACCCATTAGTCCAAATTTTACAATATGATCACATTCATCAGTAATTTCTAAATAAGATGCATAATAAAACATAATTTAGATAAAAATAGTGTTTTACAAGTGAAGGCACAAGGCCATGAAACAAAACAGCGTGTGCATTTGCTTTAGAGGACAAAGGAAGGACAAAAGATCATTACTAAAAAGAAGAAAACAAACCCCAAACATTAGGCAAAATTCTCCAAAAGTTTAAGAAAAACCTAGTAACATGTAACAACACTAACCTTGAGAGGACAAAATCCTCCTTAAACCAGTGAAAATGGATAGCAGGGAATTGAGCAATTAAATCAGAGACTGAAGAAGTGCAGAAGAACATTCAGAAGGGATGGGGGGTAGCACATTTTTTTTCCCGCAAGTGGTTTGGACTTTTTGTTTAATGTTCTATTTTAGACATTTGCTTAACCTTTAGTTTTTAATTTACATGCTACTTGAATTTAAATTTTTTTTTGTAGGCTATTTGACTTAAAATTAGTGCCGGGCCCTAAGTTTGGGGTCTATGAAGAAAGAAACAACATATTATAGCTGTATGGGGCATGCGCCCCAAAAGTTCATGCATATACGGTGAAGGATTGGCATAGATTAACAGTATCCACTTGCATTGCCTCAAGGCATCTTTTGAACTCCCTGCCTTGGCCACGCACAGAAAATGCCTTTGAAAACACTTGTCAGGATGCAACTTGCTTAACTATTGACCTTCGTGTTAGTTTACTCAATTATGAGTGAATAGGAACTGCTTCTTCGCCACATACTATACTGATTTTTCCCTAAAGCAAGACCAAATGAAGAGCTTGCAATATGCTACTGAGTCAGTGTACACTGAAGTATGTGTTGAGCTTCTACTTTGTGTTCTTTGTTAAGGACATGATATTTTCTGATCATATATAAGATTGAACCTTCTCATTGGATATATTTTGAGCATGTTTTGCTGGAAATTCATGTCAGACTTCTGTTTCTGCTGCTTTCTGAAGTTAAATTCCAAACAGGATATTCAAAGGCTTTTTCTTGGGGCGTCCCAAGGCAGGGCCACTGAAAAAATGCCTCAAGGGGGAGTACTTGGGTACTGTGGAGTGTATGCCAAGTCATGCTTACAGTGCACGCACCACAGTGCCTGAAATGAAAGCTACATTTTTGTTTTGCACTACCGCCAATCGTCCCAACCTTGTTGGGTGCATCACAAGTTTAAAGTCAAATGGTCCATCTAATACATTAATTTATCTAACCAAGGACAAAACTACAAGGGGAAAAACCTCCTCAATCAACCCTCTCATAAAAAAAATTAAAAAGAAGGAAAGAAAATAAAACAAAAGAAAGAAATATTCCTCTCCACTTCTCTTCCCCAAATGTTTTACATATCATCAGTTCCGCTCAATTTTCAGAAAAGATCTGTTTCTCCAAGGTTTAATATAGTTACAACATGTTTGGATTTCTTATCCTTTGGAAACATCTTGCCCTAACACAATCTGGTTTTCCATCTTTTCTTCTAGAATAGATCTGTATATGTTTTTGTTCTTTATCTTCTAAATTCATCTTCTTTTGTCAGGGGTTTCATAGTGGAAATAAAGTTTCCTATTATTTTGCTATATTTTTTGCAATAAAGTTGTTAATTTTACTTCCATTTTCTTCTATACTTCAACTTAATTTTCCTTGGATCAGTTACTTTAAAAAGATTTCATAGTTTTCATTTAATGTTGACACCAAAGTCCAAAGCAAAACTGTCTTAAGGTTTAGAATGCTTAATTGACATTACTACTATTTTACAAAGGCTATAACTGTAGATCTTTTCTTGTTTAAGCTACTTATGCTTTTCCCCTATTAATTTTCTGTCACATATACACTTCAATACATGAAGCATACAACCCAGGGCTTGGGCTTACGCCATGCCACGAGGGGACCTAAAACATGTTGCCTCATGTGTTTGCCATTTAAAAATTGATCCCTAATCATATTAATAGTTAGGGAAACAGCAAACAATCCCAGAAAGAAAGATTAAAGAGAGAAGAAACTACTGTAAGCTGAGTTTTCTCTTCCACATAAGAGACTCACTTTTCTTGCCCTAGTTCTCCTCTGGACTAAGGGCTGCAAACCACCCTAGCGAAACCAAAAATGAAGGAAATCTGAAGTTCAAGATCAAGCTCCAGAAGCTTGCAAGCTTATGAACAAGAATAATTAAGCTAGATAAATCCAAACTCGAAGTTTAATATTATTTGAACCAGCTCAAAAAGCTTGGGAGTTGGCTCCATTTATACAGCCCCAGTTGGGACAACTAATATCTCATGTGAGAAAATCAACTGATGGAACCTATTTAACAATCAGTCATATCCTTCACATCCTAACTCCTACCCTTGTCATCCTATAAGGTAATGCTGTAAGTATCCAAAACTAGATCATCTAGTGCATTTGAGAAATCAAAGTACCGAATTTAAGAAACTGTTCTTGTAATCCAATTCTCTGAGCAAATAGAAATCCTCATAAACTATGAGCATAAACCTGAAGGTGGCGCTTGTATTGGAGTTATCATGTATCACTATAACTTCTGTCCATGCATATAGAAGCTAAAATTTAGTCAATTAATGCCATCTACACAGGGGTGCACATTCGGTTCAACCAAATGGAACCGAATCGAATTTACCGAAATTTCGGTTTGGCAAAATCATAAACCGAAAACCGAACCGAAATTTTTAATTCGGTTCGGTTATAACCGAATTTTTTTTTTGGTTTTTCCGTTTGATTTTTGGTTAAACCAATTTTTTTAAAAATTAAATAAATAAAATAAAAACTAAATAATAAAATTATAAAATATATATTTTTATTTATTATTTTTAGTTTGGGTGAGAAAAATATAAAAAAATAGTATAAAAACAAATAACAAAATATAAAAACTTCATTTTAAAATAAAAATAATTTATATAAATATATAAAAATAGTAATTCGGTGTTCGGTTCTGTTAATCGAAATCAAAAACCAAAACCGAACCAAAAATCGAAAATTTGAAAAATAAAAAACTGAAAACCGAAATTTCGATTTCGGTTTGGCTCGACCGGTTAACTGAATTATGTGCACCCCCTACATCTACATTAGCTTTATGACCAAATAGCTGAAGTATGACCAATCCTTACAGTTATTTGTCATTTTTAAATATAATTAACCATGGGAAGAAATAAGCTACAATCTCATAATTAACATAGGAAGCAGCTGAAGAATATTATTGTATTTCATTCTTGTCATTTAAGAAACTCAAAAATCATCAAAGGCATATATTTACTAGTTCATTGCACTAAGCAACTTATCAACCCAATTAGATAAAGTATTTGTAAAAATAAATAAGATTTAAGAAAATCACAATGAAGTAAAATTTTCATTTTCTTCAACAAATTATTTACGTGTATAATCTTTGTCATCAAACATAAAGTCTAATAGGTGAACTTTGTGATGTTGCTCAGATATATTCTCTTAACCTCTGTTGAAAGAATATTCCACAACACAATTAGTAGTATTTGCACAGCTTCTTCCTCATGTTACAACTGAAAGGGCTAATATTTCTGTAAGTTAATTAAAGAGCCCAATGCGGTTAAAAGAGTACTTGTTGGGTCCATGAAACAGCTCAGATCCTTTGGGAACTAGTCACAAGACTCTCATATCTCAATCTCTTCTTATCGAGAACCATTTAACATAGTAGGTAAAACACATATGTTTCTGACACTGAGATCAAATATCCTAGTTGCAGTGGGAAATCTGAAATTCCTTTCAGAAGGATTAAAGTCTATAGTCTGCCTCTTCAACAAGTCATATCTACCATAGAACCATTTCAAGTTTTACCTAAATCCAGAAAAACTTAAAACCAAAACAATTTGCCTCAGTTCTAATGCTAAAATAAACAAAAGAAAGCCACACCATAAGCACACAAAGGAGCATTCTTCACATTTTCCCATCAACTAATGTGGAGTAGTGCCAGCAGACTCCTTGCCCCCACAAGGAAAAGGAAAAAGAAACCCACCAAAAAGTAATAGGACACTTGAATTTATTTTCCCAACAATGAGCTAATTTCCTATCTCCTAGAAAAATGGACATCCCTCTAACAAAAGATAGTAACTAGTAACTAGTAACTACCCAAAAGATGTAACCTCGGCACCTTCCCATGGGTGGAGCGCAAATTTATCTCCATCTTGCCCTAATTTCTCTCAGCTAAAAAGTACTAAACCACTATCAGAAATCAATGGAAAACGTCAAAGTTCAAACATCTTAAGAATAACAAAAGACACGGTGATGCTTGTATATCATTCGTAAGCTCTTATAACTTCTTCTACAAGGACCTATAAATCCATATAGCTTTCCCAACAATTTATCTTCTAAACAAGCAAAATAAAAATGGGGTTTTTTCAGAGAAAATGAAGTCTTGGTGCAAGACATTGTGCATCAATAATATTCAAAAATGCATTCCCTGTGCTCCACCTATTCCAAACTTCAAGAAACAAAAGCTAAACAAGCAATTATACCCTAAATAAAGAAAAAGAATATCGTAGCTCAGGCTGGAATAACAACTACTACTACTATATAACAAAATATAAAACTAAACGTACAACCATCAATTCGCAGGGCATAACAGTATAAATCAAAAAGCTGACCTGTAGGAGAAGACCAAGCGGCGTGAATTACGCACCTTTCCTGTACATTGGAAGAAAACCCAACACTAATCTTGTTAAGGTCACCGCGTAAAACGGCGCCGTTCCACACGGAAGCGCCATCGTAGACCACCACTTGGCCGGCCAAAACGACATTAGGCGCCACATAAGCGTCGACGGCGATCTTGGGGCCCACTGGCCCAACGGTATGATTTTTCTTTGGCCCCTATAGTCCCATTTCACTCGATCCGGAGACTCCCTTATGATCGGGGTGGTGGGTTCGGGTTTTCGGCTGATTGGGCTGCTTCTGCTGAGAACGCCCGGCCAGGAAGAGTGGTGGAGAGAGTTCGGGGCAACACTCTTCTGGATATCCGGGCTAGTGTTGCCATTTTTTCCCTTCTTTCTTCTCTTCCCCTTGATTATTGATTGCACCGAGAGTGAGTGAGTTGAAAAGGGTAGAATGGAAATGGAGCTAGACTGTTTGGTGTAGACTGTAGGGGAGTGTTGGGGAATGGGTCGGGCTTGAATCTGGATTTGGAAAGTAATTCGGGTATGAAGACTCCATAAATAATAATATTTCTTCAAGTTATTGAGTGTTTGGGAATGGGTCGGGTTTAATCTGGATTTGGAAAGTAATTTGGGTATGAAAACTTTATAAATAATAATATTTGTTCAAATTAATGAATTCAACGACAAGAAAAGCCAAGAAATATATTGTGAAATAAGGTAATTTAAAGTTAAAACAAATAATCTATGTGCAGAAAATAAATGCAATGTTTGAAACTTTGATTTTTATTAGATAAAAGTTATTCTTTGTTTTGGTCACTAATATGTACTTAATTTGAGTAGGTCCTTAGGAGTTTTTTATTAAGGAGTTTGTTAGTAGTGGGATTGCTTGCCTAGTATTAAGGAGTTAGTTTCTACATGTTTCAGTTAGCTGCAATTTTTAGCTCTTATCCGCTGGATGTACAGTCTATTTAAATTGCTTCAGTTAATGAGTAAAAACATTGAAGTTTTCCTTTACTCTTCTCCAGTAACAGTGGTATCATAGCCACTGGTTGGGCATACACAGCAGTAGCTATTTTTTTCATGCAGCAACATATAATCCATGGCCTCTGAGAACTTTGTGCAACATGCTAGTCCTCGTTTTGATGGTCATTATGATCACTGAAGTATGTTAATGGAGAATTTTTTAAGATCTAAAGAGTACTGGCAAGTAGTTTCAGGTGGCATACCAAAACCAGCGTTGGCACAGTAGTGATAGATGCACAGAAAGCATAAATAGAAGGGATAAAGCGGAAGGATCATAAAGCAAAGAATTATTTATTCAAGTCATGACTGTTCAGTCTTGGAGACCATTCTTTGCAAAGATACTTCCAAGCAGATTTGGGACTCCATAAAGAAAAAATATCAGGGTTCTGCAAAAGGTAAAGAGGCAGCAACTTCAAGCTCTTCGCACGGAGTTTGAAACACTTCGAATGAAGTCTGGTGAGACTGTTTCAGATTATTTCTCACGAGTTATGTCAATTCTTAATAGGATGAGGATTCATGGCGACAAGTTAGAGGATGTCAGTATCATTGAGAAGATACTTCGATCCACAACACAAAAACTCAATTTTGTGGTATGTTCTATAGATGAGTATAATGATATTGATGAACTCTCACTTGATGAATTGCAGAGTTCCTTACTGGTTCATGAACACAAGCTCAATCAGCAAGAAAATGATTAACAAGCATTAAAAGTCTCTACTAGCAACATTATTCAGCTCCAAGTAGAATATATAGAGGAAGAGGTAAAGGATCAAAAGATCAAAAATATCAGTAACAACAACCAAACAATCAATCTCGTGATTCACAAAGAAGAGGAAGGGGACGAGATGGAACACATTCTTATGGTTACAAACAAGGTTAAAAGATAAGTCTGATGTTGAGTGTTATCATTGCCATAGGAAGGGACATTATAAATTTGAATGTCAAACTAACCTATCTAAAAGCAATGGAGAATGATCGAATTTTGCAAAAAATGAGGAAGAAATATTCTTGTTAATGGCTTGTCATAGAAGTGAAGAAACCAACAAGAACTTGTGGTATTTAGATACTGGCTGCAACAATCATATGTGTGGAGACAAGTCAACTTTCTCCATGCTAGATAAGTCATTCCGAGATGATGTAAAGTTCGGAGACAACTCCAAAGTATCGGTAATGGGAAAAGGGCATGTACTTATTCAAACCAACGATAATGCAACTCAAACAATTTCTAATGTCCTGTTTGTTCCAGATTTGAAGACAAACTTGATAAGTATTGGTCAGTTGCAAGAGAAAGGCTATAAGATTTATATTAAAGATGGAGTTTGCAGAATCCAAGATGCCAAAATGGGCTTAATTGCTCAAGTTACTATGACTGCAAATAGAATGTTCTCTCTCTATCTCAATAGTATTAATCAGACATGCTTCTCAGGAAAACTACAGGATATTGCTTGGGTGTGGAATTATTGTTATGGTCATCTGAACTTTGGTAGTCTAAGGACACTTCAACAGAAAGATATAGTAGCTGGACTTCCAAAGGTAGTCTAAGGACACTTCAACAGAAAGATATAGTAGCTGGACTTCCAAAAACATTTGTGAGGAATGTGTTGTTAGCAAACAACACCGAGATCCATTTCCAAAAGGAAAAGCGCAGAAAGCAAGTTATTGGAGATTGTACACTCCGGCATTTGTGGGCTAATAAATCCTGTTTCTAATGGAGGTAAACGATATATGATTGATTTCATTGATGATTTTAGTCAGAAAATCTGGGTTTATTTCTTACAGGAGAAGTCCGAAGCTTTAATGGTTTTCAAAAGTTATAAAGCAATAGTTGAGAAAGAATTAGAAAATCAAATTCAAGTGCTGCGAATAGATCGAAGAGGAGAGTATAACTCGCATGAATTTGCATATTTTTGTGAACAACATGGCATCAAACGATAACTTAGAACAGCTTATACACCATAGCAAAATGGCGTGTGTGCAAGAAAGAATCGAACAATCTTAAACATGGTCAGAAGCTTGCTAGTGATAATCAAAATTCCAAAGAGTTTCTGGCCAGAGGTTGTCAATTGGAGTGTTCACATTCTGAACAGTTGTCCAACTCTGGCAGTTCAAAACATGACACCAGAAGAAGCATGGACTGGAAGACAGACCAAATGTTGGCCATTTTTGAATTTTTAGGTGTATTTCTTATGTGCATATCCCTGATGAGAAAATAAAAAATTAGATGATAAGGGAGAAAAATGTATTTTTCTTGGTGTTAGTGATCTCTCTAAAACTTACAAATTATATAATCCTAACACTAAGAGGATTGTTGTTAGCAGAGATGTAGTCTTTGATGAACAAGATTTTTGGGAGTGGAACGAAAATGGAACAAAACAACACATTTATACAGATTTTGATGGAGAAAATTATGAAGAAAGACAACAACAACAGTCTCAACCAGCAGCAGTTATTTAAGATGAGCCAACACTAGCTCAGCAGTTATTTAAGATGAGCCAACACTAGCTCAAAACTTACTTGCAGGTGTAACAGAACAAAGGCCTGAATGACTTAGAAGGAGACCTGCATGTATGATTGACTATGAGGTAACAGGGATTGATCAATCTGAGGATCCACTTATTCATTTTGCTCTTTTTGCAGATTGTGATCCTATAACATTTGAAGAGGCTGTTAAACAAACAAAAATGGAGGAATGCAATGAATGATGAAATTGCAGCCTTTGAAATAAATAATACGTGGGAGGTAATTGATCTTTCAAAGGGACAAGAGACCATTGATGTAAAATGGGTTTACAAGACAAAATTGAAGGAGAATGGTGAAGTTGATAAATACAAGGCTCTCTTGGTTGATAAAGGCTATAACCAAGAAGTTGGCATTGACTACAAGAAAGTTTTTGCTCTGGTTGCAAAGCATGACACGATCAGATTGTTGATTGCATTGGCAGCACAAAATTCATGGCCTACCTTCCAATTAGATGTCAAATCAACCTTCTTACATGGGGACCTGTAAGAGCATGTATTTATCAATCAACCTCCTAGTTATGTTAAGATTGGAGAAGAGTGTAAAGTGTGCAAGTTAAAAAAGGTTTTATATGGACTAAAACAAGCTCCGCCATCTTGGTGTAGTTGTATTGAAGCATATTTTTGAGCACACTTTATAAGCAGATTATGGGAAGCTTGATGTACCTAACTGTTGCAAGGCCTAATATAATACATGTCGTAAGTTTCATTAGCAGATACATGGCTTTTCCAAAGAAGATGCATCTTTTGGCTGCAAAACAAATTTTCAGATACTTGCAAGGTACATCCAATTATGGAATAATGTACAAGAAAGGTGAGAGATCAGATATGTTTGGGTTTATAGACAGCGACTATACTAGAGATCCAGATGATAGAAAAAGCAAACTGGTTATGTTTTCATGATAGGGTCAGTAGCAGTCTCATGGTCATCAAAAAAGCAATCCATAGTAACTTTGTCAACTACAGAAGATGAGTTTATAGCAACAACAGCATATGTTTGTCAAGCAATTTGGCTGTGAAAGATCCTTAAGGAGGTTAATTTCAAGTGAGAAGAACCCACTCTCATTTATTGTGACAATAGTTCAACTATAAAACAGTCCAAAATGAATATATTCTTTCACTAAAATTGAAAGTCCAAACATAGTGTAACCGACACAAACATATTAAGAACATGTTTGGAATCACTTTTCAAATGGACTTTTAGATATGAAAGTACTTTTGGAAATTTTTTTTGGTGTTTGGCGGTTTAGATTAGATGGACTTTTTGAATAAGTCGCATATCTAAAAATCCATTTTAGAAAAGTGAGAATAAGCAACTTCTCAAAACCCATTTACTGTACTTTTATCTAAAGGTTACTAAAAAATTAATATTTTTCAATTCTATCCCTTTTCTTTCTATCAAAATTACCAATATTAACCTCACTATACTATTCTATATTACTGTTTAGAACACGTTTATTCTTTCAAAAAATTTCACAAAAGTTCTGAGGGATTTCAAGGTACCTATCATTTTTTCTTTGTGTAATTTATTTTCAAGTTGTTTTATAGATATAAATGATGTATTGTTCATTTGAATTCTTCATACATATATTTTACAATTTTTATCCAACAAAAAAAAATTGAGCAAATTATACAAAATTCATACTCATATAACTCTCTACACATACTAATCCTTGATAGTTTTCTTTATATTTTTCAAGTAAATTCTCTAGAATTCGATTGTTTCTTCTTCGTTTAAGTTATTGGTGGGTTTTCTCTTGTATATATATATTTATATGGTTATTGTTTAATGCTAAACTTTGTATTCAATTGGATTTTTATTTTCTTTGCTTCTTTTACTAATATTTTATAAATTATTTCCTTTTATTCCATGAATTTTATAGTTTGTACACTTATATGCTTATTAGGTGTCTCATTCTGGAAAAATATAAATGGACGATTCTTTTTTCTCTTGAATGGAATTTCTTGAGGATGTTTTTATCAAGTGTACTTTTTTAAAATTAGATTTTGATTCTATTCTGCTCTCTAAAAATATCAAAGTTTCTTTGATTGAAAATTGAAGATGCATAGAGTTTATGCACCAATTTGTTGGTTGTTGAATATTTGGTTCGATGATCCATAATGCATCAACAAAGATATTAAACTTAGCTAATGGAGAGAAGAGAAAAATTAACATTAGCAATGAATACAAATTTAACATGTCTCAAAAATCATCAATGAATACAAATTCCACTAATACAATTCCTGCTTTCTCCTAAGGTGTCTCAACAAAAAATTTCCTTTGCCATTATTATTGAATGTAGAGACAGAAAATTCAACTCAAAGCTAGCTCAACACCAATTTTCTTATTATCTTAGGACTAAGGTTACTTTGACATAAATAGTTGGATAAGAATTTTTCGGGCATAGACATAAGAAATTCCCTCATTTGCAAGGCTTCATATGTTGATCAGGCATAGTATAGGATATAGCTGTATTACATGTCATCATTCTCCTTATTTGAATAGAATTCTTATCTTTTCAATTTTTTTTTTTTGATTAATTTCTTCATGTTTGCTAATGAAGATATGGAACTTAACTCAAATATGCAACAATTTAAAAAAAATGCAAAGCCAAAGGCAATTTGAAATAGTGATGCACACAAGGTGTTTGTTGAATTGTGTTGTGGGCAAATGTCAAAATGGAGTAAACTAGGGACCTTTTTTAGTAGAGATGGGTTAAACAAAATTTATTTTAACTTCGTCCATAAAACTAGTTTGAACTATGATAAGAAGCAATTGAAAAACCATTGAGACAATACCAAGCAAGATTGAAAAGTTTGGTATAAGTTGATAACTTCAAATACTAGACTTGGTTGGGATAATATCAAAAATACCATTTCTGCATCTGATGAATGTGGGATGAATACTTGAAGGTAAATTATTGTTTTTCATTAACTTATAAAACTTATAAACATACACATATGGTATAGTAAAGACTTTAATGACTTATTTTATAATTTTCTAGGTCAATTCGAATGCAGTTAAATATCGATACAAAGAACTTGAAAATTTTGAGGAATTAACCTCTTTGTTCAAAGAACGATATGTAATTGGAAAAAATACTTAGGCACCTTTAGAAGGATCTCTACCAAATGACTCTACTGGACCATGTCAAACCAAATCAAGTCAATCAAAAGAAAATATAATACAAATAGATCCAGAGGTACAAGTTGAAGAACCAAACAAAGCAACTAAACCAAATCAAACTAAAAATAGAGTTGGAGATACTGGTAGTGTCTAGCACCATAAGAGAGCCAAGGATGAGTTTCCACCACCTAAATGCTCTCGTAAAGTTTCATCTGCTGTAAATATGGATATGTATCTTGGTTGTATTTGTGAAACTATTTGAAGCAATTGGTGCAAGATCTGAGAATACAATGCAAGAATGTATTAATATACTAAACAAGATGTCTGAAGTCCCTAAATAAAGTGAGCTTTATTTGTTTGCTTGAAGGTTGTTTTTGAAAAAGAAATAATGAGATTTATTTATTGCTTTGGAATCCGGAATTGCTATTATTGTGGCTTCAACATGAAAAGGCACAACATGATAATACTATTAATAGGATCTATTCCATATGGACTAGATCTAGAATATTGTTACTATTTAAATTAGGTGTAAGACACAAACTTTCAGTTGTCCTTTTTCTTCATTAAGTTTCTAGTTAGCTTTTAAAAGATTTCTATAGGAATGGCAATGGGTCGAGTTTAAACCCAGCCCCATAATGAAGGGGCGGATTCAAACTGGCTAAACGGGTTTGGGACGGGTAATAGGTTTTGATTTTTTAAACCCGGTTGGTCCGGGTGGGTAACGGGTCCTATTGGACCCGTCCTGTATTTTATTTAATATGTGTTGTTAGGGTTTGTAATGTCAATAAAGTGAAAAAATCGTATTGGAAAATTTTTTTGTTTGATTTAGGGATTGTATATAGATGTTGGTGACTTATATTTATCTTCTCATATTTATTATATTCTCTTTTTTAAAAAAATATATTGTAAGTTGAATTTAATGATTTAAGAAATTTGAAAATGGGTTGGGGGGTCCAAACGGGTCGGACTTGCGGGGTTTTATGTCCATGGCGGGGCGGGGCGAGGTGGGGCTCCAATTCAAGCGAGAAGGGGTGGGTCTCGGGTTTGCTAAACACGTCCCAAATCTACCTTGTTGCTATCTCTAGATTTCTAGTTAGGTATCAAGTAGTAGTTTTTAGTAGATTCTATTTTATTAATATTTGAAAAGTGATTTTGTATTACTTTCTATATCTAATTGAATTGAATTATTATTTTTGCTAGCATTGGTTTTTTTCTTTTATCTGTATTTTTGTATACATCCTTTTTTGTCACCAGTTTATTAAAAAAAAAACTATTCAGATATATATGGATTATCTGTATACTTTCTATTAATGATCATTATTTTTGAATAAAAAACTTGAGGGATAAATATTTTTAGTCAATTGTCTAACAATAGAATATAAGTGTTTTTTCTAATATTATTTTTGTTTGCTAGGGTAAAATGGACTTCAATGAAGAAAATGAATATGATGAATTCAAAGATCTTGTATCAGTTGCATTAGTAAGTATTATGGTTGACAAAGTCATATCTTATTACGAGAATCATATAGTGAAGGAGTCTTGCAAAGATTCAATATATTGAGGGCATCGCTTTGTCATAGATGTTATAAATAGATATCATGACCATTGTCACTAATTGTTTAGAATGGAAAACCATGTATTTTTGTGACTTGCAAAGGAACTTCGATAAAGAAATTTGCTAAATGATAGTCATGAGGTAAGCGTTGAAGAACAATTGGCTATTTTTCTAATGACTATTAGTCATGACGAAAGGAACAAGATGTTACAAGAATATTTTTAATATTCAGAAGAAACTATTAGTTATCACTTCAACACAGTGTTGAAAGCTCTTATGAACTTTTCCATGTTATTGATTGTTGCACCATCATTTGAACAAATATCAAGTTATATATGTAATAATCCTAAATATTGGCCACATTTCAAGGTAACTTTTTTTTCCATCATGTATCTACTTTATATTTTACTATGAAAAACATATTTCTATCTATTGTTTCTTTATTTTTCTTTTTATTTTTAATTAGGGTTGTATTGGTGCAATTGATGGAATACATGTACACGTTATCCCAATTAATGAACAACTTGCCCATTGTGGGAAGAAAGGTGTCTGCACTCAAATATTATGGTTAGATGTTCATTTGATATACGGTTCACCTTTGTTTGGGTAGGATGGGAAGGAACTGCTTACGATTCGCATATATTTAATGTAGCTATTCATAGACCAACTTTGAAATTCCTCATGCCTCCCACAAGTTAGTAGTCCGATTAAAGTCTTATTATTATTATTATTTGATATGATAATACATGTATTCGCTCTCTCTAGGTAAATATTATGTTATTGAGGTATCCAAATATGCCTAGATTTTTAGCACCTTCCAAAGGCACATGCTATCATCCAGAATAATTTCGAAGGGGACAGCAGGCAAGTGGACCTAAAAAATTATTTAATCACTCCCACTCATCATTAAGAAATATAATTGAGCGTTGTTTTGGAGTATAGAAGTCTCAATGACCAATTTTAAAAAAATGGCCAAATTTCTTTTTGAAACTTAAAGACTAATTGTTGTTGCTTCAATGGCATTACATAATTTTATAAGACAAGTGGCAATAGCTAATGAAGAATTTAAACGTTGTGATGAAGATGAAGATTACTTAAGTGACAATGAAAAAATAGAGGTTGACTTAGAGAAATATGATGATGAATCATATGAAACCATGAGTGAGCAACAAATTCAAGAAATGGATATTGTACGTGATACTATCGCCGATTCCACATACCAGATAAGAGGATTTTGAATATGATGAATTTCTTCAATCAAATTTTAATTTTTGAATTTGAACATCTTCTTAGTTTTCATTGTTCAACTTTTTTTTTTCTTGGGTTACACACCTTTATTAGTTTAAGGATTGAACTTGAGATGATTTTTAATTAGTTAAATTTACAAGCTCATTTTATTATATAGTATGTATTTCATGCTCTATTTTTAATGAGTAATGTAGTGTTTATTTTGATATTATAAGTACTTTTGCATATGGAAAAAAATCTTTACAACATGTCATGTATTATTTTTTTTGAGATAGATTTTCTCGAATTTAATTACTCCACTTTGAATAGAAATATTATGCTTTTGAAAATGGTATTAGAATTGTTGTTGATTACAATTATTTAAAAATAAAAGTGAAAATCATGGAAGAGAAATTGAAACCATGAGTTGTAGTTTTTTCATTAATATAATTTGTGAATTTTCTTTGAACAGTTCCACAAAAAAATTAAATTAATAACTGGTAAAAAATGAAATTATAACTTATTAAATATTGATAAAAAATATATGTACAAATTAATTCATATACCGCAGAAAATATTTTTAATATAAGTAGGGGCAATATTGTTAAGTTCATTTTAAATATGCACTTTTCAGTTAATTTACCAAACACAATTTCATGTGAAGAATGTATTTCTAGTTCTAAAACACCCTTTTGAAATGGGTTTCACTAAAGATGTCAACGGGGCAAGTCTAGGACAGGTCTAACTGAACTCAAGACCCGCATTGCCAAAAAAATTATAAACCCGAGACCCGCCCCACCCCGCCCTGCTTCCATTTAGTCCTGAATCCGCCCCACCCATGGACCCATACCCAATGGGTTTTACCCATCAAACCCGCTAGTAGTTGCCAATGGAGTATCGAAAGAATAAAAACACAAACAATAAAGATTTTAAATTCTATCATATAATCAAAATTGCTAAAAATTAACATATAGCATACATATAGGCCAACCTGTTACTAATCACAATAATTATTTACAATCCTATAATCAAAGTATCCAACAAAAAAATTCTTCTTAATATTACAAACTCCCTAAATATCTTTTAAATTCAATTTTTCAATTGAAAAAAGAAAAAGAACTAACTAGAGTGTAAAAGTTAAGATACAAGCCCTCAAATCACACATAAGAATAACAAAAATTGACATTACTCATCAAATTACAAACCTCAATAAAATAAAATCATATCTATAGTCCAATTTTTAAACAATTCAACATAATAAAATTAACTAGTAAATGTCTCACTAACACATTCTTCATCATCTTCTTCCTTATCAAGCATTGTAGGACAGGTTGATATACCACCAAGTGTTGAACAAGTCCTTACAAAAATAAACAAATAAATTATATAAATATGTTAAATGCTATAGATAGAATATAAGATAAAAATAGAATTATAAGTTTATTTACTTTTTACCTTATTCCACAACCAACGACGAGGGCACATCAATGCTTCCAAAGTAGTTGGATGAAGCCTACTACGATAAGGTCTAACCATTCTCCCACTGGTAGCTAAAATATCCATTGCCATCTTCTGTAAATTAGGATATTTAACTGCATTTATCTTCCACCAACCAAGAATATAAAAATTGAGTTTTTGGCAAAACACTTTCTTCCAAATATATATCCAACTCCGAGGTTAGGGACATTGAAGTAGTATGATTTGAACTTGAAGCCACAAATTTGTTATACATCTCTAAAGTGTCACTATCAAATGCATCAAGAAGACTAAAAACACCAGATGATGATGCATTCTGAACAATCCCTAAACTACTAAAACTCGAGCTATTTTCATTCAAAGTTGCAACTCTAGATTGGTAATCAACCAACAAATCATAATAGTTATGTCGAATCTCATCTACTTTAAATTGTGATCATTCGCCATAAATTAGTGAGAAGTAAAACTCAACATGTTTCAATTTATATGTTGGATCTAAAATAGCAGCAACCCTCATCATAATATGACAAATATTCTAATATTTTCATATTTTTCCAATATTTTTTCCGTCTTACAATGGATCATCATATTTGGACTCTTCACCCACTCATTCAATTTTAATTTGACATCACAAATCTTTGGAAAATAAAAATTAGAAGTGGGATAGAGTGTACTGGAAAATATCTCAGTCACATGATAAAAAAAATTTAACTTCCCACAAATTTCAATTGCATTAGGGTATCTTTATCAGTTTGTAGAGTTTTATAGTATTTGTCTCGACATTTAACTCAAGAAAACACATCTTTATATATTATTGAAATTTCTAACATCAAATATGTTGTGCTCCAACAAGTTTTATAATCAAGAGATAATTTGTTACTACAACTAATATGCAACTGTCGAGCAGCTTTCTCAATTTTTTCTACTCTAGCAGGTGAAGCAGTCCAAAATATGACACTATCACATATCCTCTAATTGCACCACTAATTAGTTGCAGACCATCTTTCATAATCAAGTTTAAAATATGTGCACAACAACGCATATGAAGTACATTTCCATTTAATAGCATATCTCTCTTTGAAAGCTTATCCAAAAGAAGATGAAGTATGGCGTCATTGGTCATGCAATTATCTACCGTGATGTTGACACTTTACGATCAATATTCCAGTCGATGAAAGATTCAACAAGCAGATCAAATTACACCTCAGTTGTATGTGAAGCTGGAACATATATAAACCTAAATAGAATAATCAAATGTCATAATTATGTTTTTATAAGTGCGTCAAGTACTTATAAATTAAAATTGAATATACCTCAAAATGCAATGTTGTAGAATCCATGAATCATCAATATAGTGTCCATAATTGCCATGAAACCTTTCCTAGGATTATTTGATGTCCATATATCAGTTGTGATATCAATACGACAATTAAGCTTGTCCAATAACTTATAACACTTAGCCCTTTGAACATTGTAAATCTTTAAAATATCATTTTTAAGTGTGTTTCTTGAGATCATGTTAAAGCAAGGCTAGAGGCTGGCAACAAATTTTTGAAACTCAATATGTTCAACAATACTAAGAGAATAATCATGTAAGATAACCATCGAAGCAAGCTTATGCCTTGAATCTTCTTGGTTGAAAATATGTGTTGTCAATTCTTCGCTTCCACTAGTTTTCTTATTGAAAATTATTAAACTTTGACGAATATCCATTTTTCTTGGTCGTTTTTTACAAGTCCTCTCATATTGCTTTTTCAAATGGGTAGTTACATGACTAGCTACAGCTTTGAGACGTGTTTTACAGTAGTTACACTCAACATACTTAGTGTTCTCAACCATCAATCTTTTGAAGTGGTTTCAAGCTTCCGATGTATGCTTTCTCTTGTAACTATTTTTAGAAATATCCTCAACTTCCAAGTCATCATCACCTTTATTATTATTCATAGAGGTCATTTCTAACATCGTATTGCTTTTTTGAAGAGCAATAGATGGTAGAGAATTATCTCCCTCTTCAGATTCCATCTGTCAATTGTTAGTGGTAATTAATAAATGAGTAAAAAAGTTGCACATACAAGGTATGAAGTAGCAAAATGCATAAGAAATGTATAATAGAATAACAAATCAAATATCAAGTCAAAATACATTATATACAACATTTACTGTAATAAATATAATAACAAGTCAAATATTAGATGAGTGTTGGGATCAATAAGGGAAAAAACTAAACTTATTAAAGGATTAAATTATAAATTTCAATGTACAAATGAGATTAATACTGAACGTCACCTAATTTGGAAACCCAATCTACAAAGCTAAATTTTGATTAATTAATTTATTTTACAAAAATATTTTACTTTAATAGTATCTTTTTTTACATGCAAATGGCTTCTATAAATGAACTTTTGGAGCCTAAATTTGATTTAACATACACTTTTTATTTTCTTTTCAATGTTAGAACTGGATAAAAGCTTTAGTAACTATGTGAAAATCAAATTCATATTTTGTGTAGTACTTAAATTTTAGTGAAAAATATTATGAAAAATATTCTTTCTGCTTTAAATAAGAGTTTTTTACACTTAATTTTTTTTCTTTCTCTTTTAACCTAAAATCCCAAAATGGCATCTTGCCTAACTTTGTGGGGCATATGGAATTAGACTTGTTCTGTAAAATTGAGTTTGTCATAATGACTTTACCTTTTTATTCTATTAATCAATTATGATATCAAAAGCAAATGAAAGAATAGAGATAATGCAATTTCACCTTTTGGCATCCGAACAAAATTTCACCTTTTTTCTACAATTTCCTCACTTGTATTAGTTTTGTTTTCATCTCTCTAAATACACAGGTTTAAACACAAGATCTTGTGGAAATCTTTCAAAAGTATAGAATAAATATTACCATTTACTAGGTAAAGAGAAAATTTGAGGCATTTGTGAGTAGGTGGTGTTGGTGTGGTAGGATTCAGGGCTCACGAACAATGATGGCTACCTGACTAGTGTGGACTATGGAGTGGTTGTGAAGAGAGAGAGTAAGAGACGTAAGGGTGGGAGGAAAAAAAGAATTGGGGTGGGAGCTGGAAGGAGAAAAAAATAAAAGAGCCCAAAAACCCTAATCTGTTTATACCCCTTATATTCGGGGCGGGTCCTCCTGGACCAGTTACCCACCTCGAACCCGATGTGTCTAAAAAAATAAACTTGTTACCCACCCCTTTACCCGTTTATTCAATCCGAACCCACCCCAAACGGGGCAGGTTTGTGACGGGTTCGGGTCTACCCGAACCTATTGACATCCCTAGGTTTCACCAAATATGTGCTAATAATATAAAAGAACTTTTCGAAAAAGATACTTATTGAAAAGTCCATACGCTAAATAACTAAATAAAATCCATGGACTTTTATTGTTGAAGTGATATCAAACATACACTAATAACTAAAGCTTTGTTTAGTTAGTTTTTGGGGATTGTTTTCTTTTTCTCAGAACAAAAATATGTTTGTTTTTCTCGTTTATCCAAAACAATTCATTTTTGCCCAAAATAAAATGAGACCCACTATATATCACAATCATTATATTTTTAAATTATTATAGAACTATAAATATATATTATCTATTTCTTACATTTAAAAATACAATATATAATATTAAAAAATACTGATATAACACAACTTACCCAACAAAATTGACATGACATGATTGCTATAGTAACAAACGTCCCCTTCCAAAATACATAATAAATATTATTTTTATTCTCTCTTCATTCTTCCAATACATATTCCCCCAAAACACCATTCCCAAACTATCCAAAATATAACCAAACATAGCTTAAGTAATTCTACAAAATATATGATGTACTCATTTGAAAATCTATATGATCAAATTAATTTTTAAGACACTCTTGTTAATGAAATAGAATGATAATATCTTCATGTAGTTTATTTTGAATGCAACACGTACACATAAAACAAAACAAAAAAAATGGATATGTAATTCATTATCAATTAGTATATAAAGTAGGATTACAAACGAATTGAGCTCAAATTGAATTTTTAAAAATTTTAGACTCAAACTCAAAACCACTTATAAACATTTGCGTTGAAGCTTGTCGAGTGTGAAAAATGTAAGTTTGATTGAAGTTTGTTTAAAAGATATCGAGTTTGAGCTCGACTGATTTACATTTGAGTCTATTCGAGTTTGAACTCGAGTTGAAGCCCACTTCTACTAAAAATAAAATAATTGTGATATTTGAATCACCGTGAATTATACTATTTAACTATTTTAAATATATCTATCACTATTATTGATTATTAATAATGTTTCTTTATATAGAATTATCATATAAAAATTAAAAATTATTATTTTGTTTGTCATAGTATAGAAATATTATAATAATAAAATTAATTATAATTAATCTTATGTATAATTTTAATAAAAAAATTAATAAACAAAGATGAAAGCATAAGCATGTCGCGGGGGCATGGAATGGTGGTGGAACGGTTTGACGGGCAAAAATGCGGATTTTTTGGAAAAAATCAGAGGACGCGGTATAGGAATTTTGGAGGCCTCTGGATGTGGACGAATAATACTTTATTTTTTGGAAAAAATCAGAGGACGCGGTATAGGAATTTTGGAGGCCTCTGGATGTGGACGAATAATACTTTATTTTTGATACGTAAATAATTAATAAGTATTTTATTTTTTATTTATTAAATATTTAAATACTTAATAAATAATATATTAAATGTAACATGTATTATAATGTTGTGTCTTTTCACATGCTGTTTGATTTTTTGGGCTACCTTCTAGTGACAAAAATCAAGAATTGTAAGGTGACCTTTTTTGATTCTATTATAAAAATATTTTTGTGTATATTTCTAGTTCATTAGCTATCATTAATACTAATTAATAAGTTTCAGATTATATGTCCTCGATTGAATCAACTTTTATCATACTAATTAAATAATTTTTATAATAATTATAACATGTATATCCTTTAATACTATTTTAAATTTATTTGAGTCATTTAAAAAAATAAGTTGCATAGAGGCTACGACTCTTCTACAGTATTACAATAGAACTAGACCGATGGATTCCACAATGACCACCGCTAACGTACCTATGAACAGTGCTTCCAACTTGTTTTTGTTGTGTTAGATAATTTGCAAAAACAAGGATAGATGTGACTACAGATTATCTTTGTATTCACCACATGACAACATTTTAATTTCCCTTTCTTGCATTATACTTGTCGAAAAAGGTAATTTGCAATTTAGAAGAGGAAAACTTCGGAAAATAACTCTTGATTTTTGAATATGGAACCTTGGAAGAGGATTAATGCTTTGACTCTAGAGTATTTGGTTGTAGTCTATTAATTGAGTAGACAATCAGATTTGTAACCAAGTACAAACAAGTAAAAATCTATAGCAAAACCTTGTTTAGTACATTTTTAGCACTTAAATATCTCAGATTCCCTAGTAACATTCTTTTTTTTTTTTTATCTTCACTTCTAAACCACACTTCAGCATATAAAAATCCAAAATCCATCCTTCATCTATCTTATTTTTTATAAAATAAAACACTTAATAATTATTCATACACTCAGTATATGATACATTGAATGTAATATGAATATTACCATTTATAAGGATGCAACTGACTATTGATAACCCCAACAAAGAGTAATTAAAGTAAGGATATCCCAAAACAAGGCTTTTTCAAGGAAATAAGGAAGTCATGCTCTTCAAACTACAATCCTTTTGGGAGATATTGATAACATGGCAATGAAAGAAAGTGAAAAGCAAGCATTTCTCTCTAAAGTTTCTGAAATTGGCGATCAAATTTGAAATCAAGGTAATGCTATTGAGGAAAGAAAAATTGTTCAAAAAGTTCTTGGAAGCCTTCCTACAAAGTTCAAATTCAAATTGAAATAAAGACTTCGTAATACAAGTATAAGCTATATATAATTTAAAGTTAAAGAATTTCTTGATATGAGTTTAAACTATCTATAAGTCTAAAATAAATTCAAGTCAAGAATTTCTTGATATAAGGATAAATTTTTTACAAATTCAAATTATTGAAAATTCCTTGATATAAGCTTAAATTGTCTCTATGTTTAAAAAAAAATAATCAAGTAAATTACTATGACTTGACCTCTCGATAAAAGATTTCGAAACTCATTCATTTTTCTTATCCATTGAAAAAGATGCATTGGACAAGTCTCGAGGGAGTATTTGTAGAAATACAAACTTTATTATCAATTATGTATTAACATGTGTAATATATTTTAATTTATCAATTTTGATGGTGTTTGGCTAAACTTATAAGCTTTTTAAATTATCTTATAAGAAGTTTAAGAACTTATAAGACCTTTAAAGTATTTGGTAAATTTTTTTAGAAAAAAAAAGAATCTATAAGCTCTCAAAATAAGTTGTTAGATCTTATAAGACACTTTTAAAAAAGTAAATAAATCTTAACTTATTTTTAAAATAAAATTTTATTTTTAAATCATAGCAAGATCCTTTGATTTGATAATTTTATTGCCATTAGTAACATGTTAAAGTTCCATAATTTTATTTTATTAACAATTTAACAAATTTTTAAAATAAAATTTAATATCTTATGAGATCTTTTAAATAAGTTTAACCAAACATCCAATTAATATATCTATTTATTTTGGAGTCCTCATTGATCAAAGATTTGATAAGATACTTAATTGATAGATAATCAAATATTATTATGGATGAAATTGAGATATTCTAATTTAAATCATATCTTGTATATTATAGAAATGAATGCCAATATTTTGGTAATTCAAATCACATATTGTGACTAAAAAAATAAACGTCAATCAAATTGCAGAGGGTCAACCATATTATACCACTTAATTAATAAATCATGGTAAGAGTTCGTATACTATAAATATAAATAGAGGTAATATTCAAGAAACAAAAGACACAATTCTACATTTAAACAAAAGAGACATTAGAGGACGTTCTAAATTTTTTTCATATTCACCAAATTGAAAAAGGTCCACGGCTTCCAAGATGGGTATCAAGGCTATTATCGTGCAGTTCTTCAAATCAAGTATTTAATCGAACTTACAGTGCTAAATCTTTTAATTAATGTTATCAAAGAATAAACCAACACTGAAAGAGATTAAATAATCAATTTCACCATCGAAGTATTAAATTATAAAATTCTTATTTTTGAAAAGAAGAATTGCAAGATCAAAATAGAGATTGTATCCATAATTTTCATCAAATTTAATAAATTTTAATTTATATTATTTTTTTATTATGTTATTTTTACAAATACCAAATTTGTTTTACACAAACATCTTCACCTTGTTGGGCACCCTCAGTCACCTCTTGAACTCGATTCCCCCTCAGTAGCAATGCGCCGGCCCCAATTATTGCCTTCGGCCAGAAACTATGCACTACGGACTGTGAATTTACCACCCTTCCTAGTATAATTCGAACATTATAACTTATTTGCAGTCCATTTATGATAACTGACTTATTTGCAGTCCATTTGTGATAACTTTTTTCTTTTTATCAATCATTTATTATAACTTCAATAAGATTGTTTTTTACCCTGAACAAAACAAATGCGAAGACTTCCAATAAAATCTAACAGACAAACTAAAAAAAATAATAGATTGGCAAAAACATGTATTGGATTGGTCACGTCAAACAAGACCATGCGACTAGTGATAATTTTATGAAATTGACATAAAAAGTTCATTAGTGCCAAATTTCCATACTCTCTTTTGAAAGGTTTAGGTGTGTTTCAAAATTACGGATATCTTTAATCTCAAGTCCAAATTTCTAAAAACTAGGCTGAGTATGAATTTTAAAAATCGTCTGAGCCCCATTGCACCGCCCAATTAATATTAATTTAGAACAAATATTGAAATTTAAAATCTTAAAATAGTTTTAAAATATAAAATATCGCACAATAATCGCACCACCCTTATATAAGTTAAATAAGTAATTAAGCTTACTACTTATTACTTAATATTCTTAATTATTCAATGGACCTTTAACAAGTTCCAATCAAAGTCCAAGAGTTACCTTTCAATATTTAACAATCCTTATATTACTTAATATTACTTATTATTTTTATATCATTTTATTTATGTAATGTAATTGCACTAAATATGCTTTTGTAATTTTAAAAACTTAGTCCTTATATTTTTATTTTGAAAACACTTTATTGTTATTGTTCTTATTAATAAAATTGTCAAACCGTTCTAAATCGCACCTTGCTTTTACTTAGCTAAATCATAATTTAAAATAGATATTTAGTAAAATCGATAATGCAATTTGAAATTAATAAAAAAATATCAAACCTTAAATCACATAATTTAGCACGCACTTCTAGATTTTGCTGATCCTTGTAACCATTTCAAGCAATGTTATAATTGTCCCATATTGTTTGAATCTGATATTGTATATATCACTTTGGATTATCCTATTAATGTTCCTGGTTCATTGTTGTCGTTACATATTATGGAATGATTTGTGTTACATATTATGGAATGATTTGTGTTGCCTTAAGGTCAAACCAACCCTGTGCTAAATGTAGGTTGAACTTCAATTTGGCAAAAAAAACTCATCCCAACCGGTGCGCTATTCCTGCGTTATTTTGGAGTTGCTATAGTGCTACCTAAAAAATGACGTAGCATTGTAGCTACGCCATTTGCCTTTTTATTTAGCAAATTTTAGAATTATTTATTATGTTTAAAATTTTTATTAAAAATTCATATTTCACTTTAATTATATATTTTTCCACAAAATTACTTTTTTATATTTACATGTATATAAATATTTTTAATAAAATTTATTTATTTTATTTACTTTTCTATTTAAGTTGTATTATTAATGTAAAACTTATTTTTGTATTTTATCTATTTTAGTGTCATGTTTTAACTTTTCTATTTAAATTTTATTATTAATTATTTAATTTATTTATTTATATTATTTAATTTACTATCATATTTAATTATATTGTATTAGTTAAATATATTAATTAATTAAACATAAAATAAAAAATATCTATGGGGTGAACTCGTCTTTATCATTGGCCATGAGTTGTGGGATGTTTAAATGCCCCATCTATATGGATATTTGATGGACAATGCTTGATTGTTGTATGGGGATACAATTACTAATATGTGATGAATTAATGGAATTTATATTAATTTAAATGCTAAATTAATTAGATTAATTGATTGAACCTAATTGAAACTTAATTGAAATATTTAATTAATTGATTTGATCAATTAATTAAGATGAGCCTAATTAGTTCATTAGATGGATTAATATAATTGACTATATCAATTAAACTATGGTTTAACCGATTAATTATATTTAAACCCATTAGATGTAGGCTTGTAGGAAGCTCACTAGGAAATTGGACTGAAAATTTAATTCTTAGAGAAAGTTGGAAACTTCCTAAAAGGTAATAAAAAGAAAGGAAAATTCTTATGAGATAAAGAAATTTTCTAATAGAGTTAGAGATAGAAAGAAGAAAATCTAACATGGAAAGGACTTACGGTAGCTTTTATTGACAAACTTTTAAGACGTTTTTTGAGAACTTTTTACTGTAGATTTTTTGCTGGAAAAATGTGGAAAAACAGTCTTTTCAAGAAAAATAATTTTTTTCATCTCCAAGAATTCATCATTTCTTCCTCCTAATTGAATATGTAATTGTATTAAATTATAAATAAAAATTTGATTAAAAAAATAGTTATTGTAAATAGAATAATAAGAAATATTATATTTTTTAGAATAAAATTTAAAATAAATAAGTTAGAGATAATTTTAAGTTTGGTATAGAAATTGCATCATTCTAATGTAAAAAATGTGTTAAAATAGAATTGTAGATTAAAGATAGTTAAATTAGAAGAATCTGTTCTAAAACCATTAATTAAAAAATTCAAATGATCCGTCAGTTTGTTTACCTATCCACTCATGGTTGCTACATGAAAGATAACCTTGGGATTGACAAGTCTAATGATGATTACAAAGCAATAGTTATCTATTTTTTATTTTTTGTGGTGCTTATAAAACCCAATTTTTTGTCTCAAGATTGATATATGGAGTAGAATTAAAGATATTTGTTGTGGGCATAGTATGAGTGGTAAATGGGCTGGTGGTCCGGTCCAAGTGGGTCTTCAAAATGGATTGTACTAAAATGGGTCAAAGTATATGGGTACAAAATGGATCTAGACATGTCGAATTGGTCTAATGCAAAAAATATAAATAAAAATAATTCATTTTGATTAATCAAAGCATTTAATTTGAAAGAGAATAGTAATACTAAACACATCTTTCAAATTGTAAATTCGTAATCGCAACATGTCAGAAGCAAAAAAGTAAAGATTAAGGTATTAATTTATATATTTTGGTCATTTTTCCATATTCATATGTTATTTTCAATATTTATGAATGTTATAGTAATTTTATATGCCCAATGTTACTCTGGTCATTTAGGGGATATTTTTAATTTTTCATGTTTATTTATTTTTCAGCTTCTTAGGAGTGTTTTATCTATTTTGCATGTTTATATATTATTTTGACTCTTTTGGGGTGTTCGATATATTTTATATGTCTGTACATCATTTATGCTCTTACGTGATATTTGAGTGACTTTCCAATGTTATCCATTGCTTTTAGTCATTTACGGCCATAATTGTTATTACATGTTCATTTTTTATTATTTTCAAATATATTAAAAAATTATGTTTATTTGTATTCTTTTGTATTTTAGTCATTTTGCTTGATATAATCAGAGATGTGAGGAGATGCATTATAAATTTATAGAAGTAAAAGAAAAATGTAAAATTGATTTTTTTTTAAAAATATCAAATTTTTTATTTATTTTTTGATTGGACCTATTTTCAACACATAATCCAACAACTGAACTCAATTCACTTAATCATTTTGTTTGCTTATATATAATTAGTGATGTATGAGTATGCATTAGAATCTTGTAAGAAGTAGAAGAGAATTATAAGATTTTTATCTTAAAATTGTTAAATTTTAGTTGTTGTTTTTTTTTTTTGTAGGAACCATTTTGCATGAATTTTCGATTCATAACCCAACAAGACTCGCAGCAACCCAATCCAACCCAACCTAGAATTAATTGGGTTGGATTGGTTCGATGGGTTTAGACCTATATTGCCACTCATAGGGGCATATAGGTAAATAATATTTAATGCTGGAGATAGCTAAAATATTGACTAATAACACTATGTCTGGTCCAACACCCCCATCTCAAGCATATTTCCCAACATAATTAAAATTGAAACATCTAATATTTGATTAGCGTGATGTATAACGAAGATTTTTAATATTTTTCTTCAACAAAAGTTTGTAATATCTAATGTCCGTAGTTCATATACAATATAACTCTGCATCAAAATGAAGAGAAAGATACATTATGTGCAATCCACGTGCAATTTGAATGTTTAATACATTATTAATAACAATTGCTTATTCACACTTCCAAATTAAATGAGTTTGATTGGACAAATTATGATATTAATGTATATTTTGTTGCATTTACATAAATCACTAATTAAAATTGCTTAATTGTGATTTAGAAAACTAATACTTCAGTCAATCAATATGCTATACATCAATACTTGAATACATATGTCTATGCCCAATTGTAGAACCAAATTAGCTTAGCTTCATTTCGATGAAATGATTTCACAGGCACTTAGTTCTCTTCAGAGAAAAAAGAAGAAAAAAAGGTTGTAGTAATTGAGTTTGAGGTTGGAGGTGAGTAGGCTTGCAGGTGATAAAGATGTCCTTACAACTTATGGTACTAACAATAAATTTTTTATTAATCAATTCTTGTGTGGGTTTATTGGCAATTTGTGATTTGACAATATTAGAATATAGTTGTTACAACAAGAATGTATTTATAGTGATTGGGCACGATCACTACAGAATTTATGAATATTGTCGTTGGTGTTAAAAATTCAGGCATTAGTTGTATAATTATAGGAAGAAGCATAATATGTTGTAGCAACAATGGCTACATATAAAGCTATATGGCTAAAGTGCAAATTTGAAGATATGGGAGAGCCGCAAAATGAAACTATAAATAACCATTGTGATAGTCAAACAACAATAGTAATGGCAAAAAAAAACTCCATTTTCACAGCAGAATCAAGCACATGAGCATCGAAAAGTTGAAGCAAACAAAGATATAGATCTCAAACACTGTAAGAGCGAAAAGCAATTAACCGACATATTCACTAAGACACTACCGAAAGCAAGTTCAAGATAATATGAGACATGATGAGAGTTATTGAAATGCGCACTGAGGAGGAGTGTTAAAATATATTGCACATTTTTAGATAATATAGAGAACTATAGATAATATAGAGAATTGTAGAATATAAAAAATATTAGATAGATAGGAAAGATTATAAGGAAGTTTCTAGGAAAGCCCTCTTATAATATATAGTATATACTTGGAATAAACCAAAGCTTTAGAGAATCTCTTCCGGCCATTAGATATTTTTAATCTCCATCAATCTATTTATGGACGTTGATAGTATAAATAAATGGCATGGCCTCATTTGTGACCAAGTTTGAGAAAAGAATGTCATTGGTTGCAAAAAAATCTACATTTTTCTCAAATAAATAGTATATCTCTAACTTAGTTACTATCCAATCCAAACTATACATATCTTCACAATATTCCACACCAAGAATATATATCCAAGTATAGCAAAAGAGCAGTATATATTCAAACAACTAGAATTATATATATTTCAAATAGAAGCATATAAAAATTAAATTCTTATAACATGTAACTAATAACCTTATATGAAGCAAATAAATAATATTACTGAAAATAATAGCATGCTTTATATAAAATTACTAACATTAATTTGGTCACACCTTGGTACTAACAATAAATTCTTGTAAAATAATAAACGTTAAAACTAATTCACTTCCTCCATCAAAATGTTTGAGGACTTGAGTAGCATCAGTTTCCCAAAATATCGCGACAATGAGTAGTCAGTGAAGCACCAACACTACTACTCTAAGCGAATTGAAATGCTCTTTTAGAACTCTTTACTATGATACTACTACTCTAAGCGAATTGACATGCTCTTTTAGAACTCTTTACTATGAGATTTCTAGGATGAGAACCTCTAAGCAACCAAGGTAACTAGAGAGAGAGCAATTTAGAGAGAAAAATGAAGAGAAAGATCTAAATGTTTTTGGTGTTTTATGTAAAGAGTGGGGAGGAGGACCTCTCATTTTATAGTAAAATATAGGGGTAAGATGGGAAATAAAAATTCTCATTAATGTGAACGTTTTTAGCTATTACACATTTTGGATGTTTCTAAATATTTCTGGCTATTACTTATTTATTGTGAATGTTTCTTTCTATTATATATTCAATGCGAATGATTTTTGTTGTTGCACATTTAAAGTGAATGTTTTGGGTTGTTACACAACCTTAAAATTGAATTGTTATATTGTTAAAATATATTTAAATGAACATTTCTAACTGTTACAATGTGAATGTTCTGTTACACAACCTTAAAACTGAGTTGTTATATTGTTACAATATACTTATGCATTGCCGCAAGCCAAACGTTTTTTGCTTTAAATTTAATAGACTAAATAACCATGCACATTTACATGCACGTAACTGACCAGATTAGAATCAAATTCAAAAAATAATTAAGTCATTTGACTCAAGCTTCTTCTTTATCTATCCATTTCCAAAGGTGCATATTTTTTATTTTCGAGCGTGTGAAATCACAATGACCTTTCATCAACAAAATGCAAGTCCCACTAAAAAACTAGCTCCAAATCCATTCACATATTTGAACTTTCATACACGTGGCTCCCAAATCCATTTAAGGCCAAATTATCATTTAAATAAATGACCTGTTTTCTAACAGACAAATGATGGTATCCTTTAATTATACCCAAGTTTGCCAGACGAAATAGCAATTCTATAGCTCATTCTCCTGTTAGACTGGCTAAGAGTTTTTTAAAAGGAATAGATAATGTACCTGATAAGGTGAAAGTATGTGTAATGTCTTACATGTTTGAATCAATGAAAGCAACTTTTCTTCTCCCAAAAAAAAAAAAAAAAAAAAAGAAAAGAAAAGAAAAGACAAAAAATAAATAAATTAGTTTATTAATTGTTGATTACTAACTTTCATTGTTTAATTTGGCTAATGGAATTAATGATTAATTGTCATGTTAACCGGAATTTGATTAGTAATTGTTATGTTAATTAGTAGGAATGATTATTAAAAATTAGTTTAATGAAATGTTAATTAAGTTAATTGAGCTCGCACTTAATTATGTTTCTTGATTATCTCGTTAATTAATTGCTACGTTATAATATTTAAAGCATTAATTCTCTCACAATTGTTTAGTCCTTTTGTGTACATTGTTAACTGGTAGGTAATGAATTAGTTTCTTGTTAGTTAAATTACCTGGTTAGTCATTTAGATTATTAGTTTACATTAGGTAAAATATTTGATATTCATTTGTTATTTCCTGATAATTAGTGAATGATTAGCGACTATTAGATAATAAAATAAATTAGCTATTTGATTCACTGCAAGTGAAATATTTATCCTGTAATAGGGTGAAACCAATTGATACATTTTAAAAGAATATAATATTTGATATGCCATATAACTGAAAATTAGTCAATTACTTTAATGCAAGTAAATACGTGCAACATGTATATGTAATTGAACAGATAAATGTATAACATGCCACTGAAAGAGCTTGATCAGCAGCTCCTTTATTGTGAATGTTTTATTTATTTATTTGTTACTTATTTCATGACATTTTATGTCATTTGTATATGGTACATGTATTTTGTAAATTGGCCTACTTGTTTACATAATATAGTTCATGCATTTTACTTTATCGCATATTGGGATTGTATAATGTGATTATAATTGAAATTCAGGTATACTATTTTGTTCACGCAGAAACTTGTTTGATTAGTTATAAGGTGTTATATTTGAGATTCCAATGTAGTATTTTATCTACTCTAAAATATGGTGCACCAACATGAATATAAAGATGGTTCTGAATGGGTCCAAATAATGAGGGATGGATAGGAATGTAGATATTAAATATTTATGCTATCCATTCCCTAGTCTCCCCATTGCCCTTCATATGACGGAGTGCTCTAGGATAGGTGAGGTCGTAGGTTTCAACATATTATGGAGATATGCTTGGAAGGAAGTGCATCTTGTATGAAAAAAGATAAGGGATGGTTAAGATGTCGACATCAACACATAATAATTCTCTATTCTTGATAAAATTCAATTTGAAAGTATGTGAAGTAAGTGCTACATTGTTAAATTTGCCTTTTAAAAAACTTATTTCACCACCTATATTGTGTAAGTGTATCCACCGAAATATTTTCAGTATGCTTATAATTCAAGCTCGAGCAGAGTTTCCAAGATTACGTATGAAAAGAGAGCGAATTTGATAAAAAAACACATCAATAATTGAGAAAAAATATTTTTAACAAAGAGTTGTAGAATTTTTGAATCCCATATTGAGTACACTACAAGCATATGTTTCAACATGCAGTTTCCCTGATGCTTGCAGAAGAAATCTTCAAAGGCAAATATAGAAATATTTTTTACGATGGCTCTAGGAACATAACCATAGTGCAATATTTGCAAGAGAAAATATTATGTGTTTCCTAGGCAAGACAAAATAATCAAATTGTTCTTACTTAGCCAACTCTATACAAAATTCAAATAGAATTCAAAACAAAATGTTGTAAGGACATTTTTTTTTTAAAAAAGTAAGAAACAACACTTCAATTTTTATAGCATACACAAATAAAATCAATTCCCACAATCTGGGATTTTAATCTTAACATTAGGAGGGATTACTTGTATAGATCTTCATGTATCATAATAATCTCAACTACATTCCTTTTCAAAAGGTGCTTTGAGATACCTTGGGCAGGGGTGGAATAGGAATAATCAAATGGGTCTTCTTGGTATATACTGAACTGAAATTGCCAGTGAAATTATGCAAGCTATTCTTAGTGCTTTAAAATTTCAGTTTGCCAGTAGAAACACCACAAATTCCATACCAATCTACTGCTCCATTTAAATGACAATCAAATATTTTTCATTTATTCTTCTTTCATTCAGTCTCTCATTTCAATAAATCCAAGTTTATTTTTTGTTATAAGCAAATGGATCCACACCAAAGATCCTATACTGCTCACTTCTCCTTTTATATTTTTTCTCCTTTTAAATGACATTCGAATAATGTTTATTTATTATTATTTTATTCATCATCTAGTGATTGACTAGTTCGAGTTATTACATATTGTTCTATTTATCATACACAAATCTCAAAATGGGATACCTCGTCCATCAATAAATAAGTCATCTTTATTTTATTATATCCTCACATCTTGTAAATGTTACATCCAATGGTTTATATCAGATATATATCTCATCATATATTATATACATTCACACACCCATTCATGCGGATGTGTATTAAATGTATCGTGAGATATACATTTGGAGCACATTTCTTAAACTATATTCTCACAAATTAATTGAATTATCTTCCAAAGCATTTGCAACAATTTGTTTTGTCTCTATCTCGTCAACTTTACATTATGTGCGCATCTCTTATCCTTTCTTGACATTACACTCCAAGCTTGAGATGATATTTTGACTGATCCATCCACCCAAAATGACATTTTTTTTCTTAAGGTGAAGAGCCATACCCATAATTTGGTACTACTTTTTTAACACTTCTTGGTTAGCAAAGGGATCCGCCCCAAAAAATCCCGTGATAGTGTACCTCTTCATGTATTTTACTATCTATTTAAATGAGATTTGAATAATAAGCATATATCATTTTTTCTACCGTCGACATATCACTAATCAAGTTATTACATATTCGCCTCATATTTTCTACAAATCCAAGTTTATAAGTTATTTCTAACACCAAAAAAGATCAAGCCAGGCTTGAAGACTTATTCAAAAAATATTAAATCACTTTTACTATATAAGAGCCCGTGCTATGCACATTAATGCACATAAGGACTTGTCACATCATATGCACAAATTATTTTGACTAAGGATAAATAAGTAATTAGAAGACCAAACCTTATTTTGTGAACGCTACGTAAAATAATTACTTATTTGATCCACATAGCATCATACATTTACAAACTAGCGATCTTCCTTTTCCTTTAAACTATATAAATAAGAGATATAATTTAAATTTGAAAAAATATAATTGATTCATCAAGTTAGGTTATAAATTTGAAACACACGCGCACACATGTATGTGTGTATATATATGTATGTATTTATGTGTATATGTATGTGTGCAATTACATGTATATCACAGATTGTTGATTAAGGATGATTGTCTTTAAAGTATGTTTACCAACCATTCTTTCAACAAATTAACAAACAAAAGTAAAAAAAACAAAAGAAAATGAGAAAAATACAAAAACACATATTAAGATCCATAACAAACACATCACAAATGCATCGTAACAGTGAAAATAATATATTTAACACATCATACTTCAAGTAATCTAATTATTGCTTGGTTTTTATTAGAAAATGCTGCATATTTCTAGAAACATCTTGATAGTATGGAATGCAATGTTAAATTTTGTGGGGTAAACTTTTTAAAGAAAAAAAAGAGCCTAGATTAACACTTTTAGCCACACATTGAAGTCGTTGGAAGAAGTTTAAATCGACTCTCATCATATATAAATAGACAATAGGAGTTGTTGTATAAAGTAAGCGAAAAACAAAGCAAGAAATAATCTTTCCTTTTCTAAAAAGCCTAGTCTCTTCTCTTACCCTTAGTCCTTGCAACCTTTCACCAATCCTCCATTTCAATCAATTCTCTAAATTGACAACCTATCTCGTCCCATCATTTGATTACATAATACATTGGCCCACTAATATTAACATACTATTAAATATAAAACTTCCACTTTAATCCTAACTCTATTCTTCTATATATAAACCAATACAAAATAAATGTTCCATAATCTAATACTATCAATGATACCAGAGTTATGTTTGAATACTACTGGCCATTATCATGACCCACACATTATGCTCATCTATTTCAATCCAATTTTTGGTGGTGAAAACTATGAGTTTTTGTCTAATAAAAGAAAATTCTATTTTTGTGCTCAAAATTTATGGGATATTGTTAGAAATGTATATATATATTTCCTCTTGATATTTTCACCAAATCTGCAGTATAAGAAAAGGAATTAAAAGAAAATCAACAAAAGGATTCTTAAGCATTCCATGCTCTTCAGATGAGCTGAGTGGATGAATATTTTTCAAAGGATTATGGGAGCCAAAATTGCTAAAGCAGCATGTGATCTGCATGAGGAGTTTCAAGGCAACGAAAAGGTACATGCCACCAGCCTTCAAACTTTGAGAAGGAAGTTTGAAAATTTAAAAATTAAAGATTTTGAGACTACCATAGATTACTAGTCAAGAGTAAATGAAGTAGTTAATCAACTAAGAGTCTAAGGTGAGGATGTTCCTGAAAGTAAAGTTGTTGCAAAAGTTCTAATTACTTGCACAAAAAAATATAATCATAATGTTGGTTGTTGAAGAGTCTAAAGAAATAGTCAAATTAATAACTATAGAGTGGGCTCTCTAAAGACTTGTGAAAAAAGATTAGAAAAGTGTTATGAAAATGACACATAAAATGCCTTCGAATGCAAAATCAATGCACAATCTCATAAATATAAGAAAAGTAGGAGAAAATTTAATGAAGGAAAATATATAATAACCAAAAGTTTCCTCCATGTGGTATTTGCAAAAGAAAAAATCATTTGAAAAAAGACTGTTGGTTTAAAAAAATTACATGCCAAAATTATAAAAAAATTGGACATGTAGAAAAATTTTGCAATTCAAAACAAAATCATTAAGCCAATTTCTCTGAAAAGATAGACTCGGAGATAGTCTCTTCTATGTCTGCCATGCCAAGCTAATCAGAAGATGATAAAGATACTTTGTATTTGGACAGTATAATAGTATGACAAAAGATGAAAATATTTTTCGTCATCTTGATAAAATCAACATAAAATTGAAAATGGTGATTATAGGGAGGCAACAAAAAAGGAACTATTGCCGTTGATATAAAAAATGACAAAAGATACATCAATGAAGTTTTCTTAGTCCCTAAAATAGATCAAAACCTATTTAGTGTAGGTTAAATGATGGAGCAAAGCTACTCTTTGCATTTTGAAGGAGATTATTGCATAATCTACAACAAGCAAGATAAAACCCTCATGATTGCAAAAATTAAAATATGGAAAAATTGGTGCTTCCCAACACAATGGAGATACGCCAATGAGATAGCAATGAAAGCACAAGTGATGAGTTCTCGCTCTGCCACAGAAGATTTAGTCACTTTATTTTTCATGGAGTGAAGATCCTATAGTAGAACATGATAAGGGATCCATCAATAATAAAGGAGATCGGTGATGTTTGTGAAAGATGTTTGCTTGGGAAACAACACCAATAATCATTTCGAATTGGAAAACCTTAGAGAGCCAAAGAGCTATTGGAGCTAGTTTATACTGACATTTGTGGTCCAATGCGTGCTCCATCTCATGAGCAGAATAGGTACTTCGTTCTCTTCATAGATGACTATATCAGAATGAAATGGATTTCATTTTCTACGTGAAAAATCTCAAGTGTTTGAGGTCTTTAAGAAGTTTAAAATCCACATCGAGAAACAAAGTGGTCGCTATATAAAGATGATAAGAAGCGATAGAAGTAAAGAATATACTTCTAAAGAATTCAATAAATTATGCAAAAATGAAGGCCGGAAGGACCAACTCACCATAGGATATGCACCAGAACAAAACAACATCTTAGAAAGGAAGAATAAAACTGTAACAGAGACATCCAGAGCTATACTAATGGAGAAGGGTTTACCAAAGACTTTCTTGGAAGAGGCTGTAAGCACTGCAGTCTATATACTAGACAGATGTCTAATCAAAGTTGTATAAGACAAGACATTAATTGAAGCTTAGAGTACACAAAAAACATCAGTAAAATATCTAAAAGTTTTTAGTTGCATCCGCTACTCCCAAATTCCATTAGGAAAGAGGAGCAAGCTAGATGAGAAAACAGAAAAAAGAATCTTTTTAGGCTATAACACTCAATTAAAAGATTATTGCTTCTATAGCTTGGAAAAGAAAAAGTTAATCATCAGTTGAGTTGTAAAATTCGATAAAAATGTTGCTTAAAATTGGGAGACAAAGCAAGTAGAAAAATTAAGTATCAACCTTCTTGCCTTCCTACACTAGCACGACAATAAGAAGAAAACAACAACCACCAATACGAGGTGCCAGAACGAGCAAATAATTGATGCATCTGACACAACTCCAAATTCAACATTAAGAAAGACTAGATCACTAACAAAAGTTTATGACATGTAACTTGATGATTGTGGAGCCAGATAGCTACGAAGCAGCTTCTAAGCAAGAAGTCTGAAGGAAGGCCATGGAAGAGAAAAATAAAATGGATCGAGAAGAATAAGACATGAGAGCTCACAGACCTTCCACAAGATAAAGAAGTCATAGGAGTTAAGTGGGTTTATAAACGAAATTTAACTTTGAGGGAACAATACAAAAACACAATGCAAGACTTATCGCGAAAAGATATGCACAATAGTTTGGTGTCGACTACAATGAGACATTGCTCTGGTAGCCCAACTTGACATAATACAGGCACTATTTGCACTAGCTACACAGAAAAATTGATAGATATTTCAGCTAGATAAAAAGTCAACATTCCTAAATATTTATCTCGAATAAGAGATTTATATGGAGCAACCCCAAGGGTTCTTGGTACAAGGACATAAAGACAAAGCTCTATGACTAAAGAAAGTACTCTATTAGTTAAAATAAGCCCTACAAGCCTGGTATAGCAAAATTGTTAATTATTTTCTTGTGCTTGGATTCACAAAGAGCAAAAGTGAGTCAACACTGTACATTAAGGCCCAAGGTATAAATAACACACTTATTGTCTCTCTATACTAAGATAACCTCATATTCACATGAAATAATGAAAAGATGATTGAGGAGTTCAAAGAAGATATGATGAAGATATTTGAGATGACTAATTTGGGTTTAATGTAATATTTTCTCAGAATTGAGAGTACTCAAAGAGAAGATGGAATTTTCATATCACAAAAGAAGTATACATAAAGTCTACTAAAAATTTTCAAGATGGAAGGACGCAAGTTAGTAGTAATTCAAAAAAGGAAGATAGCTCACCAAAGATAAGAGGATGTGTGATGCTAGATTAACACTTTTAGCCACACTAAGGCTAGATTAACACTTTTAGCCACACATTAAAGTATGTGGAGGTGGAAGAAGCTTAAACTGATTCTCATGTTATATAAATAGGCAATAGGAGTTGTATAAAGTAAGCAAAAAGCAAAGCAACAAATAAACTATCCTTTTCAAAAGCCTGCTCTCTCTCTCTCTCTCTCTCTCTCTCTCTCTCTCTCTCTCTTCTCTCTCTCTCTCTCTCTCTCTCTCTCTCTCTCTCTCTCTCTCAGCCTTAGTCCCTGTAGCCTTTCACCAATCCTCCCGTTCAATCAATTCTATTAGCAACCTATCTCATCCCATCATTTGATTATATATTGCATTGATCCACCAATATTAACATACTATTAATTACAAAACTCCCTTACTCTATTCTTTCCATATATTAACCAACACAAATAAAATATTCCATTCTGTTAATGTTTCTATTGAATGCTGCAGCAAGTATTTTCAATTTGAAAAAAAAAAAATTCAATCATAACCATGTTGTTGAAACCAGATAAGAGGATGAGCGATGCCATACATGCACACAAATACACGTCATATTATTGCACGAATTATTATATCTTGGTGAAGCTAAAATATACCTAGTTAAGGGATCCACAATCAGAAAGAGATTTAGGGTTCAACCAGCTGATTTACATCTTAAATGGTTTTCTAGATATCATATGGAGGACCGGAGCATCATCTATATCACGAGTCCTTTCCAAAGTAGAGGACTTCTAAGGCAGAATTATGTTATTGGGATCAATTTCATCTCTGTTTCCATTTGTCCTTAGATATCATCCTCCAAAGCATTCACATTATTTTTGTCTCCACTCTCTTTATAGTGAAGATTTTGATTTAGCAGGTGATTTCCATCTTCGCCTTTCCCATTAGCATACCACGAATCTCAATATGAGATAACTCCTCCACATTTTTGACCACCTATGCATCTCTTTTTGATAGACTTCTCTCTTCTTAGATAACTAAAGCCAACATTTAAAGCAGATGTTGCTTCAATATTTTTGTAGGACAATGCTATTCTTTTGCAAAGTCTCATTATCCCTGGCCATGTTCATTGTCTCTTACTGTCTTCTTTTGAGGCTCTCATTGATTGGGTAGTATTAAACAACTAGAGAATTCTTGTAGCTGAGGTTGACACACTTCTGGAACCTAGACCCACTTGATGTAACTCTTTCTACAGATGGGGAAGGGCCACGAGTGTGAATATCGATTGTTTATGTATGAAGATTTTGATTTTTCAATCTCCCATTTAATTAGCCGATCGACCAATAATTTCCATCTTCACCTTTTCCATCAGCATACCATAAATCTCGATCTAATATAACTCCTTCACATTCCTTGACTGTTGTTCATGTCCAAAGTTTCCCTTTAGATTTATCGATGCCCTCTTAAGGCTTGGCCTGCTCCTATTGTCCCTTGGCTTTCTTCATTGGCGCTATCAAATTTCTAATCATCTATGCATCTATTTTTTACAGGCTTCTCTCAGTTTAAACCACTAGAGACAGCATTAGAAGCTCAGGCTGCTTCACTCTTCATGCCTTCTTTTGAGATGCTTGCTAGAGGGCAGGCATGAAGTAACTTTCAAGGTTCTTGGAGCTGAGGCTGGCACACTTCTGGAACAACTTGAAGTAGCGAACAAATCTTGGTGCTGATGGAGAAGGGCCAAGGACATGGACTGTAACTATATACATTTCAAGCAAGCATCTGTGTTGCTAAAATTGGCTACTGACAATGATGACGCAGACAATTTTTATTGAAATAATATTTTTAGTACTCATATTGTATCCTGCACCTATTGCATGACGTCTAAAATGTCTCAGGTCTTGATGACGAGGGCTAGAGGTCAATTGGTTTCTGGCAGGACTATAATGATTTTTAAAGGGTGGCCTTGGAGCAGGAATATACTGAAAAATAGTGGCCGATACTTGAGTCATTTGATATTAGGAGCAAGGGATTTCTAGGACTATACTGATTACGAGTGGATGGGGCTGGATTCCTTGACATGGAGGAATGGGAATGAATCTCAAACCCATGGCTGTTGCTGGTGTTTTCTGATAATTTACAACGTTCACGCTGTTGGTTATAAGTGTTGGCTTAAGTGGTTGGTGTGAAGTGGAATCATACTGTCAAGTGACAACAATGGTTGTCTGCTTAACATTAGTGCTAGATGTTGGTCCCCTAGACAGCATTGAGGGGGATTTTACTGTGATTCGCAACTGTTGTTCGCGTTTTCTAACAATCTGGAATGTGCTGGAGCGGGATTGAACTATGATTCACAGCTATTGTTCACGTCTTTTGACCACTTGGACTATGCACGGTGTTAGATTGCTTTAGTTTGTTTGGAGCATTAGCTATGCTTTTTATCAGTTAGAGTTTGTGGATTGCCAGCTGAACCCTTTGATTTGGAGAGTTTATATAATAAGAGGTTATGCTTTTTTAAAAGATTTTATAAGCTTCTATATTTTATAAAATATTTTTGAAACTCATAAGATATTATATTTTATTTTAATAATAAATTATTGAAGTATTTGAATAAAATAAAATTAATTAATTTTTAAAATATTAGAAATGACAATTTTGTATTAAAATTATCAAAAGTAAAAGAATTTGTTAAAATAAGATCTTATTTGAAAAATAAGTTAAGGTGGATGTTTTTTTTTTTTTTTTTTTTTTTTTTTTTTTTTGAGCTTAAAAGCTCTTAAACAAATTTTTCTTTTTGGATCTAATAAGTTATTTTTAAAAAAAATTACCAAATAATATAAAATATTTTGAAAATTTTATAAATTGATCCAAACGCCCTCTAAACTTCATGTTATATGCACATATCTTATTTTCGCTTAAGAGCATAATGCAAGCTAAGCACCATGCACCACAATTGACTTTTTGTCTCAATCAAGGTGAAGAGCCACATTCATTGTTTCATAGTGCTTATTTAACACTTCTTTATCAACAATTTGATCCACCCAAAATCCCATTATAGTTTTATTCATCATTTATATGAGATTCATATGTTAATCATTTATAATTTTTTCATGCATTATCTACTTATTGAATACAAATAAAGTTATTACATATTTGTCACCCATTTTTTATAAACACAATTTTATTAATTATTTCTTAGAACAGAAAAAATCTAGCTGAACATGGTGCAGGGTATATTTGTTATCTAATTAAAAAATAATTGAAGTACTTTACAAAAGAAAGCATGTATAATGCATGTAAGTCTACATGTTATATTAGATGCACAATATATTATGACTAATGGTGCGTATGTAAATGCAACTCGACAAAACATTATTTTGGAAGGCTACATACAGTAACTACCTTTTCTATCTATGTACCTTCACCATACATTGCCAACCAAGTGCTCATCCTTTTTCCTTTAATCTATACAATTCCAAATTCCATCACTGACGCCAAAAAGAAAAAGAAAAAGAAAAAGAAAAAGAAAAGAAGAAAAAAAATCTAACTAAATTTGCAAAAATGTAATTGAAACATCAACAAGGGTTTAACTTTGAAAACAAACACACAGATATATTTATGTATGCACGGCTACGTGAATATATCATACATGTTCTTCACAATTTATTAATTAAGGATGATTGTCTCTAAAGGATTGTTGCCAACCATTCCTCAAGAAACTAACAAAATAAGAGAAAAAATATATAAAACACACAGATAAACACATAATGTGGTCCACAGTAAATACATCACAAACACATTGAAAACAATAACACATGTACTTCAAGTAAAAACTTCAGCGATTGCCGAGCCCTTAGAACTATAATGAACACTTCAGCTTTAAAGTATTTGCCGACCATTCCTAGAAACAAACAAAGAGATGTGAAATAAGATTAAAAAAAGTACATAATCACAAATTAAGGCCCATAACAAATGCACTGTGATGGTGAAAATAATATTTAATACATTGTACTTAAAATAATCTAACTATCACATTATTTTCCTCTAATTATTTTTCTACTCAATTGCACAACATATATTTTCAAAATAAAAAAATTCAATTATTACCATATTTTGGGAACTAGATAAATAGATGTGGATGCACATACATGCACGAAATACTATGTCTTTGTGAAGTTGGAACCTATCTAGAAAGGGATCCAAATTTAGAACTAGATTTAGAGTTCAAATAGCCAGTTTGTATCTTAAATGGCTTCCTAAATATCACATGGTGGAGCAGAGCATAATAACTGAGGCATGCTATTATCATCATCATATGCAGCCCATACCTAGTTTTTAGTGAAAGACTTGTCTATAATGTCGTCACCAAAATTGTGAAAGTTTCCATTTGTCATAATCATTGATACAGTTTAATCAAGAATCGCATCTTTGTATCAGTTTGTTCCAATGTGGAGAACTTCTGAGGCTGCGATATGTTCTTGGGATCACTGAATAAGCAATCTCTGCTTTGACCTCTCCTCAAATGATTAATGGAATCATTCTTCAAATCATTAAAAGAATCTTTTGTCTCCACTCTCTTCATATATATATATGAAGATTTTGATTTTTCAAGCTCCCATTCATTTAGGTGGCCAACAATATCCATCTTCGCCTTCCCCATGAATCTCAATATGAGATAACTCTTTCAAGGAGTGTTGTTCAGCTCCAAAATTCCCCTTCAAATTTGCAGATACCCTTATAATGTTTTACCTGCTCTCTGCTATCCCTTGGCTTCCTTCCTTGGTACTATAACAGTTTTGACCATTTATGGGTCTCTTTTTTGCAAAAATTTTCCTGTTTAGACCACTGGAGATCGCATTTGAAGTTGAAGTTGCTTCCACATTTTCAAGGATAATGCTTCTATTCTTCGGCAGAGCATCGTTATCCATGGCCGTGTTTGTTGCTTCATGCCTTCTTTTGGGATGCTTGCTAGAAGGCTGGCATGGAGCAGCTTGAGAGGTTCATGTAGTTGAGGCTGGCACACTTCTGGAACCAACTTAAAGTAGCAAACATATCTTACTACTGATTGAGGAAGGGCCAAAGGCGTGAGCTGCGATTATTGGCATCTATGTTGCCAAAAAGGGTCGCTGACAACGAAGATACATAAGATTTTGATTGAGATAAATTTTTTGGTACTCATATTATATCCTGCACCTATTGCACAACGTCCAAAATGTCTCACGTCTTGACGGATGAGGGTTGGAGGTCAACTAGTTTGTGGAAGGAGTATACTGATGATGAAATGGTGGCCTTGGAGCACGAATATGTAGAGTAGCAGAGGCCAACACTAGAGTTTTTTATACCTAGGAATCAATTGGGGATTTTTTGGAGAGACTAGGCCTAGATGAATTACGAAAACTATTTTTTATCATAAACCCTTTGATTTGGAGCACTTATATACACAATGTTATATGCATTTTCTTATTCTTGTTTGACAACACATTTGAATGCTCCATGCACCACAACACATTTTATGCATATATATAATCAAAGTGAACAACCAAATCCATTCTTTTGTAGCACTTCTTTAACACTTCTTCAACAAATTGATCCACACAAAAATCCCGTAATTGTCTGCCTCTCCATGTCGTCTATTATGAGGGTCATAACGTCATATGTATGTATGCACGAATGCATATATATATATATATATATATATATATATATCATTCATGTGCATCATAAATCACTAATTAGGGATTGTTGTCTTAAAAGGATGACTATCGGTCATTTCTCAAAAACTAACAAAAGAAGTAAAAAAGAACATATAAACTACACAAACAAACACATATTAAGGTCCTTAATAAATGCATCACAAATGCAACGTGATAATGAAAGTAACCGTAATACTTCAAGTAATATAATTATCTCATGGATTTCTTCAAATTATTTTTCTATTGAAATGCTAAAAATATTTTTAACTAAAAAATTTAACAATTGCCTAGATGTTGGGTTAGGTTCGTGCGATATCGGGAAATGTATACGCAGCGCAATTTAAAATATTTCAAAAATATAAATATATATTACATCACATGTAATTAAAATAAATCCCGAAACCCTTTTGCGATTATTCAGTTGTGCGTTTTTTTAATAGTTAAAGTAAAAAAGTTTCAAAAACTCTTATCTTGATTTGCACTTCGACTGACGTAGATATTGAAACGATTCAAATCGTTATCCTTACATGAAAGTATCTGCATAATTTTCAATTCAAAACCCTTTGATTGAAATCTAATTTGTTTCTAGGATCCCAAATGTTATCCTTCTAACGGTATCCACACCTTGAATGCCTACTCGCAACCGAATCCTATGCTAGTAGTTTTTGAATCAATAACTCTATCCCAAAACGATTTTGTTTAGAACAAGAACATACTAACAATTAGTATTTTAGGTGTTTAATTTAATTCTTAATTCAACAATTAAATCAAAAATTAAACTAGATAAAAAGTTGGTGAATATTTGGAGATTGAAAGGAAATGAGGGACGAAATTTTGGAGATTAAAGAAAACTATTTTTCTTCAAGAGAGAGAGGTTGTTTTCCACACTTTTTCTTTTCAAAAATCTTCACGTCTAATTTCCATCTAATCTTAGCCAAAGATTTCAGAGTTAAGTATAGTGGAACACATAGGAGGTTCACCTATTCATCTACATAGGTGACGGATCCTTTGTTAACCACTTATTAATCTCCATACATGAGGATGTTACACCCAATATAACCCCTTGTGATTGTCATGCAATTGGGAAATACGTCAAAGTATAATATGTTATGCACAAGGTTACCATGGTGCCTCAAGTCCAAGAACTAATTTTTACACTATCATAATGAGAAAATTCCCATTCGACAATAGAATATTTTCAATTGGGAATTTTTAGGTGGGGTTGTTCAGTGTACTTGTTTTCAACAAACACCCGTATACATGGACTAGTGTCTCCACATCAATACCTATGGAATGAGGCATCCTCCTTTCTATGCGCAAGTTTCAACGGGATCAATGATGTCCTATCTCATTGATCCTTAACTTGAAATATTTTAAGATCACAACTTTAGAGGCATATTCCACGATCACCTCATATGCGCAACCATGCCCCATAGCTATGTGTGATCCAAGGACTTTATCTAATTTTTATAATGAATTTAAGATAAATATTGTCATTTAAATGATATTAATATAAATAAGAATGATTCGCAAGAATATAAGAACGGCTAGAACAATTGGCACGTTGGGCACTACTCTAACAATCTCCCACTTACTATAGAGACAATTGCCCTCATATTAAAGCCCATCTTCTGAAGATGTCCTTCAAATACTTATCTAAAGGGTTAAAACAGTGGGTCTGCTATATTTTCTGTCGAGCTAAATCTTTTCACGCTGATGTTGCCTCTACCAATGATTTTCATAACCACGATATCGCTAATCTATTTCTGCTTGGAACCTTTGATAAGACCTTGGCTTCTTTGCTTATACAATAGCCCCTATTATTATCGTAGTACTCTAGTACTCAATCAACAATGGTTGGAACCACATCTAATATTTGGATTAAGTTCCTTATCCAAAACAATCCATTTTTGCAGCATCATATACTCAGATGTATTTAATCACAATGGTGGAATCCAAGGTTGTTACAAGCTTGGAACTCTTTCCAACTAATCGTTCCACCATTTAGGATGAACATGAATTTAGACATAAACTTCAGGTCATTACTTTAGACTAAAAACTAGATGAAACATCTAAGTTTCAGTTCTCCATAACCGAACTCCAAGAATAAATCCTTAGTGCTTCATAAGTACTTAAGATCGTCTTTACGGCTTCTAATGTTTTTCGCATCAAATTGATTGATATTTTGCTCGTAACACTCAGAGCATTTTTGATATCAAATTATGTACATAGATTTTCATATTTTATGCTTTCTTTCAAGGATGCATAAAACATGTGAGTCATTATTTCTCTTTCTTTCAAAAGTCTTTGGGGACGAGAACTTCAAAAGAAAGATCCCATGACTTATAAACAAGAATCTCTCATAAGATTCTTTCATGAACCATTTTAACATCTAATCTATGTACTTGAATTTAGGATAGTCCAAGCATTCTTTCAGATCTATCACCATAAATCTCAATCCCCAATCCTAGGATGCTTATCCCAAATCCCTCTTAGAGAACTTTGTAGATGATAAGTCTTAGTTGACTACAATATTTCTACATCATCTCTATGAGTAAAATATCATTAACATAAAATACAACAATTATCACCATACTCCCACTAACCCTCTTGTACACATATAGCTCATTCGCATTCCTAAGAAAATCAAACCATTTGATTGCTTTAGAGAATCGAATGTTCCACATTCGAAAAACTTATTTTGAGTTCTTAACAAATTTCTGAAGCTCGCAAACTTTTTGCTTGCGTCTGTTTGATATGAAGACTTCAGACCGCTTAACTTATATCCTTTCTCAATACCCCTATTGAGAAAGATGGTCTTCATATCCCTTTATCATATCTAGTAGTCATAATACGTAGATATAACTAGCATACTTTGACTGGACTTTAGCATCATGTCTGGTAAAAAGTATCCTCAATAGTCAATACCTTGACTTTAAGCGTAACACTTTGCTACCAGTCGTGCTTTTATAGGTCAGCACCTCCCTATGTTCTTCAATTTATATTTATAGACCCATTTGCAACTAATGGAAACTATTCCACTAATGGGCCCACCAAGGTTAAACTTTGTTGGAGTACATAGAGTCCATTTTGGATTGCATGGCATTTTACCAGTTTTTGAATTAATGTCATACATCATTACTCCTTAGTTAGATCAATATTTAAAAAAGGAGATCATCCTTGCTGCTCTCTAGCAAGAGACTCTTATCGTATAAGTAGCCCCGAGATCCTTTCAGATCTCATTGGAGGTTGTGTACTAGAAGTTTTAGTAATTTGTTTATACACCATTGCCATTTGTGAGACAAACTGTGGTTCTTGAACTGTTTCAAGTTCAATGATCTAGCAGTTTCTATCTAATAGAAATTCCTTCTTCTCAAGAAAGTAGTGTCCCTACAAAACAAACTCCTTTGTTCTTAGGAACCATATAAATTGTATTCTTTAAATTTATTTGGATACCCCACAAATTTGCATAAGCTGGATTCACATCAATCCTATCTCCTGCTAATTGCTTTAAAGAAGCAGGCCCCTTTATACCCTTACGTATATATGCGAGGGGTCTTTTACCACATCATATCATATATGATATTTTTGAGCATCGATTTAAATGATATCCTTACTTGATAAGAATATCATTGATTCTAGGGTGAATTCTCAGAATGAAGGAGGAAATAAGTGAAACTCAACTTCGATTCACTTAAAGTGAGAATCTAATTCTCCATTAGATAATCAAGAACTTTCCACCTTAGTATTCTCTTCCTCGATCACATCGATTAATTTAATAGTTAGACCAATTTAATTCTCTACTCCATATCTAAATTCTTTAAACCCTTCAAAGGATCTTAGAATAATAAAGTAAGAATAGTTTGCTTGTACACTAACACTTAGTAGACTGCGTACATCCCTTTGGATCACATCCAAAGGCGTGGTTTGCTCCATTTGTCCCACAAATGGTGATTTGGTCATGTTTTCCTAGAGATAAGATTTACAAGTTGGCACCTCATGCAAGTCCAAAAAGTCAAGCAAATGTACCATCTTTTGAACTCTTTCTTTAGAGATATGACCTAATCTAGCTTACCACAAGTATGTATTATTTTGATTATCTAATTCTTAGATTACTTTGTTGCTTATGTAGCATGAAATGTTGGGATTGTATAGTTCATTTGTTAATGTAGTAAAGACAATTAACTAATACTATCCTAATTCCATCCAGAGTTAAGTGGATCATTTCTATATCCAATAAAGCAACACTTACTTTATTCTCAAACTTAAAGATCGTCCTTTATCTTAGTCTCCATTTTTCTTGTAATCTACTACAACCCCTTGCAAAAATGGGATCATATCCGATATCCAATATCCAAGAAAAATTTATCAACCTTAATGGTTGATATCAACAATGTATAAACTTGAATTAGAACCCCTTCTAATTCAACTAAGCAAGTCAATACTTATGTTTCCTCTTTCTATGCCTTAAATATCCACAATGGTGACAAACATCTATATTGAGCTGGTAAATTTGTCTAGATTATCCTATATGGAATTACTAGCAATAACCATTATCTTATGCGAGACAGAAATTTAAGTATTCTTTCAATTAATATCCATTTATGATATGGTTTTTAATCATAAATGTCTCCCACTATTTTATTCAAATTCCATCACCCTCTAGATGGAAATTTGGGAAATCTAATTTTTTAGTGGGCTTGAGGTCCAACTAGCCTTGCCATACACCCCAATTTTATGAGCCCATACAACAAAACTAAAAAAGTAGCTAACATTAGCAATTGCATCCCCATGCAACCCTCAAGCTATTTTGTCTCATCTCTTCCTATACATACCAATTTTATGAGCCCATATGGTACTAAGTATCAAGCATTACCCATCAAACATCCATGTAGATGAAGCATCTAAACGTCCTATGACTCATGGCCAATGATAAAGACAAGTCCATCCCATGAACATCTCAATACTTAGTAGTGGTCACAGCTTGCCTACACTTAGCACATCCCACGACTAATGACCACCAAACTAAATGTGGTAGCGTATTGGCATGCTACTACTTTTGACGAAAGGCATGAACGATTGGGTTCAGCCCAATATTATCCATTTATGCTTAATATTGAACTAATAAATGTTCTCAACTTGAAATATTTTTAAGTGAGGGTCATACTAGATTTATTATACAAGGTCTCATCGTTTTCTTTTCTTGTTTATTTAATGTTCACTATCCTAACGATGACAAGCATACATCATAAGAAAGCATTAAATAAATACAACATGTATCACATACATTCTAAAATAAATAGATGATCATGAGCCTTTAATCCTATGCGATCTACTTGAGCCAAAGTAGATTTAGGTCAATCTAAGGGTGATAATTAAAATGCAAATAGACCTATCTATTACACAAATATATATCATACATTCATGGGCCTTGTTTTCTTGCTTTTTCTCCATCTTTATTCAATCTTCTTGTAATGTCTGCTAAATTAACTCTCATTACATTTGCTAAAACTACAAGAAGTCTTGGAACAATTCCAAGGAAAGATACATAGAAGGGAAATAGAAGTATATCAAAAATAAAACAGAGAAATGTGAGATTCGCAGGCCTCATTTTAATTAAAACCCAAAAATAACCAATTATGCATAAAATTAAACTAATCACATTGGCCTAGGCTCCATGATCATCTAACTAGCATGATTAACATAAATCATCACATGATAATGAAAACATATAAATTTACCGATTATGTTATGTGTAATTTCTTTCAAATTTGAGATTTTTATGAAAAATGATTTTTCAAAAATTAAAATTAACATTTAATTTTAAAATAAAAAATCATAAACTTCACTAACAATTACATAATGAGGTGGGATAGACAACAGTTCAATAAGGCTGCTGCTTGTTGAATGGCTGGGCGACCACCCGTCAGGTGGTTGGGCACCTGCATGTCGTGTGCCAACTGGTGACCCGACGTGAAGTGACCCGACGACCTCATGTCGGGTGCCGCTGTCCAAGCAACGTCACACGTTGGGTGGCTGGGCGCCCACATGCCAGGTGCCAGCAGGCGACCCGACGCCCGACTTTGGGCGGTTGGCAGCCCACCCTACGTCACACGTTAGGTGGTCGGCACTCTAATTTTTTTTTAATGTCCAAAAATTCAAGATTTTCACAAAATCTTGATTTCATAATTTCTTGATCTCATCAATAAATTTTGAAAACTTGATAAAAAACTAATTTTCTTGATCAAGAATCAACTTATTTGATTTTTTTTTATTTCTTGCCACGTTTCAAGAAATTCAAGATTTTCACAAATCTTGAAATTTTTGAAAATCAAGAAATCCAATTTCTTAACTCGTCTCAGTTTTTAAAATGTTTTAACATTTAAAATGATTAATAATATTAATTCCAAACAAAGAAATTAATTAATTCAAAACCAATCACACATATAAATATTTAATCTATCATATATATTAAATAAACATAATTGAAAAGTATCAAAAAACGCATGAACTTTGGCTCAGATACCACTGTTGGGTTCGCGCGATCCCGGGAAACGTATACGCAGTGCAATTTAAAATTTTTCAAAAATATAAATATATATTACATCACATGTAATTAAAATGAATCCTGAAACCTTACGTGATTATTTAATTGTGTGTTTTTCTGATAGTTAAAGTTAGAAAGTTTTAGAAACTCTTACCTTGATTTGTACTCCAACTGATGTAGGGATTGAAATAATTCAAATTATTATCCCTGCATGAAAGTATATCTATGTTCTTCAATTTAAAACCCCTTTGATTAAAATCTGGTTCGCTTCTAGAATCCTAAATTTGATCCCTCTAACGGTATCCATACCTTGGATGTCCACTCGCAACCAAATTCTATGTTAGTAGTTTTCGATTCGATATTTCTATTCCAAAATAATTTTGTTTGGAACAAAAATACACTAACAATTAGTGTTTTAGGTGTTTAATTTAATTCTTAATTTGATAATTAAATCAAGAATTAAACTAGATAAAAGGTTGGTGAACTTTTGGAGATAGAAAAGAAATGAGGGACGAAATGTTGGAGATGAAAGAAAACTATTTTTTTTTAAGAGAAAGAGGTTGTTTTTCACACTTTTTCTTTTCAAAAATCTACAATTAAAATCCCCATAAAAAATCCAAGAAAATTGTTAATAAGGCTATCACAAGTTCTTTCCATATTGGACACTTCTTCTTTTCTTATCTCCAACTCTTTTAGTAACTTTCCTTATCACATAAGAATTTTCC